>CAJQUW010004306.1:0-220739 GCA_907163375.1 Prostheceraeus crozeri | reverse complement strand
CATGAACTGAAATACAAATTTATATTTATCTATGTAGGTGCAATTAATTTTTTCAACATATTTTAACAATAAAAATTATATCGATTATGGACCCAGACGGTATTAATAACCTTTTTTATGAGATGCATTAATTCTTTTCTGGGGATAGCTGGGGCGACCGACCCCAACCCAGCGCGTCCGCAGGTGACGGATAGCGGAAGGCCTCTAGATATAGAGGTTCGCCACGAATAAGGGTTTCCGCCTAAATAAGTAACCGCGGACCAACCGCGGTGATTTCCAGAGGGCGAGGTGGAGCAACCAGGTGGTGGCTGGGGCTCTCAAGAAATACCTCAAGTACACTCAATGAAGGAATCACCCGGCAAGCTAAGACGCCATAAAACCTTTCACCTCTGCTGCGCCGTGGGAGACAACAACGTTTGGATGTCAGGCTGCTACAGGATTGGCACCTCGAACGAAAAAGGCTAGTCCGCGCCTTGGGGCAAATCAAAGGCTAAGGGAGAAACCCCTAACAGAAAACCTTCAACACATCAGCCAGGGCAGCGCTGTATAGGAGTATCATGACCCATTCGTTTATGGATTCATGCAAGTAAAGGATAAATCGGTGGAGGCTACCGCGTCCGGGGGCAACCGACGCGCCGAAAAACCGGGCATCGGCGAAAAATATGCGAAGAGCCGAAGAAAGAAAACTGATTAGGATGGCGACTTTGGATGTGGGAACGTTGTCGGGAAGGAGTGCTGAAGTAGTGGATTTTATGAATAGGAGAAGGTGTAAGATTTTGTGTGTACAGGAAACGAAGTGGAAGTCGGATAGAGCAAGGATGCTTGGAGATGGGTTCAAACTGATTCATGCAGGAGGGAATGGAAAGTTTGATGAGGTGGGTGTGATTCTGGAGAAGGATCTTGTTGAGAAAGTGTGGCGTACGGAGAGGTGGAAAGGTACGTAGGATCTTGATAGTGATGAAAATTTTCCGGAAAATTTAGAATCAAAATTTTTCATGGAAAATTTTGGAAAAATCAGAAAATTTTGGAAAAAATCGGAAAATTTTGGAAAATTTGAAAGTTCTGATTTTTTGTGATAAGCCCTGTATGCTTTGACCGCTTCCACAGCCGAGGCAGCTACACACCAATAGAATGGGTCTATAAAACTGGTGATTTTGATCAATATTTTGAATAAAACGATTTTGAAAAATGAAGAAATTTGAATTTTTGTGATATAATTTTTACGTTTTCTATCACAGCCGAGGCATAGACACATCATTGTTCTAAAACTCTTGATTTCATCATATCATTTCGATTAAAACAATCGCAGCAATACGAATTCCGTCCGCGGATTTTTGAGCATTCCTTTGCCACCATGCAGTGGCTTGCAGCAATTTGTTGCCATTTTTAATATTATAGCACAGACATCTTGGGACAACGTGAATTTTTTCCTTTACAATAGGGGTATAATTTCATGCATTGTGAAAGATCTGGAGCAAAAATAATGCACTTTATTTGGGAGTTATTTATGGCTTGAAAGTTAAGCTTCATTATATGCAGCCTTGATTGCATTGATACAAATTCTTCATGTGTTGATAAACATGTGAAGTACAAGCACACAGTCCAACACAGCATTATACATGAGCGACCATTGGAAGACTGTATAAAGACTGTAAACTCGTGGACATTTGGAAACTAAAGATATCTGTGATGAGTAGAAGAATATCTATATGATAGCTTCTAACTTTTGGCGTATTGTCCGTAATGTCCGTATTGTGAAGGACAAACCACACATCTTCCATTTCCAGCTCAGATGGTTCAGATAGTTCCAAATCGATTTCAGATCTACTTAAATGAATTTCAGACATTTCCAGATGAATTGGAGATTCTCCAGTTGAATCTAAGATCCTTTCAAAGTTGAGTTTCTGACAGATATCTGAAATTCAATTAGAGAAATCTGAAATCCATTTAATGGCTGATATTCAGTTGGAAAGATCTGAAATAGACATGGAGGGTGCAGTTGGTTCCAAAAGTTGACATGCAGGGATGATAGAGAAGTTTTCGGTCTTTGAATATTACATAGTCTTTTCAAACGACTGCAACAAGTCTCCAAAACAATGGCAAAAGCGTCAATCACCAAAAAAAAATTTAAAATTTTCCATTGGAAAATTTTCCGGAAAATTTTGAAAAAATTGGAAAATTTTCCGGAAAATTTTCTGGAAAATTTTCCATTTGCATCACTAGATCTTGATGGTTTGGCTAATGATCGGTTCGAAGAAAATGTGTGTGATGTCCCTCTATATGCGCCACAACCCACAAGTAGGGCGGAACCATAGAGAGAAAAACGAATTCAGAGAAAAGGTTGAGGAAATGATACTTTTAGTGGGTGAGGATGAAATATTTTGTTTAGCAGGTGATTTCAATGCGCATATCGGGCAATGGATGCAAGGGGAAGAGAGGAGTGTTGCTCAATTCGGAAGGGGGAGAGAAATGCGGAGGGCAGGGACTGCAAAGTGCTAGCCGGTGAACAGCACTTGACAACTCAGCACAAGACACAGGTTTGGACGCTATGGTATACGGAGAGGCAAGAAAAGAAACGAAAGGCAAGGAAAATAATCAGGTGGTGGAGATGTAAGGGAGAAAAGTTAGAAGAATACGAAAGTGAGATCAATGATGCCTTCTGTAAACTGACTGAGCGAAACCCCTGGTGGAATCGAAGAGGAGTGATGGGATCTGTTCAGAAAAGCATTCATCGGAGCAGCAGAGAAGTAGTGATGCAAATGGAAAATTTTCCAGAAAATTTCCGGAAAATTTTCCAATTTTTTCAAAATTTTCCGGAAAATTTTCCATTGGAAAATTTTGAAATTTATTTTTCGGTGATTGGCGTTTTTTTCTTTGTTTTGGAGACTTATTATAGTCGTTTGAAATGACTATGTAATATTCAAAGTTCAAAAGCTTCTCTCATCCCTGTATGTTAACTTTTGGTACCAACTGCACCTTTACCATGTCTATTTCAGATCTTTCCAAATGGATTTCAGATATCTCTAGCTGAATTTCAGATATCTGTCACAAGTTCAACTTTGAAAAGATCTTTAATTCAACTGGAGATCTCCAACTCATCTAGATCATATCTGAAATTCATTTGGGCAGATCTGAAATCGATTTGGAACTATCTGAACCATCTGAACTAGAAATGGATGATGTGTATCCTCAACGAAGATATCGGACAATGCGCCAGAAGTTTGAAGCTATCATAGATATTCTTTTGCTCATCACAGATATCTTTAGTTTCCAAATATCTCACAAGTTTACAGTCTTTATATCTTCCAATTTGGTCGCTCATGAGTGCTGCGTTGTTTATACTTCATCACATGTTCATCAACACGGAGAATTTGCATATGATCAACGCTGCATAAAGCTAACTTTGAAGCCAACAATTAGCAAACTCCAAAATGAAGTACATTATTTCGCTCGTGTACCTTTCACATTGCATGAAATTATATACCCCTATTGTAAAGCAAGATTCACGTTATCCCAAAGGGTGTCTGTAATAATTAAGAATAATAACAAAATGGCACAAGCCACTGGTGGCAAAGGAATTTCAAAAATCCGCGGACGGAACTCGCATTGCTACGATCGCTTTAATCGAAATAGGCCTAATGATGAAATTAAGAGTTTTAGACCCAATTTATTGGTACGCAGCTGCCTCGGCAGTTGAAGCGCTCAAATTACAGGGCCTATCAAAAAAATCAAAACTTTCAAAATTTTCCAAAATTTTCCAAAATTTTCCAATTTTTTCCATAATTTTCCACGGAAAATTTTGATTGAAAATTTTCCGGAAAATTTTCATCACTACAGAGAAGGTGGTCGGCAGGACAAATGGAAAGAATGGGGGCCGTCGAAAACAGCAATGTGGTGGAATGAAGAAGTCAGAAAGGTGACGAAAGAGAAAAGAACAGCATGGAAGGAGGTAGAAAGCGTGAGTGATGACAAAGCGAAGAAGGAGGTTTGAACACGAAAGCATAGGGAAATCAAGAATCAAACAAAGAAGGTAGTGGCACAGGCAAAAGAAGAGCTGCAGAGCGAGGGCTGTATGAAGCAATAGAGAATGATAGAGGAAGAAAACAAATTTACCGACTCGCAAAAGCAAAGGAGCAGGAAGAAAGGATGTTGTGGCCGTCCAGGATGTAAGCAACAAAGACGGAGTGATTGTTTCGTGTCCGCAGCACATCACGAAGGTGTGGAAAGAATATTTTCAAGAGTTGCTGAACAACGAAGGGCGCAGCGAAGTTGAACGTCCTTGTAGTGTGAGATCGAAGACGGTATAGAAGAAAATCAAGACAGAAGAAATCGAGACTTCATTGAGAAAGATGAAGACAGGAAAAGCAACTGGCAAGGATGAAATAGCGACCGAAATGTTGAGTTAGCGGGGAAAACAGGTATTGAATGGCTAGCTAGACTTTTTCGGCTGTGCTATGAAAAAGGGGAAATCCCAGAGGACTGGAGGCTGGGTTTGATTGTCCCCATTTGGAAAGGAAAAGGAAGTCGACAGGACCCTGAGAAATACAGAGGAATCACTATTTTAAGTCAAGTGATGAAATTGTTGGAGCGCATAATCGACGGAAGGCTGAGATCACAAGTGGAACACGAAATGGGAGAGGAGCAGCAAGGTTTCAGAAAAGGTAGAAGTACATCAGATGGTATGTTTGCGGTGAGACAGAAGATGGAGAAGACGACTGAAAGAGAAGAAAACATAGCGATAGGATTCGTAGATTTAGAGAAAGCTTATGACAGCGCCCCTAGACCCCTGGTGGCAACCCTGAGATGGTTAAATGCTGGAGAGAAAGAGGTGATACTTATCGAAAAGATGTACGAAAGAACCAGAGCGGCAGTGATAGTTGGAGATAACATCAGCGAAGATTTCGAAATAAAAACAGGGCTCAGACAAGGAAGTGCTTTAAGTCCATTTTTGTTCATTCTGATTATGGAATTGTTGTCAAGGAAAAGCGAAGAACATGATGCAATTAACAAGATAATGCATGCTGACGATCTAGCTGTGATAACGAAAGACGAGGTGGAGCTACAAGATCAACTGGAAAAGTAGGTGCAGAATTTCCAAAGGCATGGTCTGCACATCAATTCGGATAAGACGGAAGTAATGTGGGTCGGAAAGGAGCCAAAGGACATAGCTAAGTGTTGAGGTGCAAGGAATTCAGCTAAAGCAGACAAAGGGTTTCAAGTACTTGGGAGGTGTGGTGGCGGAAGATGGGCGGAGCGAAATGGAAGTGAATAGGAGAATTAGAGCAGGGGTCGGAGCCTATCAGAAGGTGGCAGGAGTGTTGGGAGACTGAAGGATCAGCAAAGATATCAGACGGAAAGTGTTAGAGGTGTGTTCCAGCAGTCACATGGTCTGGAAACAATGGCGCTCACCAAAGATCAGCAAGATAGATTGCAAGTGTGCGAGAACAATTGGCTGAGGAGGTTGTGTGGAGTGAAGTTGGTTGACAGAAGAAAACTTGCAGAAATGAGACTCGAAGTCGGACTGAAACGAACGATGACTCAGAGGATTGTGGGAAAGAGACTATCTTGGGCCGGACATGTGGCACGAATGAATGAGCAGAGGCTACCCAGGCGAATGGAGCAAGAAATGAGTGTGCGAAAAAGAGGAAGACCGAGAATTCGTTGGAGTGACTGTGTCAAAAGAGCTTTCCAGAAGGCGGAGGAAGATTGGAGAAGTTGGAGAAGCGACGCAGAAGACAGAGTAGTCGTATGGCGGAGAACTGTGCACAATGTGGTTGAAGTATGGAGCGGCTGACATTTTACTTGACTATGTTTCCTGATATCGTTTCATGTGGTGTTACCCTGATGGTTTGTGGACTGTAGCTAGTGTGTGTTTCCATGAAATTTATGATGTATATGAAATGTCTCCTTTTTATCTTGTTTGTATGAATCCCCCTACCCCATTTATATGGGAGAAAGGGGTTGTTAAAATAAAAAATAAATAAAAATTAATGATGATTATCATGCTTTGCATACTCTGCTTTGATCCATCAAATATACTAGATGAAATTTTAGAAAATAGGCACGATGCATTGTCACAGACATGTACTGTACAAAGGGAGTGACAGGATTAATCACTCCTCACGTCAATGTCTACATGAAAAAGATGCCATGTTGCTGACATGGGGTCAGGTAGCCACAATGAATAGCTTGTTCATCACTGCCGTCTGACTCCAGTTCAATCTGTTAAGTCTACACGTTTGCCAGGTTGTCGGATAGATGAATGACACTTTCCATGATGGAAGATAGCATATCCCCAAGAGTTGGCACATGCATGTGGAATAGACAGATGTCGGATGTCAAGCTTTTCAAGGTTACGGCAAAAAAGGTACACTGCAACTCCAACATTTTTGTTTTACAATTTAAAATCTTTGAAATTTCCATATGTTTCCATGAGTGCACGTGGTTTCATCCTTAGTTCAGAATTTTCAGCGAAACATGAAAGAAACGAAATATCTACTGTGTGTTTATTATCACCCTGGTATTGTGTAAAAGTCAGTTGCAATGAAAACATTTTATTCAACATTGTCTCTATCTTGAGGCACAAATAAGGTCTTTTCGAAGTTAGAGGTGGCTAACTAATCACGAACTACCCATGTCGACAACTCTCCAGCCTAATTACCAAGGCTGGCTTTTTTACCCTTTATTATTCTATGAAATTGCAAATTCCAATGTGGACTCTGATTGCCAACAAGTATTCTTGAGGTAAAACCCTTTAGTAAATAGCATGCGGTCTCAAAGCGGTGAAAGGATGAAAACGCAATCGCAATAAGGCTTTGTCGTCTGAAGCTTCTGTTTCTTTGGGTTCTATTGTCTTAAGGTTGTGACCGTGCTCCGGCTAACTATCATAATCTGGAATATTGTTGTGTTGTTGCCGGTCAATTGAATTATTCTAGTCCCAGGAATTGTGTCTTCGCTTGGCGAGTGGGTTGTTAATTGAATTGGTGGGTAGGGCTTTTCGTCCATCTCAATATCACCAACCCTTGTTTCACAGAGATGTATTCATTCACCAAAGTTTCTTTCGTAAATTCAGGTTTTTTTATTGGGAGAGTTTTTGACTCATTTGTGATCGAGAGCGTTACTTTTCACCGTTATCTTTTCACCCCCGCCTCACTCGTGTTCAGGTAAGGTACTTAATCCCAAATTCACGGACATACGGAGTCTGTATTCGATGGTCCCGAAGTCCACGGTAATTCTTGGAGCAGACCCGCAACTCCAAACCAAACGCATATCACCATATTACCGTTTAGCAGTGATAAAACTGGATAAGCCTGATTATTAGTTAATGGTTGATAATAATCACGTCCTCCCAGGACAACTAAATTCGTCATGATGCCCCCAAAGTAACATTTAAATTCAGCACTTGGTCACGAAACATGAAACAGTTTGATTTCAACCACTTGTACTTTATGTCAATCCGACTCTTACTATTTAAAAATAGTATGTATATGGGTCTTTTGCAATCAACCTAAGTCATAGTCTAAACTACGATCTCTATTTATGTATCATGCGAGCATCGGCATTACCGACGCCACGGCCATGTCAATAATGACTTGATCTTCGAATCATATCCGATCCTTCAGTGACATGTAGATTCAATGCGCATGCAGACGTGGCCTAATGTAATGTCGGCGAAAATCATTATACAATGGAATGTAGTCACGGTCGAAATTCACTCACATCACACTATTCTGAACTAGACCTAGACCCATGCTAGCTGGCAAGTTTCCAAGCTTTGTGTAAGCAGGAGCCATTTGAGTGAACATACGACCCATCGACACCTATAGCACTTCGTTACGTGAGCTCCCTAAGCGTGGTATAGCTAATCATCACACAGAAGGATTTTAACTTCCTATGGATTTGATATTCTCTTTTACTGGGAATTTAAAAATCATGCTAATTGTTACGTTTGACGTCCAAATTATGTTCCATTTCATTGCGGCAATGCCCGACATACGACTTCCGACATGCATTTGATTTATTTCACATCTCAATGTAGATCTCCTGCACAGTGCCCTTCCACTTTCTCTAAAACACCCAATCATCTAAACACAGCACTATACAGTCCACCAAAATTAAACATGTTTTGACTTAAAAAAACAAGTGGAACGCTGGTTTGATGCCAGAACGAGACGGAAGGGTGATAGCTCATTGAGCGTAAACGAATGAACGTCTAAACTTGTGATCGGAAATTAACTAAACGGATAAAAGATGACCTGCCAATCCCCTTGCTAAAGCATCAACTGGGGTGCCTTCGGGCCGACGCCAACCGACTGTCTGCAATCCTGTCAATAGGTATCGACCTTCATATATTCGTAGAGAGATAAGTATACAAAGCGTGTCTACACTCAGTCTACCCCTGATCACATCCTCCCCCAACGGTGTCCGCCGCTATACTTACATCCGGCAACAGTGACTGAATCACTCATTCCTTATCCACCATGCCTCACGCACACGCTTGACCCACGGTGTCTTCGAACCCGGCACTCGCGTTTAACGATCGTGTCCCACTGGCCCCCTCTCCTCCATCCGCGGTCCAAATCCCCTTGCGCTCCTACCCCGGCTCCGATCTTCCTGGCAAACACATGGGTGATATTAAATCTCTCTGTTCTGGGATAATCGCTCTCGAGATCTCCAACGTTAGGGGGCCACCATATTCGACTTCAATGCAATGCCCAACAATTACAAACCATCCGACACATCATCGAGACTGTCCCCTCTATCAAAGCCCGAATGTTCGCTGGTCTTGCTGTCCGATGATGATACTCACCATGGCTCTTCCCCTTGAAGCTCTAATCCAATTTCCCAGAATCAAAAAACGTCCTATTAGATATTTCTTTTGCGCTAAAGTTGTAGTGATGGTTTCAATAAACCTTATAATATATTACACCACATCATAGGAGACTTGACAGTTTGAAACATGCTTTAGATGCAAATAAAAGACAAGACTCCCTCAAACAAATTTGGGAAATATCTGTGCAACCTAAAACACTATTTTTCAATTTTTTCATCAGTTGGATCGATGGAACATGATTGCCCAAAATGGAGGTCATGTCGATCAAAAACATCATGTCATACTCATCCAATAATCAAGTTCGAATCTCCATCTCAATGTACAGAGATTTTTGAAATGCAACCACTACAGACATAGCTAGCTAGCCCTTAATTTAGGGTAAAATTGCATCCAAATATCAATGAATGCTAAAATACTAATTAAGTGTGTGATTTCTTAATTCCTCAAAAGTCTAGATAAGACTGCATAAAGTTATTGCTTATGGCATGCCTCAAATTAACAGATGGCTGCCGCATTCGAACTTTTCTGTTCATACGGGCATGCTTGTTCCATAACGAAGTATATTAGGCAGCGTACAACTCAGTATTAATTTAACACATATGTCTTCATTTTTCGATGTTAACAAATGAACTGGTTTAAATCCAGTACCAAAGTGAAATAACAATCAGAATAGTAACCTAGAAAGAATAGTATTACACTATCCTCCGTTCAGTCAACCTGCAAGCAATTTTCCATTAAATTTGCTCCGATGAACTTCGGACAGGTCTGACATCATGTTCTCTTAGTTAGTATTATTGTCCTGAGCCTTTTATCATGTCACTCCCACCAAGCTACCGCACGGAGAGGGCAAAAAACCGTAATCAGAGACAATGAACATGATTAACTTTAAGGTGTAAAATGTCCACATTGCGATTCAATCAAGAAATGAAACATAAATTAGTAAATCAGAAACAAGCCGACTTAAAATCTGAATCAAAAACTTGCGATTTTCAGCCAGAAGAACATAAATCTTACTTTCCAGAAGAATGGCACTATAATGTGGTTCATGAACTTCCCTTGATAATCAAGCTTAATTTCTGCTTAATGAAACACTAAATTTATAAATGTTCATTCCTTTTCTCCAACAGTTAATATTCATACTACGTTCATATAGATAGCATAAACACAGAACAAGTTGCCAAAAAATCTAAAAAGTGATCAATATTTTTTAAGACGCAGGAAAATATCTCCGGCAAAAATCGAATCTTTGGAGCAAATTTTTCAGTTACCTACAGTTTTTTGATAGAACCTCTACTTATATTACTTACTCTAGTTAATCAAAGGTTCAAAGTTCCGACATTGTCCCTTTCTCCGATTTTTTAGAAAATTATCGAAATAATTCATATTCTATAGCTTTGTCTACATTGTGCAGCTCAACATACTGCTGTAACCAAGGCCGTACTTGTTCTTACATTGTTAACATACGGTCTGATCTGCCACTGTAACGGAGTGGTTGTAATTGAAGCACAGTACGTTGATGAAAAAAAGGCAAAGGCAGCCAATGCACACTTAAAAATGATTATGTGATTTAATTAAATCAACTTACTAGATCCTGCTATTATACTGACACGCTCCTGGCTGACACGAATAAACACGTAAACTCAAATTTTAGCCAGTTAGCTGCACCAGAATTAATACAAAGCCCCAATTTTCAGAACTGTTTAAGGCGAATCAACCATATGTTTTTTGTACTCCCTGTATTCCTAATATACCTACCTAAATTTTTTCTAATTTGAACGTGATATAGATTTTCTATATTCTCAATGGTAAATGTATTATCTTAATTTTTATTTGGCTATCATTCGCTTCGTTTTTTTTATGACTTTATCACTTTGACAAGTGTGGCGTGTGATTTGATCAATTCCATCCATTCTAAAAATCCTTTAAATGTTTCGCAGTGTTTCCTGCTATACTACTTGCAAAAATTTGATAGAATGATAATCTCGTCAATTTGAAATGTTAAAATGAAGAGTAAGACCGCATTGGCAATTACGTGCTTAGGACGGGCTAAAAGCAATAACATGTAAGTAAGGCCAGATCCCAATTCAAACCGTGAAGGCCAAGAAAGGCATACATAGAATGTAGATAGCACTAAATAACACCAACTCCCTTGACGAGGATGCAGTTCTGAAAAAAGTTGTTTGTGACCCGCTCCTGAAATGCAGTTTTATTAAAAGCACGCATATATTCCATTCTGACTGAAAAATCCTGAACTGGAATTACTATTATAAATTATAAATACTGACTTGGAATTTTCAATTCAGATGGAATTCAAACAACGTTACCCTCTACAGCAAATTGATCTATCACATTCCTTAAAACAATGATACCCATCTACGTTTATCATTCTGAGGCAGAACATTAGAACCCTAAAATGTTCGAGAATACGTAGAATGGTTAAAGCTTAACAAAAATGAAGTGAGCAATCCATTCCAACTCGCAACAGTAGTCATACACTATGTGTGGCATTTTAAAATAACCGCAACAAACTTTAGAAAAACTACATTAAGACCCTTTGGTGCCTATTACTGATGACCCCATAAATATAATACATATGTCCTTTTAGCTTTTAAAAAAAAAATTGTAGATCAAGTCAACACATTTTGGTAATCCAAAAAATAGTATTAACTTGGAAATTACAAAAAAGCACGTTATCTGTACCAAAAACCGAGCAGAGGTCCTAATGCATTATTTGAAAATAAGGTTGATACCTCCAGAATAACGAAAAAAACAAAATTTCTCGTATTTACGGTTATGGCCAACTTCGACGTTCTCCTATAGTCAAGGCACAAGAAATGCAATTCACAAAAGTACCATTGGAAGCACTTGCAATACTTTGAATACTTTATCTTGAAAGTTTAAATTTTGGTCATGATTGTACATGTCATCTTGGAAATTTTGCCATTGGAATGATTCAGGACTTTTCAAAATTCAACTTCATTCTCGAGTAATGAATGATTTTTATTCATTAATACGTTGATCATTTGCCGAAAAATTGCTACAAGATAATGGGCTACAATTCTTCAATATACGAATACCAGTAGTAGTTTATTAGGTAGATATATCTCACAGTTTATTAAATCCCAAATGTACGATACACTGCGATTTCAGATAATGACTTGGACACAAACCAGCCCACATGAAGATAACAATTTTTGCACTTTTGGAGAAATTTACTCCGATTTGACTTATTATACCACAATACAAAAAAAAAATTTTACAAAACCTCCATATCATAAACCTTGAGATCACATGGTTTATTAAATTAGCATTTTCGATGCTACCAGGGTCCTTAAAGCGCATGCCGTACTAAGAAAAGAGTGTTTTCTTTAGCTGAATCATTTCACAAACTACCTGCCACTAAGTGATAGAAACATGATTCCAGAAAATATGGAAAAAATTGGAAAAAATGAAAACATTATGGAAAATTTAAGTTTTGATTTTCTGAGGTCCCATAAGTTGAGCGCTCAACTGAGCCGAGGCACTGCTACCAATAAAATGGTCTAAACTCTTATTTCAATCATTATTTGGATTAAAAGCGAGCGTACAATGCGATTTCGTCGCAATTTTGAACATTCTTTTGCCACCGCATGAAATAAATTGCAAGCATTTGTAATTATTCTACTCAGACACCGGTGGATAATGTGAATATGCTTTACAATAGGGGCATAAATCAGCAATGTGAAAGATCGGGAGCAAAATAATTACTTTATTTTGGATTTACTACTTGTAGCTTCAAAAGTAACAAGCGTCATTGGCAGCGTTTGATCATGGGATGCAAATTCTCCATTGTGTTGAGAACTTGTGATGTAGTAATGTACCCACAGTCCACGCAACTTTCAGAGCGACCAAAAATGGAAGATATACAACGTGCATACTCGGATATATTTGTAACTAAAGTATCTGATGAGTAATGAGTAGCTTCAAACTTCAGGCGCATTGTCCAGATAGGCGGTACAGACTCATACTCCCATTTCTAGGTCTGATGTTTCAATAGTTTCCAACCGACTTTCAGATCTCCCAATTAATTTCAGATAGATCCAGAATAAGTGGAGATCCTCCATTAATTAAGATCTTTCAAAGTTTACTTGACAGATATCTGAAATTCAGCTGAGAAAATCTGAAATCCATCTAATCTCCTAAGTATTTCATTTGGAAAATCGAAATGGAACATGGTAAAGGGGCAGTTGGTACCAAAAAAGTTAACATCAAGGATGATAGAAAAAGATTTCGGACTTTGAATATACATATCTTTCAAACGACTATAATAAAGTCTCCCAAAACAAAGGAAAAAAACGTCCATTCCCCGAAAATGAATTTTCAAAAATTTTTCCTAATTGCATCACTACCTGCCACTGAAAGACAAAAGCATCATTATAGAGAAAGTTATCTTTAGAAGGTGTAAATGGGTAAAACATCACTATTCATCACTATCAGATTCAAGAAAAGATGACGCTTTGCGAATCATATTATCATCGCCGCTGAAAAGTGAAGTAAAAACATTACATCTCAAGCCAAGAAAACTTTTATAAGATCTCAACTTTACCTAAACTCCAGGACTTGCAGATAATGCATCATAATGAAATTCCTTATCATCACTTAAATTCCTGCTTACTGATATCTTGCTAGCAAATATCATAGCCTTTGATACCAACTTTTCACACGACTATAAAGATGACGTCATCTCGGTAGTATATGAATACAGGAATAATTTGAAAAATTATAGCTTTTTAAAAACTGCTCAAATAATTTTTTGAACAGCAGGGACGTATTCTCCGCAAAAAAAACTGAATCTTTTGATATAAAAATTTTCACTGTATACAGATACTTCATTGAGTCGACACTCTAAGTATATGTACTTACTCTATGAAAGTACCTATTACCTCTTAAATTTCGTTGTCTCGTCATAATGCAAATATCACTTTGCCAAGTATACATTGCGAATGATCTGGAGTGCCTTCCACAGGCTGCAGATACTTGGCATAAATTCTATAGGCTAAAAAATTCATACCGGTATACTTTGTTGTATTCAATTGCAATTTGACGTATGATATAATGATTTGTGCCGAGTCAGAAGGACAATTAAGACGCCGACTTAAACAAGTACGTAGACGGTTAAAAGATCATCAAGTTACTCTAAATAGTGAAAAATGTATTGAGTCATCTCAATCGTTGAAATTTCTTGGATTCATTTTTAGTAGAGAAGGCATTAAACCTGATCGTTCATTAGTAACTAAGATTGAAGATGCTCAGAAACCTAAAACAAGCAAAGACCTTATGAGTTTCCTTGGCTTAGCTAATTATTACGGGAGATTCATAGATAAATTTGCTGAAATATGCGCACCTCTACATGATGCCATAGATAAAAACGATAAGAAGAATATAAAATGGAATGACATTTGTGAAAGAAATTTTCTTATTCTTAAAAATAAATTAGTATCTTCTCCTGTGTTACAACCATTCTCTCTGTCAAAAGAATCCGTTCTTACAGTAGATGCTTCGTGTTCTTCAGTTGGTGGTGTTTTGTCACAAGACGGACATCCGAATTTGTATATTTCTAGAAAACTTTCCACAGCAGAAAGAAATTATAGTAATATCGAACGTGAAGCTTTGGCAGTTACTTGGTGCTGTTACAGATTGCAACATTTTTTACTAGGTAAACGATTCAAAATACAGACTGATCATAAGCCGTTAGTCCACATCTTTGCTCCTAATCAAGCCTTGAAGACTGAGATTTCTCCTAGATTACTGCGGTTTTCTCTTAAAATGATGAGCTTTGACTTCTACATAACATACATTCCTGGACAGAATAATACGATTGCTGATTATCTTTCTAGAATTCATGTAGATGATGACACAAAAGTTCCTACAGTTCATTTTTCTGAACCATGTATACCTTTGGAAACTATAAAAGATAAATATACACACGATAGATTTCTTAATAACATTAAACAGCGAATTGTCAATGGCGATTGGTCTTTTATTAGTGCGAGGGAAAAACCCTTTAAGAAGATTGCATTGCAGCTTACTGTGGACAATGGAATCATACGAAGAGGTTCAAAAGTTATTCCTCCTCAATCTCTTTATTCACAAATCATAAAGATCGCTCATCAAACGCATAATGGTATGCATGCAACAGCAAAGATCATCCAACAAGAATTTTATTGGCCCGGGATGTATACGCATATCGAAGATTACATCAAAGGATGCCAAGAATGCTCAAAAGCGAGGTTTAAAAGTCCTGATACCACTCATAAATGGCCAAAAGAAGTCCAGCCCTGGCATAGAATACACATTGATTGAGCGTACCATCGGTTAACTGGTAATATTTTGATGATTGCAGATTCTTTCACTGGATGGTTGGAAGCCATCATATGTCCGAATAGAACTACTCAAACAGTTATCAATAACTTAAGAGCCATCTTCGCAAGATTTGGGATACCTCATGTCATTGTAAGTGACAATGCTCCGGAATTTTCGAACAACGAGTTCCATGGTTGGATTAATAGAATTGGCAGTCGCATTCTACACACTCCTGAATATAGACCCCACTCTATTGGGTTGGCCGAACGAATGGTCAGAGTTATAAAGGATGCTCTAAAATGCTTTAACCCAGCAAAGAATTCATTGGACGCATACGTGAAGACTTTTATTGGTACATCACAACACCTCAGTAAGAGGTGGCAAGACTCCGTCTGAATTGATGTTCGGGAGGACTTTACGATGTCCGCTAATAAGTCATTTTAAGCGTTTGCAAAGACTTCTGTATAAGCCACATGCACAGTCAGGTACCTGCATGGTGAGGTATATGTTTAGACAAGGACCAACAACAAGCCTTGTAGCGCATCCTGATGGAAGATCGGTAGTAGCACATGATGCGCAGATCAGAGCGGCCCCAACGGAAGAAGAAGAAGAAGAACGTGGTACAAGTGACAATGTGGTACAAGATCGAGGAAGTGACGAAGGGAGTCTGCGAAGGTCGAACAGGGTCAGGAGACCAGTGAGAGATATCCCGATTTCGAACATCTCGCCGAGAGAGAGAGAGATGTTATGAGTGATGACTTATTTGTGCCTTATCTTATTTTCCTTACTCATCAACATAGCTATGTGCATGTATGGGCAAGTAGCACATTCTATGTATGTTTTTGTGGAGTTGAGCAGTAGCTCATCTCTATGTATATGCACTTAAATGGCTACATGACTTTCATCTTGATATATAACCACACCAATAATGCCTTTTAAAATTGGTTCTAGACAACGCTGGAAAATTGAACTTGCATTTTTCATACCCATTATTAATCTATTCACAGTGTAAAGTCCTTTATGAATATTAATCACGGAAAATTGTTTCGATTCCTCATCCAAAGCTATCTGCCAATATGCAGATTTAAGGTCAATCTTAGCGAAATATGCTGAGTTACCTATTTTTGTGAAAATATTCTCAATAGAAGGTAAAGGGTAGGAATCGGATTGAATATGTTTATTTAGTGTTGCTTTAAAGTCAACACACATTCTAAATTTACCATTTTCCTTCTTAACCCAAACGACAGGACTTGCCATTTTTGCATGCGTAATGGGAGAAATTATACCTTGATTTTCCAGATTTATAAGTTCCTGATCTAGTACTTCACGTAAATGTACAGGTACGGGACGCGCTGGACAAAATTTCATTTGTTGGTTGTCATCATTCAAGACAATCTTAGCTTTGAAATTTTTTATAGCCGGAAGTTCTTGAACTTCAACAGTTAAAGTTTCGATATTACTGTGCTGCATATCTAAGGCATTTCGTCCAAGAAGACCATACGATTTATTTGACTTTATTACAAGGAATGTAACAACTAAGGTCTTTTCACTATCCTTCTTTCGCAAATCAACGTCTATTTCTCCTAAAGTTGTCATTTGAGACTCATCATAATTTGTAGGAATAACAGTCGTTGTAGCTAAAGTAGGTGAACCTAACTTAATCCATTGATTTTCTGATAAAATACTTATTCCTGCACCCGTGTCGAGTTGAAATCTTAAAAGATGATCATTAATGAAATATTCTTCATAGACACCCTCATTCGAATTAGTTAACGAGAAAACATCGACATTATGTGTGAAATTATCAACCATTTTCTTAGATTTGAATTTTTTATTACTGGTAAAGTTTTTGAAATTATTTCCACTTTTACAGCATTTAGAAAAGTGATTAAATCGTTCACATTTGTTGCACTTTTTTCCATAAGCCGGACATTCTCGATACTTATGTTGTGTGCCACACTTAGAACATGTTTTATTATTCTTAGGATTCCGTTTATGTTTAGCAACGTAAAAGCTTTCTGTTTTAATGTTATCGTTTTGTGGAATATCCTTTCGTTTGATAAAGTCCGATAACTGAGTATTTATTTGACAAAAGTCAATAATTTCTGATATGGCCATTGCTGGTAAAATTTGCAGCTTTTCTAATATTTTGAATTTTAGTTGCTCATCTTTTAACCCTGTAAAAACACTACATGTTATGGTAAATGTCCCGTCCCCTGTGACTTTTTCTTCTATATTTTTTGTTGGGCAATAAGCCTCAAAAGAAAGCAGCCAACAACTACATTTTCACAGCATCTTCTAAACAAAAATATCTTTAACAGACAAATGTTTAATTTTAATAGCACTAATTAAATTAGCAACGAATAAGCGAACTGTCACAGGGACGAGGTACATGCACCCTAGAAAATTTGGCATTAACATTTTAGGCTTACTTTGGTAAAAAACTTTGCTTCTTTGAGTTCATTTTCAAATTCTATCTGACACCATTGTTGCGTTCCCCAGAAGTCCCTCTTGTCCCAAGCAAGTATATTTTGCAACTGAATACAAATACAAATTTAAACTCTCTACATCGTTCAAGATGAAAGTCATGTAGCCATTTAAGTGCAATATACATAGAGATGAGCTACTGCTCAACTCCACAAAAACATACATAGAATATTCTTGTCAATGAAACATCCGCCCTGTACATCACTTGCCATGTATTGAGTCGATTCTGGCACACAAGGCATTCATGTGACTTTCTCTGAAATCGATGATTTTGTGCATTTCTTCTTGTTTCGCCAATGTTTAGAATAGCTTCAAATGACGGAAAGGTAACCGGATCAGAATTACCAATCGTCCAGGACCAACGACGGCCCGGATGATAATCAGCACAAAGGGAAGCATCAATGAATATTTTGTCTAAATTGCTGTCTTCCTGGTTGGAGAATTTGTCATTTGAGTCAAGCCAAGAGTCTCCGTAAGGAAATCACATTGCAGATGATTCAAATCACCAGCAATTATCACTTTAACTGTCAATATAAAAGTTAAGCAATCGTTCTACCTTGCTAGATATGAATAATTCAACGTCAAAAAGTTGAGCACGAAGCAAAGTCTTGGAGGAGGCACATATAAACAGGACGACAATTAGCTTTTCAATGAAGAAATTCAAACATACACTTTCTATACAACTTGGTCTACGGTTTATCAAATAATACCATTTGGACCAACCGAGCGCATCGAGCTACTTACAAGGATGCAGACTCCACCACCACGTCTGCCATCATCTCGATCACATCTATAGGGCGCAGAAATATTGTTTGACGTGTATCTGATCACTAGAAATCTCTGACTTTAACCATGTTTCACAAACCAGTATGACATCAATTTTTACAGAAGCTGTTAGAAGATTCAACTCATCAATCTTAGGTTGCAACGATTGCGCATTAAACAAAAGGAAGGAAGGTAATGAACATTTCGTGGAAAAGAATGTCAATAAAAAACTTTCTCAAAAAATTCTTGATATCACTGCGCAGCATGACACGTTCACGATATATCACTACATCCTCATTATTTTCCTTTCGACTTTTATACTCATCACGAATCAACTTCCACCTTCTCTGCTGAAATGCTGTGCGGTCCGGACCAATGAATATGCTTCTCATCGTATCAGTTTTGCGCAGATCTTTGGCCTTTCGTAGGAGTTCGAGCCTGAAAATCGAATGTCTTGCATTTAAGCTGAATCATGCGATCTCTGCCAGGATTGATCTTGCCCAGTCTACGAACATTGTCGATGTTGTCATGATCGGTTCCAATCATCTTACAAATATTGATGCATCTATTCATGACAGCCTCTAATCGATCATTGATACTTCCAATTGATGCCTCTGGTACCCCAGAAATGACCACATTCATCCTGTTACGCTCTCTCTGTTCCATTTCATATATGTCATATCCGAAAACATTTCCGCATGACGAGCTTTTAGATCATTATAGTCGTTTTCAATTTCCTCACATTTGGCCTTCAAAACTTTCATTGCTGCATTCAAGAACATATACTTGGTTCTGCAATGCTTGTAGATTTGCTTTTAGTTGATTGAAATCATTTCTGAATTCACTTCGCATGTCCTCAATCAAAGTTTTCAGGTCATTTAAAGTCAAAGCGCATGTCGAGGAATTGGAGCGGGTGCTTCGTTTCTGTGCAGAATCAGGCATGCTTCATTGAACGTGCCAGACCAATTTGATTTCAAAGCAAGGTCACACAAAAAAGGAAAGTCACCAACCGGGATTCGAACTCTGGACCAAAAAGGTGCCTGCGGCTGACACCGCAACCCCAAGACCACAGTAACTCGAATATTGTTCGTGCTGCAACTTGATGTGGTTTCTGATTTTCATAAAACTCTTGTGCATGACTTGGACAAAACTTGACGTCACTGCTATACGTAACACTCACAAGTCAAGCAACGATGGAAGGCAGGGATGTGAACACAGATCAATTGCAATCGACGCTGAGAACACAAAAACGACGAAAACATCCACAAATTGAACGAGAGACGCGATGAAACCACGGAAAATGTCCAGACTAGCAGATGACGATTCCGCAGATATAAAAATCACAGAAAATGACCACCAATAGACAAAATATAGAACACAAGAACGGCACTTTTGTGCGAGACAGACAGCGACACAACCTTCAACATTGAATATCTATTGTTGACTTGCTATGCACATAGCTATGTTGATGAGTAAGGAAAATAAGATAAGGCACAAATAAGTCATCACTCATAACAAAAACAAACAGTCCAAATGAAACAAAAGTACATCGTATTTTATAACATCAATAAATGAGTGGTGGATTAATAACAATCTAGTGAGCTGTGCCCATAGAGCAAAGTATATGGAAGGTCAAACAATGTCAGCAGACAGTGAGCATCTTTATATCAAGAGATTCACTTTGTTGCTTAGATTGCATTCCTGCGGTCCAAAAAATTATTTGATCAATTTTTGAGAAACTGAAATTTTGCAAATTATTCCTATGTTTATATACTAGCGATTTGGAACCTCTATGTAATTAGTATGAAACTTATTAGATATCAAAAGGAATGAACAATTACTAGCGGTCATAGAGTAAGTATATTAGGTAGAGTGGTAACTCCGCATTTATTAAATCCCCAATATGTATGCACTGTCGATTTTATTAAATGAACTCGATGGGGATACAGTTGGTAATTGTTACCAAATGTGAGATATGCAAATTTTTGCAGCTTTGAAGAAATTTCAACGGAAATGACTGATCGTGATTGTAATGCGGAAGGAAATGATAGTATTTTACAGATTCTCAGTGTATGACAGCCTTGAAGATTTAATGTTTGCTAAATTAGCAATTCGATGGGTTCTTGTTACTCTCATGCTGAACCTTAAGAGTATTTTCTTAAGCGTGATCATATCACAGGCAACCTGCCACTGGCAGAGCAAATTCACATAATCAAAGACAATGACTTCATTTAACTTGAAAGATGTAAATGGTTCCACATCACTGTTCAGATTCTAGAAATGAAACATGAATTTAGTGATCGAATAATAAAATCATGCCGGTGAAAATTGAATTAAAAACTTGAAATTTCAGCCAAGAAAATATCAATAATATCGCGACTTTTTCATGAAGACTTCCATTATAAAACGGATCATGAAATTCCCTTGATAATCAGCTTAATTTCTGCTTTGTTAGGATGCTTATTAGCAAATATTCATTCCTTTTGATATCCAGTTTGTTGCATACTACTTATATAGGAGAGTCATCTGGGAAGTATATAAATTGGCAATTTTTGACTTTTTTTCAAAATTCCTCAAATAATTTTTGGACTACGGGAACGTAATCTCCGCAAAAAACTGATCTTTTCATATAAAAATTTTCACTGTATACAGATACTTTTTTGAGTCGACATTCTACCTATCCATACTCTATTCTAACGGTATCTTAATTAAGCGGAAATTAAGCTGACTATCAAGGAAATTTCATGAACCACATTATAATGTAAGCCTTCATCAAAAGCAAATATCTTATTGTGCTTCTTGGCTGAAATTTCACGCTTTTTTTGATGGAGCCATATCTGGAGAATAGGACAGATGGGAAAAGTTGCCTTGGATGGAAGACATGGCGGCAGCGGAAGTGTGAGCAGGCGCCTTGTCTTGATGGAAGAGCAAGCCTTTCATGAGATTTCCCTCTAACTTTGATTTTGATCTGCGCTCGCAGCTTCTGCGAGAATTATTGAACGTAGTAATTTTCAGTGATAGTCCGATCCATCTCCAGGAAGTCCGCTGGTAGCACACCGTCCGAGTACTAAAAAGGGGAGGCCATGACCTTTCCCGCATACTTGTTGACTTTGACCTTCCATGCACGGAGCTGGTGATCCTGGGTGCTTCCAATGCTTCGACTGTCCATCATCCAGGTTCTCTCTTCACCTCACTGTTCATCTTCTAGAGCTTCTTCATCAAGAGTTCTAACCAGATCATCATGAATCTCCTTTGGCGTGAGTCCTTTTAAGCCGAGGGAACGGATGGCAGCTCGATTTGAAACATTCGCCTCATCCGTAAAAATTATCTGAGTAACTGGCTAATATACTGCTTGAATTTAAGTAGCTTCTCTACACTAGCAGTTCATCGATTTGACTGAACAGTCATACGTTGTTGACACGTTGCACCGTATCTAACCACCTGCGCGATCTGGCCTGGCACGAAGCATTCTAGGTTATGCTGCGAACTTTTCAATTCTTTCTTTGGAAATCTGAAGGAAACAACAAATGGAAGCGGTTCAATTTCAGGAGCATCAGATTCCTTGACAGACACATGGTGATCGCTTAATTTTTCCAAGATTTGCAAGTCAGATAAAGAAGAATCGTATTTTGGAAGCCAATCATGGTCTCTTTGCTTTCCAACAACTTTGTCTTTAATTTCCCAAACTGATGCTTTGCTTTGTTGTATTTGCTTTCCCATGACATTTTTTCTTTCATAATTTTACATTTTACCTTGTCTCTGTAATGATGATACATATTCCAATCTTTTTCAATATGTGCTTTGTACCGCTTATTTATGAGCACTTTTATTGTTGTACCCATGGCTTTTGATTTCTCTTTACCTTTACATAGTCAAAATGCAATTTTCTCAATGCTTCATTCAAAATGACTTCAATCATATTGTAAAAAATGTGCATATTATTCAGCGTTTATGCAAATATGCTATCCTAGTTGATAGATTAGTTCTCTTTAGCTCACAGGGTAAGACATGCAGCTGGAAATCATCACTGGGCATACTTTAAATACGAAGTTGCGTCGATGTTGAGAGATGTGAACTAGGGCTGATATGAATGAGATCGCAGCTATTCAATTCTGTTCCCATTTTTCAATAGAAAATGCAACTCAATATTTAATTACACGTTGGAGAATTTTATTGTTTTTTAGTAGATATCATGTTCGAAAAAATATTCTGTTTCCTGTCAATTTAATTGTGCGACCAATTAACATTGAAACTTATGCCAATTTTATCAATATCAAAGCCAAACATTTTTGAAGTTCATGCACTAGGTGACATGCCACGCTCAATCACGCGTAATCTACGTGTAATTACACATGACCCTAAACATCCGTGGCTATGCGGGATATTGCTGCAACATCTGTTATATAAGTTAGCATAGTTGGAAGTCCTGTTGTATAGACTTTGCGTCTCATGTGTCTGCATGTATCAGAGGCTAAACCATGTGATAGGACCTCGATTTCATGCGCAGCGAAGACAGAACATGCTTAGCGGTTCATCTTAGTGGTTCAAGCGGCAGCGCAGGCAACCGTGGACGACGTGCAAACTATAAACGCTCACCCGCGCGTATTCATAAACATTCCCCATGTTTTAACAGCATCAGATCAATTGATTTCTGACTCTTAGTGCAGCGCGTATGTACGCGGGTAGAAGAATAGAATGTCCTTAACCACGGATGTTTGAGGTGTTCCGTAATTACGCGTGGCATGTCACCTAGTGTGCTGAGGACTGTTCCACTCAATATCAAACAACATTTTCTTCATGCTTCGGACAATTAGGATAACTTTGGTTTGTTGGGTGGAGGGGCGGTCAACAAATGGCGATGGCAGCAGAACCTGCAAGAGTGAAATTTCGATGCAGTGGGTCGTTTGATGTTCGCTGCTGTTGAAATCAAAATATTGTCGATTCTGTGGGGCCCGTTGAATGTCAATAAATCGCGGCGCCGACTACTCTCCGCTTCTGTGGTGGAAATCCGTTGTGTCAGCAATGATAGACGATGCCTGTCGTCTCCGATTTTAATTAGCGATTAAGCAAGTCAGAGAATTAAAACACCAGACCAATACTTGAAGAAGATGAAAAGACTAAGTTTGAATATGGAAGTGGACTTCTTCCGTCATTATGGGGAGACGACATAATACACATTCAAAATGAAGCAAATTCTGTCATGAATGAACGATTTATTCTTCTAAGAGTCATTGGTGAACTTTCCTTGGTGAAACAATGATAACCATTCGTTCCCGGCTTCGTGAACATTTGATAGTAGAATATTCATTAGTTTTTCAGCACATCGTTAATGGACATAAAACTAACCAAAATACATCTGTGACATCCTTGACGTTACTTCACAAAATGCAACCCACCTATCGGAGCGCAGTCAGTGGAACTTTATGATATCACGAAATCCCTCTCTGAATGTTCGTATCCAGTAGACATTGACTCTTGCGCCAATCGAAGAGGCAGCGAAACGTTTCGCAGCAAAGTGTAAATCCCATTTCAATACACTTTCTGTCGAGAAAAGTTGATTTTCTAACTTATTATCAGTTGACTTGAAACAAAAACGCTACTATTGACAGAAAATGTCATATTCTCAATTTTTCATCAAAAATGTCAGTGTTCGGCATTCATGCGATGCAAGGAGTAAGGACATATAGGATTTATTCTTTCATGATTTTCCTCATGAACGCTAAATTTTCACAAGACAAGCAGCATAGCCTACTGAGTCATCATTCAAAATTCACTTACGAAATTTCGCTACAATTCAAAAATAAATTATTTCCACGCCTAAACATTTGTGTACCAACAGATATGTCAGACACACCACTAGGTGACATGCCACGCTCAATCACGCGTAATTCACGCGTGAACCACGCGTAATTACACATGACCCTAAACATCCGTGGCTATGCGGGATATTGCTGCAATATAAGTTATATAAGTTAGTATACAGGGTGTTTCAGAAATGCTGGGCACAACTTGATGAATCATAATTCCCATTTATGCAGCCATTCGAACGAGGTCCATTTGAATCTATAGAAGTAGGAGTCACACTATGTCTATGCAAAAGTGAGGGACTCCGCTTCCATTAGAATTCGCTGCTAATTTGCTCAGACAATCAGCAAATATGACTGTTCATAGTTCTGCATTTTATACCGCTGTTTTAGTTGATTTTGAGCTATGGTTATGTTAGATAGGCTATTCATTCCATAATCAATTTCAATACTTGAATTGAATACTTGACCTCAAATCACAGTAAGTTTACAAGCATACTCAATTTCTATGATTTCAAATGTTAATACATTGTTTTCCGCATAAATTCAAACTGATATTCGTTCACTGATATATCGATTTCTTCATTTTGCACTGTTAGTAAGTAAGAGTTTTAAAATACTCGCGTTATGGCTGAAGATGACAGACTTGAGCAGAAGATTAAGGCTGTACGTTTATATTCTCTTTCTCAAGATGCTGTTGAGGTTGAAAGACAACTTTTACGTCAATATGGAGAGAATGCAATCGATCGTAGAACGATTGGACGCATCAATAAACAGTTTGATAAAACTGGTAGTGTTCAACCGAAAAAGCCTACCGGTAGACCACGGTCTATCACGACCGATGAAAACAAGGCAGTGTTGGTTGAGCTGCTTGTTGACAATGGTGCCGAGCCTATGTCAAGCCGGAAATTGTCAAATGCCTGTCATCTAAGCCATTCGTCCACTTACAGACTTCTCAAGGAACTGAAGTGCAAGCCGTATATTCCACGCTTGATAAATGAATTGTCCGAAGACGACTTTGATCGCAGAGTTGAAACTTGCGACATCTTACTGGGTATGATGGATAGAGATCCCGAGTTCGCGAATAACATCTTATGGTCTGATGAAACACGATTCAAACTTTCTGGAACAGTCAATCGACACAACTGTGTAATCTGGTCGACACAAAACCCTCAGTGCACTGTTGAAAGTAATGGTCAGGCCCCAGGCGTAATGGTATGGTGTAGCATTCGTTCGAGTGGAGTAGTTGGTCCTGTATTCATCGATGGAAATTTCAACGGTGAGAAATATCTTGACTTGCTTCGTGAACATGTCTTCTCCATCAATGATGACAATATGTGGTTCATGCAAGATGGTTGTCCGGCACATTACGCCACATCAGTCAGGAGACACCTGGACCAGCACTTTAAAGAAAGATGGATTGGTCGTCGAGGTCATGTGGAGTGGGCCCCACGTTCTCCGGACCTTACACCTTGTGATTTTTTTATGGGGCTTCCTCAAAGATAGAGTTTTTGCACGTCGACCTAGGAGTCTTCCAGACTTAAGGAGCTTTATCATCGAAGAAGTTCACAACATAACTCCAGAACTGTGTCATAAAGTTTGCCAGTCCGTTTCTTCCCGATTTCGAGCGTGCATTGCCAAGGAAGGCCAACAGTTTGAACATGATCGATAACTTGTACTTTGACTATGCTCTCATTGTTTTCTTGTTAAATGTCTATTATTTGCTTATACAAGAATAACTTTATCAAAGAAAAAAGGCTTTTTCATTTCCCGATTTAGTGGTTAAAATGATACTGGCCCTTATTATATAAGTTTGCTAAGATCTACAGGTGTACATGAATACTTCGGCTATATAACATGTTTACATCAATATGAAGTTTTGCGACTGTCAGGGCACTTTTACGATGGTAAATATAGATAAAGATCATGATATAAAAATTTTTATGCAAAGTGCCCAGGATTTCTGAAACACTCTGTAGTTGGAAGTCCTGTTATATAGACTTTGCGTCTCATGTGTCTGTATGTATCAGAGGCTAAACAATGTGATAGGACCTCAATTTCATGCTCAGGGAAGAAAGAACATGCTTAGCGGTTCATCTTAGTGGTTCAAGCGGCAGCGCAGACGACCGTGGACGACGCGCGAACTATGAACGCTCGCCCGCGCGTTTTCATAAACATTTCCCATGTTTTAACAGCATCAGATCAAGTGATTTCTGACTCTTAGTGCAGCGCGTATGTACGCGGGTAGAAGAATAGAATGTCCTTAACCACGGATGTTTGGGGTGTTCCGTAATTACGCGTGAATCACGCGTGGCATGTCACCTAGTGACATTTACTCTCAGCAATTTTTTGACCTTCTTGGATTACATAAAAAAAAATTCGTTAAGATAATGCCATGCATCTTACATTAACATTCTACCCGTTGGAGGGTCAATGAGCCCATAGAAATTTTTTACATCGCTCCGAAGCTATGATGGTTAATAACTACGACTCTAGCTTTTCGTGACGCTTAGTTTCTACGTACTTCTGAAAAACAATCCAAATTTCATCAATTTTAGCCCATGGAAAATTTTCAAAATGACCTTCATTTAACAACATTTTTTGAAAATCGAGCAGATTTTAGTCAACTTTTTGAAAAATTGAGCGTCTCAGTCAATTCAAATCACTTATCGATCATTTACAAAATACAAATTAAGTTATAATTAACATGTCCATTCATCCACGAGTGCACCCATGCAATTGCGCAATTGGAATAATAGCAGGATCATAGCCTAGATACAAAATACTTACTATAGATTGATGAGTAGGCCTAATGCTATCAGCTTGTGCTATAAATAGTGGATCACATGCCTCACAATGTTTTTTGACATTGTGATATTTTTTATTTTTCACAATATCACGGTAATGCATAATTTTCTCATGACTAATCCATAG
The DNA here is from genome assembly GCA_907163375.1 of Prostheceraeus crozeri. Classification (NCBI taxonomy): domain Eukaryota; kingdom Metazoa; phylum Platyhelminthes; order Polycladida; family Euryleptidae; genus Prostheceraeus; species Prostheceraeus crozeri. The sequence goes on along the minus strand of CAJQUW010004306.1, from coordinate 193,574 downwards.
ATATCTTCATACCAGATGACGCTTGAATGCCGAAAGTATTCTAACCCAATGAAGATGAAAATCATGTCGATTTCTACATCAATCAGCGGACACTAATGCCGTAGTTGGCATTATTGCTCGACGGACAATAAATGACCTTCATTGTACAATAAATATTATCGAAGAATTTATCGCTATATAGCTGTTAAAATTTCATATCGCTCTGTGGTTGTATGCAATTTATTCGTTATATGCAGACATAGAAATAAATTGATTACCTGAAATTGACTAGAATGGAAATTGACTCAAGGTCACGGCACCGCCGGGGGAACTAAGTTGGGGCATGAAGAACCAATGAAAAGATTACAATTACTCATGTGACTGATTCTAACCCAATGATACAGCCGTTGACAGGTGTATCTAAATGAAAATGCGTGAGATTTATGTGCCACTATTGTGTATTGCGTGAAGCTTATTTTCCATTCTAGAGGTTTTGTTGTTGTCGATTTCTATGTATGCAGACGTTCGTGTACTTCAGAACATAGAAATAGGACAATTGATATTTACAATGTTTAAGTATGTAGTTATTCTGAAACACATGCCAAATATTTCGATGAACAACGCTATGATAATGCTAAGATAGCGCTCACCTTGAGATGTCTATAATGAAACATTCGACAACCCATAGAAATCGAATTGTTATCAATGGCAATTATCTACCGAAATTGTCCAAAAAAACTCTACTGTGACAATCAGTCTAATTGACAGCTTCATTTCATGAAGGAATATGTTATGAAGACGCTAACTTAGCGCTCAATCGAGTAATTCTTTTTCCTGTGGAAGGACAGTAATGATAAGATGAATAGATGGAAGCGTTATCTTCAAATAATTTTCTAAATGGTTGATTAAAGCATCAGCGTATGACAGCTTGCTGAAACCGTGCAATTCGTCTCCGCCGCGCTATCAAGCAATAAGGTAGTTATCGCACTCCAGGATTCGTCTCGATCTTCGGTCTCGACGAATCCTAGAAGGTGATAATCATCACATATAGTCCGCTGAATTACATTAAAATTGCATGCATTATTGTTCAAAAGAAGCACTGTATGTCAAATCTCTACAGAAATTATACAATAGTCAGAATTTTGGAGCAAAACTTCTGAGTTATCCATATGAAAAACAAAGATTGTCACTTTAGAATCATTGTTTATTGACATCGCCATAGATTTCATCTTCATTGGGTTAGAATACCAATAATATCCGCTTCTATCCACTCCTCACGCGTCCGAAGAATCTATGCATTTATGCCCTCTAAAGCGGATACTATTCCTGTATTTGTGATAGCTGATCAAGAAGTCTATGGTACAATGTCAAAACTCGATGACTAAACACTTGATATCAGTGGCAAAAAGTAGGGAACTATGAAATTTTATACACCAAATAGATAACATTGACCAGGTAGACAGAGCATAGTGCATATAGAGATATGAAGTTTCAGATTTTTTCTGCACCTAAGCTGAGATTCTAGTAAAATAATTTACACATATTTTCAAAAATCCATGTTTAAGTTATCATTTGTTGTTGTTTGTAAGCTGAAATTATTGAAATAATGTTATTTTTTAGTTTTTCTACGCACAAAAATTAATGTAATTTGTTAATATATATTTCGCCAATCTGGCCTTGCCAATTGTAATATTGTATTGACAAGGCCAGTTCGGCGAAATATATATTAATAAATTACATTAATTTTTGTGCATAGAAAAAAATAACATTATTTCAATAATTTCAACTTACAAACAACAACAAATAATATCGAAGTTATTCTTTACAAAATCAATCGAAATAACAAAACATGTTTAACAAAATAACAAAATCTGTCTCAATGCGATCAAACATGCTCCAAACATTGTCTCAAAACGTTTTCTTGCAACAGCTGATTAAAACACATCGCTTACCATTCATCCACCATCAATTTCCAATACACTCATAAAATGATTGTCTTAAAAGAAAGTGAAATTCAATTCAAAGCTTCTATTTAAAAAAAGCAGATGCCTCCATTGAAACAAGCATGCTCCAATGGTGCTTTGTAGAGACTTTGGGAGTGTCTGAATCATAGAAACTGAAGCATGATAGAGAAATGGCAGAGCAGTCTATTAGTTATTTGCGTAACTAGTGCATGATTGCTTCTTTATAGCATTCCACGAGTTAGATATCCTAAATGCCCGAACCCGTAGGGTGAGAGCCATTTAAATTTGACGAGTTAGAATGCTGTGATGAAGCAATCCAATGCACGAGTTGCATAGAGAATCTATTTGCCGACGTGCTATGATGATCAAGGACAGATTGTGATTGATGTCTATGATCATCGAGAGTATTTGAATAGAAATTTAGATTCATCAATCGTGAAAATATCTATTCAGAGATCTAGTCTAAACTGAATCAGAAAAAGAGCACTCATGATTGGCATAGATGACGCTCTTTCCCGTGCATTGGAGTAAATATTATTTCCGCGCGGGCGATAATCTGCTTTACAGGTCAAATAAAGCGATAGGATATCTACAATGCATGCACGGAGACAAATAAGTGATAGTTATCCCTTTATATAGTGCGATAACTACCTTATTGCTTCACAGCGCGGCGGAGACAAATTGCACGGTTTCAGCACGCTGTCATTCATAGGAGGATAGATAAATGCGATTGATAAAAGATCGATATCTATGGCTTAAAATATGGCTATCATAATGGCATAAAATAACAATGTAATGGCTTACCAATCGCTTCATTATAGAAAGCTCAAACTGAACGCCACCTTAGCATTATAATATTTGGCAAGTGTTTCAGAATAGATCCATTCTTAAGCATTGTAAATATCAATTGTTCTACTTCTATGTCCTGAAATATACAACGAACACATTGCATACAATCACAGTGCGATAAGAAATTTCAACAGCTATGTAGCGATAAATTCTTCGATAATACGAGGGGCGTACCAAAGTTCGTGATGTTTGTCTCTCCTATCTATAGACGTCCATTTTGGCGCAAGTGCATATCTAAATATTATTTTATAGTTCTGATAATTGCTTTCCACAAGAAAAACATTTAATTTCCAATTGTACAAATATTTATTGACAAAATTAAGGGTGTATCAAAACTCTTTTTTCGATTTGGTCACCTTAAATTTCGATACATTTTTCCCATTTCTTCTCTAGTTTCTTCATTCCTTCTTCAAGCCAATCTTGCGGAAATTTCCCGAATGAAGCTTTCGGTACTCTCTTTATCTCTTTCACCATTGAATCGAATACCCCCGATTGAATACTTTATCGGACCGAAGAGATGGATGTCACTAGAGGTCAAGTCAGGGAATACAGTGGGCGAGGAAGCAGCTACCACTTCAGCTGCTTGATTGTGGTAATCGTTTTCGCCCCTTGGTCCCCTGCGTTATGCTGCAGACATGAAGGACGTCGCGTAATCTTTTCCTGTCTTTTTTACGGCAAAAAGCTTGCGCACGATCTATGAGGGGCTGCTGTATTATTCGGGATTGATTGTGTGATCAGAAGGGCAGTAGTCAACATGAATCAAACTTTCGCAATCGCAAAAGACTGTCACCTGGAACTTGCCCTGCAGAAGAAGATGCTGTCTTGGTGTGATCCGGTGGCTGCTCACCTCGCATTATCCATTCCATTCATTTTTCTTTTCGTCTCTATTATGGCATGAAGTTTGGCAGCGGAGTTCCATCAACCGTGATGAATCTCCTCCAAAACCCTTCGTCATGGTCTTCCAGAAGACCAAGAACAACAGAGGAGTTGACCCGAGCGCCTTTCTGTTCTGCAGTCAGCAGCCTTGGTACCCAACGAGCCGAAACCTTGGACAACTCAAGGCGGTCATGGAAGATACGCTCATGAGTCCCACGTAACAGCAGGGCAGACTTTTCCTCCAGTTCATCAAATGTTGGGCGTCTGTGAGACTGGATCAGCTGCCAAATCAAATCTTCATTTTCTTCGCTGGCTTGAATGGATGGATGGCCACACCGCTCACCGTCTTCCAACGACTTCCGTCCCTCTTGGAACATTTGCTTGATGGTCGATCTTGCAGGAGCATTGTCTCGAAGACTGTTTTTAGACGCTCAGCCGATCGGGTTGGTGTTTCCCGTTCCTTGGACAGAAAGAGCAGACAAGATCTCCTCTTACGATTTGTGAAGTCCGTCATGCTGACAAAATTAAAATTGCTTCATTAGTTACCGGCTTCAGTTCGTGTCTCTGTAGCTTACTGATCAACCGACAATACCTCACAGGCAATGCACATGATTGATACATGACAACGATCAATGATCAAAGAAAAAATTGAATTAAAACCACAGTAATCAAACGTCACGGACTTTTGGTACGCTCTTCGTATTTATTGCACGATGAGGGTCATTTATATCGTCCGTCGAGTAATAGAAGTATTTTAATGCATTTGGAAAAGTGTCTAGAAACAACAATTACAGTGATGATCATAGAAAGTGGAACACCTAAATTTTGTCTCATTTAATGAAATTTCGTCAATTACAGATTCAAATTTGGCAGATAAATGAAAAAAAAGGTTGAAATTATTTTTTTTGTTGTTCAGTGGCTCTGTAGAGCCAGTTGGCCCTTAAAATGGCCCATGTTACGTTCCCTGGTGGTCACTAATATTTCGTACCCTCGCAAGAAAGTTCAATCACTTGTCGAATCCGGAAGGGCATACTTTTGATCAAGCGGTTGATTATTTCTTGATCTAAACCCTCCCCCTCTTGCCTTAGCAAAGCTTCAAGTCGAGGAAGACCATCTCCAGGAAGAATTGATCGCCTCACACGGCTCTTCACTAAACTGCAGACATTTTCAATTGGATTGAGGTCTGGTGAGCAAGCGGGCCATTTCAAAGTTCGTATGTCGACTTGAGCTTTGAATGAACTAGTCACTCACACAACTCCTGTGACAAGTGGCGTTGTCGTCCATGAAAATCCAGTCGGAGGAAGGATCACCCACTTGAAAGGACAATGGAAGAATGTGCCTTTGCAAAACGTTCGCATATCAATCGGAATTCATGTTATCCCTTTGGATATGGAGTTCAGTTCAGTCATTCATTCAGATCGCTGCCCAAATCATCAATCCTCCACTTCCATAATTCACAGGCAATGTCAAATGACCAGGAATTGAGTCATCTGACTTCATCCAAACTCTCAAACGGCCATCGTGACATCTGAGACCGACAGAGGCTTCACCATACTCCAAACTACTCAATCCCATTGAGAATGCTAGTGGCAATGTCGCATCGCCTAATTCAACCTCAAGCTCTAGTGGTTGGCGGTCTCTTACGGCTTTTGAAGTTTCACTTTTCAGATGACGTCTCACCTTCACGTCAGAAACCGTCGGCTGCCGAAGGGAACGCCTCAACTCGGCTGAGGACAAATATGAATAGCTTCTAAACCAAGCGAATAATCATCCAATCTGTTCGAAAGCCTGTCTTTCTTCTCCGACCAGATCCAACATTTCTGGACAGAGAGAAAAAAATTAGTTTTCCGCCTGTGGACGGTGGTCTTTGGGATGCCTACTTTTTGGCTAACTAGCCGTTCAAACTGTCCATCTGACAAAAGGGCAGACAGAGACTTTGCCTTCAAAAGCACTTTAACAAGATTCGAATCAGTGTCGTCATGACATAAGATGAATTTAAAACCCAATGAAACTTTTATTTACAACTTATCTGGGTCAACCACAGAATTAGATTGTTTAATCGTATCACTTTGCTAGAAGTGCAAACTGATTCAAACAGATGGCACATGCAGGAACTTAATAAGTGGGCAAAAATAAATTTTTAATACCTTGCAGAGATAGGAAAAATAGTCGTGCGTAGCTTGTGGGGTTGCTCTGAATTCCTTCAAAGTGCTCCGATCGCCACGACTCCTTCAGATTCGAAGAATTCAGATCATTGCGCAAAAGTTTTTTCGATAATGTTGGGTCCTCCGACCATTTCAAAAAAAGTTAGCAGGCCCATGAAAAAACGTTCACAAACTTCTCTGTAGAACTTGACATCGTCCGTGTCTCTTTGCTGTGTGATCCGGTTGATAACAGTCACTGGAACTTATCACAATTTGGCGTGCTTAATGTTGAACTGGTTGCTCATTGTTCGATTGCTATGTTATATAGTCAGGAGATTGTGCCATTTTATTTACGCTACATGTTCCAATGTTTCCCTTCTAGTCAAACGGAAGAAGAGACGACCTGTCTAATTTTGTGTTCGAATCAGTGTCATCATGACATAAGATGAATTTAAAACCCAATGAAACTTTTATTTACAACTTATCTGGGTCAACACTTTGATCTGGCTATGCAGACGTCTAGACACCATAGATATTGAAATCCTGAAACTGACCTTTTTAGTACCAGAAGATGTAAAGAACTTTTCAACGATCAGCATAAGCAGAAAATTATGCAATGAATTTGTGATACCATAACTTCTCTTACAGTACACCGATTTCGACGAGCAATACATCAAAAGAATGCTCAGAGAAAGCCGTTTCACCTTGTGTCTGATTAATTGTCATGCTCACATGTTTTCACACTGAAAATTTGAGATTTCTAGTAGTAGCGATGTTTTTGACCTCTGTCCACCTTAAACAATGACAGATACCAATGTACAATTGCTCATTGAAAAGCTGAGAGCGTAAGCTCTTGAATGGTGTATAGCTTATCAATGTAAAATGCGATTGAAAGGTTGGAGAAGCGATTGAAGTTTGACACAAACTAGGTTCTTCATTTTTTATGATAAACTCTGTAGTTGTAATGGCGGTCATTATCAATTGACAAACATTAATAAACCAGCACATGCAAGCTCAAAATTCTTCACGATGCGATCGTCTGTCAACGCAAAACCAGTCCTTTTAAGGATTAATTTCATTTTATTTTCAGTATGTATTACATTATTCGTTTGCACTAATTTTTTTTGTTGCAGTCTACTCATTTATTTTACACTAGTTTCTTGTGACTATCAATTTTATTCATTTATTTATTCAGATTTTGATTTTTTAACTAATAATTTTCATTTGTGCTGTTTATTTCCTTCCTTTTTTTAATTGATTAATTTATTCATTCATTCATTCAATTTTTTCCTTATTACTATTATTATTTTTCTTTTGTTACAATTTCAATATTCCATTACAGTCGTACTTCATTAATCAATTTCAGCAGTTAATCTTTCAGAATTTATTACCCATCACTTTCCTTTTTTTCTGTATTTTAATTGTTAGCACGATCTACACTTTGATAATTTCTTGGTTAGCTTATTTTCTATATTAAGTTAGGTAACAACGTGAAGAATGATTTCCTTTCCCATCTGCAGTGAAATAAGTGATTGATAGCATCTTCCGTCGTATGCAGATTACGCTTGTCATAATTATTTGCGGATTAAGGCTAGATATGATAGACACAGACCGGTCCTCTTGAGAGATAGATTAAATTTCATGAATAGTTAGACACCAATTGGTCCATTTATAACAAGTCTAGTTCCTTATTTCATTTTCTTCATGGAGTAGTTCCAGGTGAGACGTTGTAGGTCGATTCTAGCAAGTTCAGTACCCATACTGTAGTTTCACATGTATTTTATTTTATTTTTTTCTTTTCTTTAAAGTTCATTACAAATTTATTCATTACAGTTATATTTTTTACAGTAGGCTTAATCTTAGTTTATTTTATGCAGTTGTAACTGAGATTCCTAGAGGATGATGATTTTCATTTAAATTGACTGAAATATATCGAGCTTTGGATTTTTGAAAATTGTGTGTCTTGGGTCATTGCGAAGATTTTTAAAGAACTCTAGGAAAGGCATGAAATTACTGACATCAGATGTGTTTGTGTGTGTCAAATAAGCATGCAACAATGCTGACATATCTGGTGGTTCTGCACTTAGGACGGAAAATTGTTTATTTTCGAATTATGGTCAAATTTCATAATTATGGCGGCCATTTTGAAAAATTATGTCAATATTTGGATGTATATAACATAGTAAATAAATTCGATATTTAAAATCCATCTACTCGCAATTAGTGATGAAAATGTTCCGGAAAATTTTGAAAAACTTGAAAATTTTCGAGGTGGCTATACACTAATAGAATTACGAGTAGTCTAAAATTCTTGATTTCATCATTATTTCGATTAAAGCGATCGTAGCAATGCGAATGCCGTCCGTGGAAAATGGATCATGCACTTTTTTGGAGCTTGCTTATAGCTTGAAAGTTAAGATGCAGCGTACGTTAATTATAGTGATGCAAATTTTCCAAGTGTTGATGAACATGTGAAGTTTAATAGCACATTGTCCAAACAACATAATACATGAACGACAATATCGGAATTGACATAAAAACTGTAAACTCGTGAGATATTTGGAAACTAAAGATAATTGTGATGAGCAAAATAATATCTATGATAACATTATTCTATCTCCAGGCGTATAGAAATTGTCCAATATCTTCTTTGAGGACAAACTACGTATATAATATTGCACTGATATCAGGAGAATACCCACTCAGATTATCCGAATTGAAATATTTATTGCTCCGAAGCGAAGCTGACGAGCAAGTAGATATTTCTATGAGGATAATCTGTCGGTGGGGGTTCTCCAGATATCTGTGCAATATTAAAATGTATTAGTAGTAACAAAAGGTCCATAATAAACACAGCGCGCCCCCCCCTCTGGAACGGTAGAGTGTCGTGGTCGGCCGCCGTGGTGCTTCGGGTCTGAGTCCCCCCCCTCTGGAACGACAGAGGTTGTGGTCTGTCGTGGTGTGCCGGCCAGGTGGGTTCCCGTTCACAACATGTTCGCTGACTCCCCCCCCCCCTCTGCAACGACAGAGTGTGAGACTCGGGTGAGTTGGTCCGACCGCCTGATTGACGTGGCCGACCGCCTAGGTTGACGCGGGCGACCGTCTAGGTTGACGTGGGCGACCGTCTAGGTTGACGTGGGCGACCGTCTAGGTTGGCGTGGTGGAATGGTGAAACGGACTTTAGATTCGGATTCAGCGTAAAATTCTGCATCGGTAGGGTGAGTTTCAAGGCAATCGGCGAGAAAAAATTTTTCTTCAAAATTTTAACAGAGTTAGAATTTGGGACGTTTTGGTGTGTAGCGCCCAAACGAAGCATCGGATGAGAAAACGGAGGCCAGATTCGGATTCAGCATGAAATTCTGCATCGGTATGGTGAGTTTCAAGTCAATCGGAGAGAAAAATTTTCGTTGACGTCCCCCCCCCTGTGGACAGCTCGCTTCGATCTTGGCTTCTAGTGGACGGATTTTGTCGTGCCATAGCTCGTTTGAAAGCTAAGAGTGAGACAAATTCACTGAAAGAATCGGCTTGTTCATATCTGTCTTCGTTTAGATGTGAGACGCCATTTAAGATTTTGGGACATTGGCGAAAAACGACAGAGTTAGAATTTGGGACGTTTTGGGCTCTAGCTTCAAAACGAAGCATCGGATTGGAAAACGGATTTCAGATTTGGAATCAGCGTGAAATTCTTTATCTGTATGGTGAGTTTCAAGTCAATCGGAGAGAAAAAATTTTCAACATTTTTCGAAAAAACGACAGAGTTAGAATTTTTTGCGATGGCTGCCTACTGTAGAGCCAAAACGAAGCATCGGATGGGAAAACGGAGGCCAGATTCGGATTCAGCGTCAAATTCTACATGGAAATGGTGTATTTCCAGCTCAATCGGAGAGAAAAAATTTTCACTGACGTCCCCCCCCCTCTGGACAGCTCGCTTCGATTTTGGCTTCCACTGGACGGATTTTGTCGTGCCATAGCTCGTTTGAAAGCTAAGAGTGAGACAAATTCACTGAAAGGATCGGCTTGTTCCTATCTGTCTTCGTTTAGATGTGAGACGCCATTTAAGATTTTGGGACATTGGTGAAAAACGACAGAGTTAGAATTTGGGACGTTTTGGTGTGTAGCGCCAAAACGAACCATCGGATGAGAAAACGGATTTCAGATTTGGAATCAGCGTGAAATTCTCTATCTGTATGGTGAGTTTCAAGGCAATCGGCGAGAAAAATTTCGCTGACGTCCCCCCCCCTCTGGACAGCTTGCTTCGATTTTGGCTTCCAGTGGACGGATTTTGTCGTGCCATAGCTCGTTTGAAAGCTAAGAGTGAGACAAATTCAGTGAAAGAATTGGCTTTTTCCTATCTGTCTTCGTTTAGATGTGAGACGCCATTTAAGATTTTGGGACATTGGTGAAAAACGACAGAGTTAGAATTTGGGACGTTTTGGGCTCTAGCTTCAAAACGAAGCATCGGATTGGAAAACGGATTTCAGATTTGGAATTAGCGTGAAATTCTTTATCTGTATGATGAGTTTCATGTCAATCGGAGAGTTTCAAGTCAATCGGCGAGAAAAATTTTCAACATTTTTCGGAAAAACGACAGTTAGAATTTTTTGCGATGGCTGCCTACTGTAGAGCCAAAACGAAGCATCGGATGGGAAAACGGAGGCCAGATTAGGATTCAGCGTCAAATTCTACATGGAAATGGTGTATTTCCAGCTCAATCGGAGCACTAGAACCGGAGATAGACGGGTTTTTTAGTGTTTGGATGATGGGTGTTACGTCATCAGCTGATCGCCACACACTATATAAGCTGGGAACCGAGAGAGACTTGTCATTTAGAGGAGAACGATTGTCAGAGGTAGGTCGTCTCTCTGAGCTCCGATGATAGCTTCGGACATTCCAAATTCCGAGTTTCTGTAAGAAACCGACTTAGAAAATTTCATTGCTGATATCAGCTAAGGCGTCAGACTTAGAGGTTCGCCAGGAGATGGCCTTCGTCTCCAGGCCATAAAAGACTCCAAAACTTTAAAGGCTTGTAACTTTGCTTCTACAAGTCCGTTTGACTTGATTCAAAAAAGGTTCGGTCGCTATTGACCTGCCCTAAGTGATGAACTACTTATAAAATTTCATAAGTAGTGCTAAAAAGTTGAAAAATTTAAATTCACTAGTTTTGGAGGTTTTCTGGGGTTTTCGACCCTGCTGAAGTCAATGAAAGCATTTTTAATGATGTCTGAGCCAGTCTTCTCATGGTATAAGCGGCTTTTCACTGAAAGCGAGCAAGACACGGAGAGTTTTGCTGTAATATTCCACTGACAGGGTGTTCCTTCGGGACGGCGGACGATGCCGTAGTGATAAGTGTGGCAAGGGAATGTGTCATATTTGAGACCGTAACCGCTGGGACAACTCATGTCTCATGTTGGGCATTTGACACAGCTCTCAACGTAGCACTTTGAACGCCAATCGGTTGAGTCTTAGCTATCTTGTCATGGGTGGCCTCTAAACATCTCCATTGCAAAACGCTGGTGAATCAAGCTCTCTACGGCTTGCTATCAAGCTGATCAAAGCAATAACTTGGGATGTTTCCTCAAGGTTTTCAAGTATGCTGAGTTCAAATCTGCTATCAGATTTCAAATTTAACTAAGTCTAAGGCAGCTTTGAGGGGTTAGATCCCAGCTACTGTTCACTACCTTTGACTCGACGTTACTGTTACCACTTCGGGGCAGTGACAATGATGTCTTAAGCTGTAAATAGCGGGTATCGGGGAAGATCTCTCACTTCCCTAGTGATCAGTACAAGGCCTTCGGGCTGTCGACGGGATCGAGTGCCACTCACTACACTCAAATCTATCATTCCTCACTAAGTGTAAATTACTGACTATACATTTGTCCTGCTATCAGGTTGTTTTGACTTGCTATCTAGTTGAATAGTATCTTGCTATCAAGAGATTCACTTCTGCTCATAAAGCACATCATCGCTGTAATACCTCCTTTGCTCGAGCGTTCCTTCGGGACGGCGGGTACTGCCGTAGAGGGATTGTGTTGCACGGGTCGTTCGTCGTTTGTTAGACCGAAACCTCTGAGCCGTTGCTCATGTTGGGCATTCGACTTCATACTCAACGTGACGTTTTCTCTCGCCAGGTCAGAGTACTTCAGCCATTCGACAAAGGTTAGTCTTTATGATATGGAGTAGAGTGAAATGTAATTCATTAGATGCCCCTTCAATGATTGCTCCCATGATAAACGTTGATGAGACAAATGAAATGATTCTCATCTTCCTTTTTCAGTGATTGAAATCTACTAACATACTACCGTATAATCGGCCACTATGGGGCAAGACATGATAGAGCCTTCAATGCGCTTTGCCCTGGGCAGTCTTTAGACTGGCGAATACTATCATTAAGTTGAATCTGCTATCAGTCAACTTGAACGTTGCGTCGCATTAGAGGGGTATATAAACCACTGCCTCTCATTTCATTTCAATCATGCAGACGCCGAACAGTCAAGTCAGCTCTCCTCGCGGACCGCAGTTAAGGCCGCGAAATTTATTTGAGGAGTTTGTCAGGCTAGAGGAGCAAGACAGAGTTTTTAATAATCTTGCTCGGATTGGCAATCCGATGACAGCAACTGCTGTCAATCCAACGGAATGGCGCTACATTCCACTTTTTAGCCATGTACCAGTTAGTGTGGAAGTCGACAGTGCTACCAAAGAGAGAGTCAAAGACTCTCTCAGTAGAATTGGTAGGGTGTAAGATGACGTTACTCCCGAGAACGAACCATCGGCTCTCTTAAGGGCCACCATGGGGCAAGACATGATAGAACCTCCTCGCGGTTTGCCCTGGGCAGTCTTCGGACTGGCGAATACTATCATTAAGTTGAATCTGCTATCAGTCAACTTGAACGTTGCAAATGAAGTTCGGTGTAATACTTCCTTTCGACGGGCGTTCCTGTAAAGGGCGGCTGTGAAACCCGTAGCTATGTATACCGCAAGGGACATTCGGCAATGGTCAATCTTGTTAAACCTCTCTGCGTCATGTTTGCAAGTGATTGCCTCTGTCTCAACGTAGTATGTATTCGCGCCAGGGCGACATTTAGCCAACTGTCGAAGGTTGCCTAAAACTTTCCATTGCATACGTTATGAGAACCATGAGTTCTACCTGTCTCTATCAATGAGACGAATTGATGAATGGAATGAAATGGGAGGACACTCACGCGCCACACGCAACATAACACACTTCTCTCTTCCGTAGTCTAACAAGCTCTTTACACATGGATCGCAGTCGATTGCTATCCCTATATCAGAAGTGTAAGCTATCTTAATTTTATCTAACACTATTTCATCTACCATTATCATCCATATGAAATGTTATAAGAATTGCAAGTTAGACTAAGCGTGCTACTATTTCCAAATGAAAAAGTATACATGGTTAAATCATCCACTTAAGCCCATCCGTAGTCTAACAAGCTCTTTACACATGGATCGCAGTGGATTGCTATCCCTGTATCAGAAGTGTAAGCTATCTAAATTTTATTTAACACTATTTCATCTACCATCATCACCCATATGAAGTGTCATAAGATTTACAAGTTAGACTAAGCGTTCTACTATTTGTAAATGAAAGATATCGTTTCAACAGTTTACAGATTGAAAATAAAGTTTCAATAGTGTGTGCGTTAGAAATAAAGCTTTATCTGTTTGTATGTTAGAAACAAAATAAAGTTTACAAGATAAAAAGTAAAGTTTCACCACTTTACAAGTTAAGAATAAAGTTTTATCTGTTTGTATGTTAGAAATAGAATGAAGTTTCACCAGTTTACAAGTTACGAATAAAGTTCTATCTCTTTAAGTTTATAAGTTAAGAATAAAGTTCTATCTGTTTATATGTTAGGAATAGAATGAAGTTTCACTAGTTTACAAGTTAAGAATAAAGTTCTATCTGTTTATATGTTAGAATTAAAATAAAGTTTCAATAGTTTGCAAGTTAAAAATAAAGTTTCAATAGTTTACAAGTTTTAAAATAAAGTTTAAATAGTGTGCAAGATAAAAAATAAAGTTTGAACAGTTTACAAGCTGAAAATAAAGTTTTAATAGTGTACACGTTGGAAATAAAGTTTTAATAGTTTATGTGCTTCAAAATAGAGTTATAACAGTTTATATGTTAGAAATAAAATGAAGTTTCATCAGTTTACAAGTTAAGAATAAAGTTCTATCTGTTTGTATGATAGAAATAAAACAAAATTTCAACCGTTTACAAGTAAAAAATAAAGTTTCAACAGTTTACAAGTTACAATTAAAGCTTCAACAATTACAAGTTAAAAATAAAACTTCAAAAGTTTACCAGTTAGAAATAAAGTTTCATCAGTTTACAAGTCAAAATAAAGTTTCAACAGATTATAAGTTAAAAGAAAAGTTCCAATAGTATGTGCATTAGAAATAACGTTTCAGCTGTTTGTATGTTAGAAATAAGATAAAGTTTCAATTGTGTGTACGTTAGAAATAAAGTTCTATCTGTTTCTATGATAGAAATAAAACAAATTTTCAACCGTTAACAAGTTAAAAATAAAGTTTTAAGAGTTTACAAGTTAAAACTAATGTTTCAATAGTGTGTGTATGTTAAGAATAAATTTTATCTGTTTGTATGTTAGAAATAGAATGAAGTTTCACCAGTTTACAAGTTACGAATAAAGTTCTATCTCTTTAAGTTTATAAGTTAAGAATAAAGTTCTATCTGTTTATATGTTAGGAATAGAATGAAGTTTCACTAGTTTACAAGTTAAGAATAAAGTTCTATCTGTTTATATGTTAGAAATAAAATAAAGTTTCAATAGTTTGCAAGTTAAAAATAAAGTTTCAATAGTTTACAAGTTTTAAAATAAAGTTTAAATAGTGTGCAAGATAAAAAATAAAGTTTGAACAGTTTACAAGCTGAAAATAAAGTTTTAATAGTGTACACGTTGGAAATAAAGTTTTAATAGTTTATGTGCTTCAAAATAGAGTTATAACAGTTTATATGTTAGAAATAAAATGAAGTTTCATCAGTTTACAAGTTAAGAATAAAGTTCTATCTGTTTGTATGATAGAAATAAAACAAAGTTTCAACCGTTTACAAGTTAAAAATAAAGTTTCAACAGTTTACAAGTTAAAATTAAAGCTTCAACAATTACAAGTTAAAAATAAAATTTCAAAAGTTTACCAGTTAGAAATAAAGTTTCATCAGTTTACAAGTCAAAATAAAGTTTCAACAGATTATAAGTTAAAAGAAAAGTTCCAATAGTATGTGCATTAGAAATAACGTTTCAGCTGTTTGTATGTTAGAAATAAGATAAAGTTTCAATTGTGTGTACGTTAGAAATAAAGTTCTATCTGTTTCTATGATAGAAATAAAACAAAATTTCAACCGTTTACAAGTAAAAAATAAAGTTTCAACAGTTTACAAGTTAAAATTAAAGCTTCAACAATTACAAGTTAAAAATAAAACTTCAAAAGTTTACCAGTTAGAAATAAAGTTTCATCAGTTTACAAGTCAAAATAAAGTTTCAACAGATTATAAGTTAAAAGAAAAGTTCCAATAGTATGTGCATTAGAAATAACGTTTCAGCTGTTTGTATGTTAGAAATAAGATAAAGTTTCAATTGTGTGTACGTTAGAAATAAAGTTCTATCTGTTTCTATGATAGAAATAAAACAAATTTTCAACCGTTAACAAGTTAAAAATAAAGTTTTAAGAGTTTACAAGTTAAAATTAAAGCTTCAACAATTACAAGTTAAAAATAAAACTTCAAAAGTTTACCAGTTAGAAATAAAGTTTCACCAGTTTACAAGTTAAGAATAAAGTTCTATCTGTTTATATGTTAGAAATAAAATAAAGTTTCAATAGTTTGCAAGTTAAAAATAAAGTTTCAATAGTTTACAAGTTTTAAAATAAAGTTTAAATAGTGTGCAAGATAAAAAATAAAGTTTGAACAGTTTACAAGCTGAAAATAAAGTTTTAATAGTGTACACGTTGGAAATAAAGTTTTAATAGTTTATGTGCTTCAAAATAGAGTTATAACAGTTTATATGTTAGAAATAAAATGAAGTTTCATCAGTTTACAAGTTAAGAATAAAGTTCTATCTGTTTGTATGATAGAAATAAAACAAAATTTCAACCGTTTACAAGTAAAAAATAAAGTTTCAACAGTTTACAAGTTAAAATTAAAGCTTCAACAATTACAAGTTAAAAATAAAACTTCAAAAGTTTACCAGTTAGAAATAAAGTTTCAACAGATTATAAGTTAAAAGAAAAGTTCCAATAGTATGTGCATTAGAAATAACGTTTCAGCTGTTTGTATGTTAGAAATAAGATAAAGTTTCAATTGTGTGTACGTTAGAAATAAAGTTCTATCTGTTTCTATGATAGAAATAAAACAAATTTTCAACCGTTAACAAGTTAAAAATAAAGTTTTAAGAGTTTACAAGTTAAAACTAATGTTTCAATAGTGTGTGTATGTTAAGAATAAATTTTATCTGTTTGTATGTTAGAAATAGAATGAAGTTTCACCAGTTTACAAGTTACGAATAAAGTTCTATCTCTTTAAGTTTATAAGTTAAGAATAAAGTTCTATCTGTTTATATGTTAGGAATAGAATGAAGTTTCACTAGTTTACAAGTTAAGAATAAAGTTCTATCTGTTTATATGTTAGAAATAAAATAAAGTTTCAATAGTTTGCAAGTTAAAAATAAAGTTTCAATAGTTTACAAGTTTTAAAATAAAGTTTAAATAGTGTGCAAGATAAAAAATAAAGTTTGAACAGTTTACAAGCTGAAAATAAAGTTTTAATAGTGTACACGTTGGAAATAAAGTTTTAATAGTTTATGTGCTTCAAAATAGAGTTATAACAGTTTATATGTTAGAAATAAAATGAAGTTTCATCAGTTTACAAGTTAAGAATAAAGTTCTATCTGTTTGTATGATAGAAATAAAACAAAGTTTCAACCGTTTACAAGTTAAAAATAAAGTTTCAACAGTTTACAAGTTAAAATTAAAGCTTCAACAATTACAAGTTAAAAATAAAATTTCAAAAGTTTACCAGTTAGAAATAAAGTTTCATCAGTTTACAAGTCAAAATAAAGTTTCAACAGATTATAAGTTAAAAGAAAAGTTCCAATAGTATGTGCATTAGAAATAACGTTTCAGCTGTTTGTATGTTAGAAATAAGATAAAGTTTCAATTGTGTGTACGTTAGAAATAAAGTTCTATCTGTTTCTATGATAGAAATAAAACAAAGTTTCAACCGTTAACAAGTTAAAAATAAAGTTTTAAGAGTTTACAAGTTAAAATTAAAGCTTCAACAATTACAAGTTAAAAATAAAACTTCAAAAGCTTACCAGTTAGAAATAAAGTTTCATCAGTTTACAAGTCAAAATAAAGTTTCAACAGATTATAAGTTAAAAGAAAAGTTCCAATAGTATGTGCATTAGAAATAACGTTTCAGCTGTTTGTATGTTAGAAATAAGATAAAGTTTCAATTGTGTGTACGTTAGAAATAAAGTTCTATCTGTTTCTATGATAGAAATAAAACAAATTTTCAACCGTTAACAAGTTAAAAATAAAGTTTTAAGAGTTTACAAGTTAAAATTAAAGCTTCAACAATTACAAGTTAAAAATAAAACTTCAAAAGTTTACCAGTTAGAAATAAAGTTTCACCAGTTTACAAGTTAAGAATAAAGTTCTATCTGTTTATATGTTAGAAATAAAATAAAGTTTCAATAGTTTGCAAGTTAAAAATAAAGTTTCAATAGTTTACAAGTTTTAAAATAAAGTTTAAATAGTGTGCAAGATAAAAAATAAAGTTTGAACAGTTTACAAGCTGAAAATAAAGTTTTAATAGTGTACACGTTGGAATTAAGGATTTGTGTGTTCCTATTTTGTCTGTTCGTTGTAGTAGCTACGTTCATAACCAATGCTTCTTTCCTCCTTACCTCAACACTGTCAAAGTCCTATATGGTTATCATTGCTCGCTATATGACAGTTACCAGCTGTATCTATTTTATCTGTTTCAAACCATTGATTTGTAATGCATGCTTGTTACAGTTATTCAATAAATGTTATTATGCGAAGAGTTGTTGTTGTTATCATGCGACGGATGGGTTAGATGAAGGGTGATCATATCTTTTTCAAAGGACTGTGGAACATTGATTTCCATGATGAGGATTATAACAGTTAGATTTGATGACGAATAAGATTTACTAGTTTGCAAGTTAGACTAAGCGTTCTATTATTTGTAAATGAAAGATATAGTTTCAATAGTTTACACGTTAAAAATAAAGTTTCAATAGTGTGTATGTTAAGAATAAAGTTCTATCTGTTTGTATGTTAGAAATAAAATGAAGTTTCATCAGTTTACAAGTTAAGAATAAAGTTTTATCTGTTTGTATGTTAGAAATAAAACAAAGTTTCAACCGTTAACAAGTTAAAAATAAAGTTTCAATAGTTAACAAGTTAAAACTAATGTTTCAATAGTGCGTATGTTAAGAATAAAGTTTTATCTGTTTCTATGTTAGAAATAAAATGAAGCTTCACCAGTTAACAAGTTAAGAATAAAGTTTTATCAGCTTGTATGTTAGAAATAAAATAAAGTTTCAAGAGTTTACAAGTTTCAACAGTGTATACGTTAGAAATAAAGTTTTAGCTGTTTGTATGTTAAAAATAAAATAAAGTTTCAACCGTTTACAAGTTAAAAATGAAGTTTCAATAGTGTATATGTTAAGAATAAAGTTCTATCTGTTTATATGTTAGAAATAAAAATGAAGGTTCACCAGTTTACAAGTTAAGAATAAAGTTTTATCTGCTTGTATGTCAGAAATCAAATAAAGTTTCACCAGTTTACAAGTTAAAAAATAAAGTTTCAATAGTGTGTACGTTAGAAATAAAGTTTTAGCTGTTTGTATGTTAAAAATAAAATAAAGTTTCAACCGTTTACAAGTTAAAAATGAAGTTTCAATAGTGCATATGTTAAGAATAAAGTTCTATCTGTTTATATGTCAGAAATCAAATAAAGTTTCACCAGTTTACAAGTTAAAAAATAAAGTTTTTAATAGTGTGTACGTTAGAAATAAAGTTTCAATAGTGTATATGTTAAGAATAAAGCTTTATCTGTTTGTATGTTAGACATAAAACAAAGTTTCAACCGTCAACAAGTTAAAAATAAAGTTTCAGATTAAAATAAAGTTTCAATAGTGTGTATGATGGAAATGAAGTTTAAGCGCTTTGTGTGTTAAAAATAAAGTTTCAACATTGTGTACGTTAAGAATAAAGTTCTATCTGTTTATATGTTAGAAATAAAAATGAAGGTTCATCAGTTTACAAGTTAAGAATAAAGTTTTATCTGCTTGTATGTCAGAAATGAAATAAGGTTTCACCAGTTTAAAAGTTAAGAATAAAGTTTCAATAGTGTGTATGATAAGAATATACTTCCTTCTGTTTATATGTTAGAAATAAAATGAAGTTTCGTCAGTTTACAAGTTAAGAATACATTTTATCTGCTTGTATGTTAGAATTAAAGCAAAGTTTCAACCGTTTACAGGTTAAAAATAAAGTTTCAATAGTTAACACGTTAAAAATAAAGTTTCAATAGTGTGTATGTTAAAAGTTCTATCTGTTTGTATGTTAGAAATAAAATGAAGTTTCATCAGTTTACAAGTTAAGAATAAAGTTTTATCTGTTTGTATGTTAGACATAAAACAAAGTTTCAACCGTTAACAAGTTAAAAATAAAGTTTTAATAGTTTACAAGTTAAAACTAATGTTTCAATAGTGCGTATGTTAAGAATAAAGTTTTATCTGTTTCTATGTTAGAAATAAAATGAAGCTTCACCAGTTTACAAGTTAAGAATAAAGTTTTATCAGCTTGTATGTTAGAAATTAAATGAAGTTTCACCAGTTTACAAATTAAAAATAAAGTTTCAATAGTGTGTACGTTAGAAATAAAGTTTCAACCGTTTACAAGTTAAAAATAAAGTTTCAACAGTGTCTACGTTAGAAATAAAGTTTTATCTGTTTGTAAAGTACGATCGTAGGATTTACTAGTTTGCAAGTTAGACTCAGCATCCTACTAGTTGTAAATGAAAATATCGTTTCAGCCGTTTACAAGTTAAAAATAAAGTTTCAACAGTGTGTACGTTACAAATAAAGTTTTAGCTGTTTATATGTTAGAAACAAAATAAAGTTTCAACAGTTTACAAGTTGAAAAATAAAGTTTCAACAGTGTATACGTTAGAAATAAATGAAAGTAAGACCTTCATCGTATGCGTATTCAAAGCATGTTTTGTAAATCAAATGTGTGTAGTCCTGACATGATAGAATCGCGTTAGAAATAAAGTTTCAGCCGTTTACAAGTTAAAAATAAAGTTTTAGCTGTTTATATGTTAGAAACAAAATAAAGTTTCAACAGTTTACAGATTAAAATAAAGTTTCAACAGTGTGTACGTTACAAATAAAGTTTTAGCTGTTTATATGTTAGAAACAAAATAAAGTTTCAACAGTTTACAAGTTGAAAAATAAAGTTTCAACAGTGTGTACGTTAGAAATAAATGAAAGTAAGACCTTCATCGTATGAGTATTCAAAGCATGTTTTGTAAATCAAATGTGTGTAGTCCTGACATGATAGAATTAAGCTTGACAAACGCGTTTGTCAAGTTCATTTAATTCTATCATGTCAGGACTACACACATTTGATTTACAAAACATGCTTTGAATACTCATACGATGAAGGTCTTACTTTCAGTTATTTCTAACGTACACACTGTTGAAACTTTATTTTTCAACTTGTAAACTGTTGAAACTTTATTTTGTTTCTAACATATAAACAGCTAAAACTTTATTTGTAACGTACACACTGTTGAAACTTTATTTTAATCTGTAAACTGTTGAAACTTTATTTTGTTTCTAACATATAAACAGCTAAAACTTTATTTTTAACTTGTAAACGGCTGAAACTTTATTTCTAACGCGATTCTATCATGTCAGGACTACACACATTTGATTTACAAAACATGCTTTGAATACGCATACGATGAAGGTCTTACTTTCATTTATTTCTAACGTATACACTGTTGAAACTTTATTTTTCAACTTGTAAACTGTTGAAACTTTATTTTGTTTCTAACATATAAACAGCTAAAACTTTATTTGTAACGTACACACTGTTGAAACTTTATTTTAATCTGTAAACTGTTGAAACTTTATTTTGTTTCTAACATATAAACAGCTAAAACTTTATTTTTAACTTGTAAACGGCTGAAACTTTATTTCTAACGCGATTCTATCATGTCAGGACTACACACATTTGATTTACAAAACATGCTTTGAATACGCATACGATGAAGGTCTTACTTTCATTTATTTCTAACGTATACACTGTTGAAACTTTATTTTTCAACTTGTAAACTGTTGAAACTTTATTTTGTTTCTAACATATAAACAGCTAAAACTTTATTTCTAACGTACACACCGTTGAAACTTTATTTTTAACTTGTAAACGGCTGAAACGATATTTTCATTTACAACTAGTAGAATGCTGAGTCTAACTTGCAAACTAGTAAATCCTACGATCGTACTTTACAAACAGATAAAACTTTATTTCTAACGTAGACACTGTTGAAACTTTATTTTTAACTTGTAAACGGTTGAAACTTTATTTCTAACGTACACACTATTGAAACCTTATTTTTAATTTGTAAACTGGTGAAACTTCATTTTATTTCTAACATACAAGCTGATAAAACTCTATTCTTAACTTGTAAACTGGTGAAGCTTCATTTTATTTCTAACATAGAAACAGATAAAACTTTATTCTTAACATACGCACCATTGAAACATTAGTTTTAACATGTAAACTATTGAAACTTTATTTTTAACTTGTTAACGGTTGAAACTTTGTTTTATGTCTAACATACAAACAGATAAAACTTTATTCTTAACTTGTAAACTGATGAAACTTCATTTTATTTCTAACATACAAACAGATAGAACTTTTAACATACACACTATTGAAACTTTATTTTTAACGTGTTAACTATTGAAACTTTATTTTTAACCTGTAAACGGTTGAAACTTTGCTTTAATTCTAACATACAAGCAGATAAAATGTATTCTTAACTTGTAAACTGACGAAACTTCATTTTATTTCTAACATATAAACAGATAGAAGTATATTCTTATCATACACACTATTGAAACTTTATTCTTAACTTTTAAACTGGTGAAACTTTATTTCATTTCTGACATACAAGCAGATAAAACTTTATTCTTAACTTGTAAACTGATGAACCTTCATTTTTATTTCTAACATATAAACAGATAGAACATTATTCTTAACGTACACAATGTTGAAACTTTATTTTTAACACACAAAGCGCTTAAACTTTATTTCCATCATACACACTATTGAAACTTTATTTTAATCTGAAACTTTATTTTTAACTTGTTAACGGTTGAAACTTTGTTTTATGTCTAACATACAAACAGATAAAGCTTTATTCTTAACATATACAATATTGTAACTTTATTTCTAACGTACACACTATTGAAACTTTATTTTTTAACTTGTAAACTGGTGAAACTTTATTTGATTTCTGACATACAAGCAGATAAAACTTTATTCTTAACTTGTAAACTGGTGAACCTTCATTTTTATTTCTAACATATAAACAGATAGAACTTTATTCTTAACATATGCACTATTGAAACTTCATTTTTAACTTGTAAACGGTTGAAACTTTATTTTATTTTTAACATACAAACAGCTAAAACTTTATTTCTAACGTACACATTATTGAAACTTTATTTTTTAACTTGTAAACTGGTGAAACTTTATTTGATTTCTGACATACAAGCAGATAAAACTTTATTCTTAACTTGTAAACTGGTGAACCTTCATTTTTATTTCTAACATATAAACAGATAGAACTTTATTCTTAACATATACACTATTGAAACTTCATTTTTAACTTGTAAACGGTTGAAACTTTATTTTATTTTTAACATACAAACAGCTAAAACTTTATTTCTAACGTATACACTGTTGAAACTTGTAAACTCTTGAAACTTTATTTTATTTCTGACATACAAGCTGATAAAACTTTATTCTTAACTTGTAAACTGGTGAAGCTTCATTTTATTTCTAACATAGAAACAGATAAAACTTTATTCTTAACATACGCACTATTGAAACATTAGTTTTAACTTGTAAACTATTGAAACTTTATTTTTAACTTGTTAACGGTTGAAACTTTGCTTTATTTCTAACATACAAACAGATAAAACTTTATTCTTAACTTGTAAACTGATGAAACTTCATTTTATTTCTAACATACAAACAGATAGAACTTTATTCTTAACATACACACTATTGAAACTTTATTTTTAACGTGTAAACTATTGAAACTATATCTTTCATTTACAAATAATAGAACGCTTAGTCTAACTTGCAAACTAGTAAATCTTATTCGTCATCAAATCTAACTGTTATAATCCTCATCATGGAAATCAATGTTCCACAGTCCTTTGAAAAAGATATGATCACCCTTCATCTAACCCATCCGTCGCATGATAACAACAACAACTCTTCGCATAATAACATTTATTGAATAACTGTAACAAGCATGCATTACAAATCAATGGTTTGAAACAGATAAAATAGATACAGCTGGTAACTGTCATATAGCGAGCAATGATAACCATATAGGACTTTGACAGTGTTGAGGTAAGGAGGAAAGAAGCATTGGTTATGAACGTAGCTACTACAACGAACAGACAAAATAGGAACACACAAATCCTTAATTCCAACGTGTACACTATTAAAACTTTATTTTCAGCTTGTAAACTGTTCAAACTTTATTTTTTATCTTGCACACTATTTAAACTTTATTTAAAAACTTGTAAACTATTGAAACTTTATTTTTAACTTGCAAACTATTGAAACTTTATTTTATTTCTAACATATAAACAGATAGAACTTTATTCTTAACTTGTAAACTGGTGAAACTTTATTTCTAACTGGTAAACTTTTGAAGTTTTATTTTTAACTTGTAATTGTTGAAGCTTTAATTTTAACTTGTAAACTCTTAAAACTTTATTTTTTACTTGTTAACGGTTGAAAATTTGTTTTATTTCTATCATAGAAACAGATAGAACTTTATTTCTAACGTACACACAATTGAAACTTTATCTTATTTCTAACATACAAACAGCTGAAACGTTATTTCTAATGCACATACTATTGGAACTTTTCTTTTAACTTATAATCTGTTGAAACTTTATTTTGACTTGTAAACTGATGAAACTTTATTTCTAACTGGTAAACTTTTGAAGTTTTATTTTTAACTTGTAATTGTTGAAGCTTTAATTTTAACTTGTAAACTCTTAAAACTTTATTTTTAACTTGTTAACGGTTGAAAATTTGTTTTATTTCTATCATAGAAACAGATAGAACTTTATTTCTAACGTACACACAATTGAAACTTTATCTTATTTCTAACATACAAACAGCTGAAACGTTATTTCTAATGCACATACTATTGGAACTTTTCTTTTAACTTATAATCTGTTGAAACTTTATTTTGACTTGTAAACTGATGAAACTTTATTTCTAACTGGTAAACTTTTGAAATTTTATTTTTAACTTGTAATTGTTGAAGCTTTAATTTTAACTTGTAAACTGTTGAAACTTTATTTTTAACTTGTAAACGGTTGAAACTTTGTTTTATTTCTATCATACAAACAGATAGAACTTTATTCTTAACTTGTAAACTGATGAAACTTCATTTTATTTCTAACATATAAACTGTTATAACTCTATTTTGAAGCACATAAACTATTAAAACTTTATTTCCAACGTGTACACTATTAAAACTTTATTTTCAGCTTGTAAACTGTTCAAACTTTATTTTTTATCTTGCACACTATTTAAACTTTATTTTAAAACTTGTAAACTATTGAAACTTTATTTTTAACTTGCAAACTATTGAAACTTTATTTTATTTCTAACATATAAACAGATAGAACTTTATTCTTAACTTGTAAACTAGTGAAACTTCATTCTATTCCTAACATATAAACAGATAGAACTTTATTCTTAACTTATAAACTTAAAGAGATAGAACTTTATTCGTAACTTGTAAACTGGTGAAACTTCATTCTATTTCTAACATACAAACAGATAAAACTTTATTCTTAACATACACACACTATTGAAACATTAGTTTTAACTTGTAAACTCTTAAAACTTTATTTTTAACTTGTTAACGGTTGAAAATTTGTTTTATTTCTATCATAGAAACAGATAGAACTTTATTTCTGACGTACACACAATTGAAACTTTATCTTATTTCTAACATACAAACAGCTGAAACGTTATTTCTAATGCACATACTATTGGAACTTTTCTTTTAACTTATAATCTGTTGAAACTTTATTTTGACTTGTAAACTGATGGAACTTTATTTCTAACTGGTAAACTTTTGAAGTTTTATTTTTAACTTGTAATTGTTGAAGCTTTAATTTCAGCTTGTAAACTGTTGAAACTTTATTTTTTACTTGTAAACGGTTGAAATTTTGTTTTATTTCTATCATACAAACAGATAGAACTTTATTCTTAACTTGTAAACTGATGAAACTTCATTTTATTTCTAACATATAAACTGTTATAACTCTATTTTGAAGCACATAAACTATTAAAACTTTATTTCCAACGTGTACACTATTAAAACTTTATTTTCAGCTTGTAAACTGTTCAAACTTTATTTTTTATCTTGCACACTATTTAAACTTTATTTTAAAACTTGTAAACTATTGAAACTTTATTTTTAACTTGCAAACTATTGAAACTTTATTTTATTTCTAACATATAAACAGATAGAACTTTATTCTTAACTTGTAAACTAGTGAAACTTCATTCTATTCCTAACATATAAACAGATAGAACTTTATTCTTAACTTATAAACTTAAAGAGATAGAACTTTATTCGTAACTTGTAAACTGGTGAAACTTCATTCTATTTCTAACATACAAACAGATAAAACTTTATTCTTAACTTGTAAAGTGGTGAAACTTTACTTTTTATCTTGTAAACTTTATTTTGTTTCTAACATACAAACAGATAAAGCTTTATTTCTAACGCACACACTATTGAAACTTTATTTTCAATCTGTAAACTGTTGAAACGATATCTTTCATTTACAAATAGTAGAACGCTTAGTCTAACTTGTAAATCTTATGACACTTCATATGGGTGATGATGGTAGATGAAATAGTGTTAAATAAAATTTAGATAGCTTACACTTCTGATACAGGGATAGCAATCCACTGCGATCCATGTGTAAAGAGCTTGTTAGACTACGGATGGGCTTAAGTGGATGATTTAACCATGTATACTTTTTCATTTGGAAATAGTAGCACGCTTAGTCTAACTTGCAATTCTTATAACATTTCATATGGATGATAATGGTAGATGAAATAGTGTTAGATAAAATTAAGATAGCTTACACTTCTGATATAGGGATAGCAATCGACTGCGATCCATGTGTAAAGAGCTTGTTAGACTACGGAAGAGAGAAGTGTGTTATGTTGCGTGTGGCGCGTGAGTGTCCTCCCATTTCATTCCATTCATCAATTCGTCTCATTGATAGAGACAGGTAGAACTCATGGTTCTCATAACGTATGCAATGGAAAGTTTTAGGCAACCTTCGACAGTTGGCTAAATGTCGCCCTGGCGCGAATGCATACTACGTTGAGACAGAGGCAATCACTTGCAAACATGACGCAGA
The DNA here is from genome assembly GCA_907163375.1 of Prostheceraeus crozeri. NCBI lineage: Eukaryota > Metazoa > Platyhelminthes > Polycladida > Euryleptidae > Prostheceraeus > Prostheceraeus crozeri. Next base: position 166,970 of record CAJQUW010004306.1, on the reverse strand, counting down.
GAGGTTTAACAAGATTGACCATTGCCGAATGTCCCTTGCGGTATACATAGCTACGGGTTTCACAGCCGCCCTTTACAGGAACGCCCGTCGAAAGGAAGTATTACACCGAACTTCATTTGCAACGTTCAAGTTGACTGATAGCAGATTCAACTTAATGATAGTATTCGCCAGTCCGAAGACTGCCCAGGGCAAACCGCGAGGAGGTTCTATCATGTCTTGCCCCATGGTGGCCCTTAAGAGAGCCGATGGTTCGTTCTCGGGAGTAACGTCATCTTACACCCTACCAATTCTACTGAGAGAGTCTTTGACTCTCTCTTTGGTAGCACTGTCGACTTCCACACTAACTGGTACATGGCTAAAAAGTGGAATGTAGCGCCATTCCGTTGGATTGACAGCAGTTGCTGTCATCGGATTGCCAATCCGAGCAAGATTATTAAAAACTCTGTCTTGCTCCTCTAGCCTGACAAACTCCTCAAATAAATTTCGCGGCCTTAACTGCGGTCCGCGAGGAGAGCTGACTTGACTGTTCGGCGTCTGCATGATTGAAATGAAATGAGAGGCAGTGGTTTATATACCCCTCTAATGCGACGCAACGTTCAAGTTGACTGATAGCAGATTCAACTTAATGATAGTATTCGCCAGTCTAAAGACTGCCCAGGGCAAAGCGCATTGAAGGCTCTATCATGTCTTGCCCCATAGTGGCCGATTATACGGTAGTATGTTAGTAGATTTCAATCACTGAAAAAGGAAGATGAGAATCATTTCATTTGTCTCATCAACGTTTATCATGGGAGCAATCATTGAAGGGGCATCTAATGAATTACATTTCACTCTACTCCATATCATAAAGACTAACCTTTGTCGAATGGCTGAAGTACTCTGACCTGGCGAGAGAAAACGTCACGTTGAGTATGAAGTCGAATGCCCAACATGAGCAACGGCTCAGAGGTTTCGGTCTAACAAACGACGAACAACCCGTGCAACACAATCCCTCTACGGCAGTACCCGCCGTCCCGAAGGAACGCTCGAGCAAAGGAGGTATTACAGCGATGATGTGCTTTATGAGCAGAAGTGAATCTCTTGATAGCAAGATACTATTCAACTAGATAGCAAGTCAAAACAACCTGATAGCAGGACAAATGTATAGTCAGTAATTTACACTTAGTGAGGAATGATAGATTTGAGTGTAGTGAGTGGCACTCGATCCCGTCGACAGCCCGAAGGCCTTGTACTGATCACTAGGGAAGTGAGAGATCTTCCCCGATACCCGCTATTTACAGCTTAAGACATCATTGTCACTGCCCCGAAGTGGTAACAGTAACGTCGAGTCAAAGGTAGTGAACAGTAGCTGGGATCTAACCCCTCAAAGCTGCCTTAGACTTAGTTAAATTTGAAATCTGATAGCAGATTTGAACTCAGCATACTTGAAAACCTTGAGGAAACATCCCAAGTTATTGCTTTGATCAGCTTGATAGCAAGCCGTAGAGAGCTTGATTCACCAGCGTTTTGCAATGGAGATGTTTAGAGGCCACCCATGACAAGATAGCTAAGACTCAACCGATTGGCGTTCAAAGTGCTACGTTGAGAGCTGTGTCAAATGCCCAACATGAGACATGAGTTGTCCCAGCGGTTACGGTCTCAAATATGACACATTCCCTTGCCACACTTATCACTACGGCATCGTCCGCCGTCCCGAAGGAACACCCTGTCAGTGGAATATTACAGCAAAACTCTCCGTGTCTTGCTCGCTTTCAGTGAAAAGCCGCTTATACCATGAGAAGACTGGCTCAGACATCATTAAAAATGCTTTCATTGACTTCAGCAGGGTCGAAAACCCCAGAAAACCTCCAAAACTAGTGAATTTAAATTTTTCAACTTTTTAGCACTACTTATGAAATTTTATAAGTAGTCCATCACTTAGGGCAGGTCAATAGCGACCGAACCTTTTTTGAATCAAGTCAAACGGACTTGTAGAAGCAAAGTTACAAGCCTTTAAAGTTTTGGAGTCTTTTATGGCCTGGAGACGAAGGCCATCTCCTGGCGAACCTCTAAGTCTGACGCCTTAGCTGATATCAGCAATGAAATTTTCTAAGTCGGTTTCTTACAGAAACTCGGAATTTGGAATGTCCGAAGCTATCATCGGAGCTCAGAGAGACGACCTACCTCTGACAATCGTTCTCCTCTAAATGACAAGTCTCTCTCGGTTCCCAGCTTATATAGTGTGTGGCGATCAGCTGATGACGTAACACCCATCATCCAAACACTAAAAAACCCGTCTATCTCCGGTTCTAGTGCTCCGATTGAGCTGGAAATACACCATTTCCATGTAGAATTTGACGCTGAATCCTAATCTGGCCTCCGTTTTCCCATCCGATGCTTCGTTTTGGCTCTACAGTAGGCAGCCATCGCAAAAAATTCTAACTGTCGTTTTTCCGAAAAATGTTGAAAATTTTTCTCGCCGATTGACTTGAAACTCTCCGATTGACATGAAACTCATCATACAGATAAAGAATTTCACGCTGATTCCAAATCTGAAATCCGTTTTCCAATCCGATGCTTCGTTTTGAAGCTAGAGCCCAAAACGTCCCAAATTCTAACTCTGTCGTTTTTCACCAATGTCCCAAAATCTTAAATGGCGTCTCACATCTAAACGAAGACAGATAGGAACAAGCCGATTCTTTCACTGAATTTGTCTCACTCTTAGCTTTCAAACGAGCTATGGCACGACAAAATCCGTCCACTGGAAGCCAAAATCGAAGCAAGCTGTCCAGAGGGGGGGGACGTCAGCGAAATTTTGCTCGCCGATTGCCTTGAAACTCACCATACAGATAGAGAATTTCACGCTGATTCCAAATCTGAAATCCGTTTTCTCATCCGATGGTTCGTTTTGGCGCTACACACCAAAACGTCCCAAATTCTAACTCTGTCGTTTTTCACCAATGTCCCAAAATCTTAAATGGCGTCTCACATCTAAACGAAGACAGATAGGAACAAGCCGATCCTTTCAGTGAATTTGTCTCACTCTTAGCTTTCAAACGAGCTATGGCACGACAAAATCCGTCCAGTGGAAGCCAAAATCGAAGCGAGCTGTCCAGAGGGGGGGGGGACGTCAGTGAAAATTTTTTCTCTCCGATTGAGCTGGAAATACACCATTTCCATGTAGAATTTGACGCTGAATCCGAATCTGGCCTCCGTTTTCCCATCCGATGCTTCGTTTTGGCTCTACAGTAGGCAGCCATCGCAAAAAATTCTAACTCTGTCGTTTTTTCGAAAAATGTTGAAAATTTTTTCTCTCCGATTGACTTGAAACTCACCATACAGATAAAGAATTTCACGCTGATTCCAAATCTGAAATCCGTTTTCCAATCCGATGCTTCGTTTTGAAGCTAGAGCCCAAAACGTCCCAAATTCTAACTCTGTCGTTTTTCGCCAATGTCCCAAAATCTTAAATGGCGTCTCACATCTAAACGAAGACAGATAGGAACAAGCCGATTCTTTCACTGAATTTGTCTCACTCTTAGTTTTCAAACGAGCTATGGCACGACAAAATCCGTCCACTGGAAGCCAAAATCGAAGCAAGCTGTCCAGAGGGGGGGGGACGTCAGCGAAAATTTTTCTCTCCGATTGACTTGAAACTCACCATACCGATGCAGAATTTCACGCTGAATCCGAATCTGGCCTCCGTTTTCTCATCCGATGCTTCGTTTGGGCGCTACACACCAAAACGTCCCAAATTCTAACTCTGTTAAAATTTTGAAGAAAAATTTTTTCTCGCCGATTGCCTTGAAACTCACCCTACCGATGCAGAATTTTACGCTGAATCCGAATCTAAAGTCCGTTTCACCATTCCACCACGCCAACCTAGACGGTCGCCCACGTCAACCTAGACGGTCGCCCACGTCAACCTAGACGGTCGCCCGCGTCAACCTAGGCGGTCGGCCACGTCAATCAGGCGGTCGGACCAACTCACCCGAGTCTCACACTCTGTCGTTGCAGAGGGGGGGGGAGTCAGCGAACATGTTGTGAACGGGAACCCACCTGGCCGGCACACCACGACAGACCACAACCTCTGTCGTTCCAGAGGGGGGGGACTCAGACCCGAAGCACCACGGCGGCCGACCACGACACTCTACCGTTCCAGAGGGGGGGGCGCGCTGTGTTTATTATGGACCTTTTGTTACTACTTGTATTAACCGACCATAGACCATGACAAACCCATGACAATGGCAAAAACATGTTTCTTCATTCTATGAGGTATTTCTCCTAGGAGAAATATCCGCTCAGAATCTCCGATTAAAAACAATAGGATTACCATAGCACAGGTTAATACATATATCTTCCACTTCTATTTCAGATAGTTCCAAATCGATTTCAGATCTACCCAAATGAATTTCAAACATTTCCAGATGAATTTATTGAATCCAATTGAATTTAAGATCTTTTCAAAGTTGAGCTTCTGACAGATTTCTGAAATTCAATTCGAGAAATCTGTAATCCATCTTATGTCTGAAATTGATTTGGAAATGTCTGAAATAAACATGGAAAATATGCATTCGGTTCCAAAAGTTAACATGCAGAAATGGCGAAGTTTTCCGTCTTTGAATATTACATTGTCTCTTCAAACGACTATAATAAATCTGCAAAATAAGGATTTAAGGTAATAAACATGAATCACCGAAAACAATTTCAATTTTGAAAAATTTGGAAAATTTTCGTGATGAATTAATTGAAATTGTTTTTCAAATACATCGGCAATCAAATATATCGGCATTTAACTATTAATGAACTTTGCCTTCATGAAAATAAATTTTACGGTAGCTTGCAACCTTTGAAAAATGAATGTTTCATAAACTAGCGATGAATTCTCCGGTACAAACTCAATATGAAAACATCATTGTGTTCTTTCTTTTACTGATCACATGATCGGTTTTCAGAAAACATTTACAAGCATGTGGATATAGGTGGGTAGTTCGCTGTCCGTTGTGATATAGATGTACTTTTCAAAAACGCAAAACCATCATTTTGTGTCCAATTTAGGGTCATTTTCTTCATGAAATAGGAGACAAAACTTAGACATTATTCTAGGCTACATCATGTGAAATTTCTCTGACTAATTCATTTTGGTAAAAACCGGAATAAGGAATTTGTAATATTCATGCAATTAAATTAAGGAGCGCTACAAATTTGTTGCATGTCCATTTGAACACAGCTGAACAAGCACTCGAAGCACTGATTCCAAGAAGACGACCGTCACACAAAGTAGCAAATGTTGAGAAATCAAGTTAGTTTTAAACATGATATTCTTACCTGTTTGTACTTACCTCCACAGTTACAATTCCATCAAGTTTGGTTTTTCTATGAAGAAGATAATGTAATCAATGAAACTGTAAATTCGATTATAATCGTCATTGTTTTGCCGCAAAATTGGGTAATTTTCACATAATTCTGTATCATAACTTATAGCTCCTGCATGTTTACTGAATTGAAGATTTTCATTCATATTCGAATAAAACACTTATCATCATCGTTTCAGTGGTAAACGCATAACAGAATATTTAACAAGTCAAAACAAATACATTTTTGATGCAATACATGTTTCTGCACATGCCACCTTCTCGAGACGTTTGCGATTTGGTGCAGATCATTTCAAAGCAAAACTGGCAAATAGGGGCCTATATCGGATGATGATGATGATGATCAAAGTCAATAACAGAATGCATAAAGCAAAAATCCTGCTTCTCTATAATGATTCAGATTGACTACTAAATATCCTGAAGCGAATTAATTGAAAGAAAAGGAAAATTCTCGCAGAGTTTTGGTGAAGGCTGCTGATGTTGCAACATCCAAAACTCTTGGTTGCATTTGGTGATCATCAATCGTGTAGTTCAGTTAAAAAAAAGGAAAAGAAAGCAATCATTTTCCAATATAATTTTCAATCATTGATGCTCCATCATCAAGAAATGTTCGGAAACATTCACTCTACTGATATTATAGGCCCACATACATAACATTAATGCAGTTCGCTATTTTGGGCTCACTTTACTAAATCTTGAACTTTCAGATTATGCAATCGAAGCGTCTCAATCCCCCCTCATTGGCACACCTTAAGGTGTGTCATTTTTGTGATAATTATATACATAACACATGTCAATTATGCGTTTATTTCCGCCTTGGAAGACCGACTTTTGACCGCAAAGACAATTGTATAGTTTTCCGGGAGATCATTGTCATCATTCACCTGCTACTGTCTCCTCTGGAAAATGAAATAAACGCTAGACTATTGAGACAATATGAGAAGTCTACTGATTTTGCTTGGCTTGGTTTTGTGGTAGTCGCCATTTATGCCAATACCGACCACCGAAAGGCTGTAGCGGAAGCCGAAACTGAAAATGAAGCTGAAATTGAAAATGTGGAGAATGTGAAGGATGCAGATTTTTAGGAAGCAGTAAAAGCTTTGAGCAAGGATGAGAAGAAGTGACTTTTGGCGTAATTCAAGGCGTACATGACACAATATACGGATTTTATAAATAAAAAGGAAGACCACATGTGATGTTAAATTTAATAGGCACAACATGTTTCTTCCAGCTCTCCTTCGGATGCAACGCAGGGATTGAGGTTGCAACGATACAATTTGACAAAAGTGAACACAATTTGACGAAAATCGATGCATGCGGCGTGACAGATGAAGATACAGAGGTGACCCAGAAGCAAGCAACATAGAAATTGACAACAATAAGACCTCTAGAATGGAAATATAAGCTTCATGCAATGCACAATAACGGCACATAAATCGCACGCATTTTCACTTAGATGCACCTGCCAACGTCTGTATGATTGGGTTAGAATCAGTCACATGAGTAAATCGAAGCTTTTAATTGGTGGTTCATGCCCCAACTTAGTTCCCCCGGATGTGCCGCGACCTTGAGTCAATTTCCATTCTAGTCAACTTCAGATAAACAGTTTATTTCTATGGCAAGCAATAATACAGTCTGTCAAAGATCGTTATCAAGATTAATACTAGATGACAAACATAGAAATCGACAACAATAGATCCTCTAGAATGAAAGTTAAGCTTCATGCAATACACAATAGTGGCACATAAATCGCACGCATTTTCACTTAGATGCACCTGTCAACGGCTGTATCATTGGGTCAGAATCAGTCACATGTGTAAATCAAAGCTTTTCATTGGTCATTCATGCCCCAACTTAGTTCCCCCGGCGGTGCCACGACCTTGAGTCAATTTCCATTCTAGTCAACGTCAGTTAAACAATCTATTTCTATGATGACAAAGGACAACAGCGACAATAGACAATATACGGAGTCTTTGTCCGCCGACGTCGTCGCCGCTACTGGGTCTGCTATTGAAAAGTAAGTTTAGGGGGAGAGTTATTTCAGAAGAACAGCCACCCAATATTCTGTAGACCAAAGACTGTTGTAAAGCGTAGATTACGAAATCTGGCTGACTTTGACGACGAAAGCGAAGAGTGACACAATGTACGAAAGCATCCATTGAAAACTAGTATATCCATTGTTCGTGTTCATTCGCTGCGAAATTGATTGGCTCTCCTATTGGGCGAGACTTTGTGCATTCGTGTCCAGCTTGACTAACCATGCTCTTACCTTTTGATTCCCCATTCAAGAAATACAACACTTATTATTATTATTACTTTTATGGATTCATTAAATTAATTTTTGCTTCATTCACTTTTCGCATCAGGTTATTAAAATATCAACGAGCATATTACAAGTACAGTGTATGTTCAAATATTGACTTTGGTATGCAAGTCTCGACTACACATGTACAATAGTCAGTCACCAGTTGATGATTGACTGCTAATGAGGACCACCACGTGTGCCGACCACCGAGCAAGCAAACATTGCAGCAATGAGCACAGTTGCATCACCTACCGCGGCCGAATCAATCGGGAGGTCACACCTCAACATTGGGAGGTCTGATGGGCAATGAGTCTGAGGAGAATGGCTCAGAATCATCTGATCGCTTGAAGGACGTAGGTGGAGTTGACTCAACCGCCCAGGAGAAGATTAATAAAGTGAGAAGTTTGATGAAATTCCTGACCGATATAATGAATATATGATATATAATCTTTGAAATAAATAGCTGCAAATTCTTCAAGCTAAAATGCTTGAGGAATTGGATTTGAGTTGCGCATCGAATATGGCATCAATCTGTCACAATTTAAGATCTTATAGCGATGCTACAGCAAATACTGTCTCCTGCTACACGAAATGCTGCAAATAAAGCTTAAAAAAGACTTATATCAATAGACAGAGTGACTCAGTGAGAACGAGACTTCTTGAGTAATATTTTCTTTCTTCTCATTTTCTTAAGTCTAGAGGTCGCAATCTCTATTTGCCTTGTTTATTGAGTCTTAAGATATCTATTGACTTTCTGTACCGTAGTATCTGTTCATTTAGGATTGCATGCGCTCTATAGCCTACTATCGTTTATATGTTTTTGTAGTTTGAATCTAATGCAGGAATTTAGAGTAAATAGATTTCTGACGTTGGCCACTTCAGATGGTCGTAATATTAAGTTCGTCTTCTTATTTTTATCAAACATTCCAACAAGAAAATTATTTATCAAATTACCGGAAAGACCAACATTAACGAGAAAACTTGTGCGCAATGATCTGAATTCTTCGAATCTGAAGGAATTATAACAATCAAAGCGCTTTGATAGAATTTACAGTAATCCGCAAGCGATGCACGTCTTTTACCCACCAAGTTCTAGCGTGTGCCATCGTTTTGAATTAGTCTTCACTTCTAGTAAACTGAAGGAGTTAAAGAATCAAATTCTGTGTATCACAAACATAAAGTCATGCAGTTATAATATGCTAGCGTTACTGACACATTGGAGAAAAGTTCGCAAGAGTGTTGTTTACACGAAGAGTTAAAAATTTGGTTGTTTTATAGAGGTATGAGATTCATAGAAGAAAGCTTTATTGCGATATCATTTCCTATTTTATTTTGCAACATTAGACAGCTGTTCCTGAATGGATTGTGCATCTCGCATTCCAAGAAGCACTGTAGGCTTCTTTTTGATTCCACTGCAAAATGCCAGCAACTCTGTCAGAGATAGACCATTGCCACTATAGACATAAATCATGCCATTTGAAACAGAATTTTAGCATCCTGCCCAATCCTAGAGCAGCAGTAGTATAGATGCTGAGGCTCTGTCTCAGCTGTATGCGTTGCATTTGCTCACATTCTCCTTTAAAGTGCTGCCTTCTTTGATACAGTCGCATTGAGATGATGTCAAGATCAGGAATCCAACCCACTTGACATCAGCCGCGCAGATCAATGCACATTCGAGAATTACCGAATGCACAGCATTCACAGGGGGACAATAGTCATATGCGTTCATTCGCGAGAAAAAAGGCTGAGACTGATTTTGCGTCAATGATTGAAATTCGCCGAAGCTTGACCACAGAAGTATGTATAGAAGATCATGGAGGTGGTAAAATGAAGCCATGAATGCAGCTCAGCTTTGAATGAGGTGTTGTAGAACAATCTGACGAAATTGGAAAAACGGCATTCAAATAAACTGATACTATATACCGATAATAGAGCCATAGAAATCTGACAATATGCACTGATTCCGAGTGGCTCAGTCGAGTGCGTTCAGTGCTAACAATAGAAGTGTGAATGTCGGAGATCAAAGCAGTTTCTCTCATTCCCACCTGTTGATACCACAGAATTAGATTGTTTAATCGTATCACTTTGCTAGAAGTGCAAACTGATTCAAACAGATGGAACATGCAGGAACTTAATAAGTGGGCAAAAAGAAATTTTTAATACCTTGCAGAGATAAGAAAAATAGTCGTGCGTTGCTTGCGGATTGCTCTGAATTCCTTCAAAATGCTCCGATCGCCACGACTCCTTCACATTCGAAGAATTCAGATCATTGCGCAAAAGTTTTCTCGATAATGTTGGGTCATCCGATCATTTTAAAAAAATTTAGCAGGCCCATGAAAAAACGTTCACAAACTTCTCTGTAGAACTTGACATCGTCCGTGTCTCTTTGCTGTGTGATCCGGTTGATAACAGTCACTGGAACTTATCACAATTTGGCGTGCTTAATGTTGAACTGGCTGTTCATTGTTCGATTGCTATGGTATTATGTCAGCAGATTGTGCCATGTCATTTACCTTACATGTTCCAATGCTTCCTTTCTAGTCAAACGGAAGAAGAGACGACCTGTCTAATTCTGTGGTTGATACTTATCATTTAGAGAACATAAAACATCAAAATTATGACTATACTTTGCTTATGAACAGTTGTTAGAAAGTTTATTAGTACATGAAATGGGACTCATTTTAATCGACGTCATCTTCCGATGTTCAATGTGACATCAAAATGGACTAATTTCGAAAGTTAAGAAAAAATAATGCATCCTTATCAGTAAATATAAACGATGATGTCTATGTGGTTTGTACTGTTTGACGTCCTACTTCGAATACACAATACAACGCGAATTTCAGCAGTGACATTCAAACCACGAACTTGCGGTTTAAAAGATATATCTAGAAATTTTAGAATTTTAGAGAGAGGGAGATACAGAGGGAGGGAGAGAGAGAAAAAATGAAAGTTTAAGTTAAAGTAAATAATACACAGCAATGTCAGAGCTTTACATAGCCACTTTTATGTAGCAAGAAAGCTATTGGAAAAGAATTTTGTCTACGATTTGTGCGACAAAATGGAGTCGAACACGTCTGGCGGATTGCGTCCGTCTAAATATATTCAAAGGATGACATGGATCTCTTGAATTCATGTACAACGACTCAAATGCTCTGAATCCTTTGACAGACATTCGAACATATACATCCGGGTTTGCAAATTGTTTTCTTACAACGTATACGAGACAGCATAGACAGATAACAGAACTCCAAAAAGGGTAGTAAACTCTCCACAATCATCGTGAGATAGGGTATATTTTAGAGACGAGTAAAAACAGATGTTGTAGACATTTACGCTCAATCTCTTTAGAATTAAACTCCAGGATATATCTTGGTCCCATGTGACAGCGAGTATTTTCGCGCTCTTGACAACACTAAACGACAAATTAGAAAAAAACATCCTTACAAGTGAAATTCTTCTTTCCAAAAATTACAATTTTTGTTCTCGCCGCATTAAGAAGATCATTATTCTCGGACCATTTGTGAATGTTTGAAATTTCTTCCATAACACGAAGTTCCGAATCTTGTTCATCTTTTGAAATATGAATGAGAATATTCAAATCATCCGCATACTGAATATACTTAGTCAGAGAATGCATTGGTATGATATCATGACAATAAAGAAGGAACAAAAACGGACCCAACAAAGATCCCTGAGGATAACCATTGCTTACAAACATTGGATCACTTAAGATATACCACGACGTTTTACACTTTGATGGTGAACCTTTAGATACGAATAAATCCACTGAATAAAACCATGAGGGAAATCCAATTTATACAATTTATCTACCAAAATATCATGTCGGACCCTATCAAAAGCACATGAAATATCGCATGTGATTAACAAAGCCGCATTAGCATCGTTAGCATCTAATATTAGGGTCAGGTAGCTATGCAAAGTAATCAATGCACAGGTGCAATCAGATTTCGGTTTGTACGCGAATTGAAAAGGCGGAGTGCATTTGGCAATATACAACAAGTATGAATGCGTATGTGACAAAATATGTTTTTCGAGGATTTTGCATGGTACATTGGAAATAGTGATAGGCGCAGAATTAAATATTTTGTTTATCTGCTTCGGTTTGCTACAAATGTGATTAATTGGAAATCGGCGGCACATCGAGGAACCTATGACGTGGGCAGAAAGGAATTCCTAATACTTTACAGAGATAGGAAGAAAGTCGTGCGTCGCTTGCGGATTAATGTGAGTTCCAGCAAAATGCTTTGATTGCCAAAATTCCTTCAGATTCGAAGACTTTAGATCATTGCGCACAAGTTTTCTCCATAATGTTGGTCGATCCGATCATTATTAAAAAAAATAGCAGGCGCACGAAAATGAGTTCATTTGATGATTTCACATCCTCTCCACGGCATTTCTCACTGTATAGTGCATACATTGAATCGAAGCCAGGCATCGATGTGTGTTTTGGTGTGTGCGACGTGATATCACAGCACGCACGGATCTCTCATTGACTCTGATGTCCTCTGCTGGCAGCTTATTGTTTGCCATTTCCAAAAAGCAAGCGGTACACGAATTATCCATTCGAGAAGGAGCAAGCTGTGTAATTTCCATTTCGTTATTAATAAGGTTAGATGAAATTCTTCCTTTCTATGAAACCGAAGCGCGCGCAGATGAATCTAATTCTGTGGTGATAGGTCTTAGATTTTCTGTACACACTTTAACATTCTCAGACACCGGCGTTATATTACATGACTTAAAAGATGATGGCACAACACGATACAAAACAGATGTATTAATGATATGACAAAATGGCTCAGAAATAAACGGTGCGGCAATCTTTTACAAACGATTAGGAGATCCATCTGTTCCTGTAGATTTGCGTAGAGACACTTTATCTATAATGAGATGAAAAATATCCATTGGGTCGGATAGAGGGCACCAATCATCATCAGAACTGAATTCAAATTCCCTGTGCCCACTAAAATTGTCAAAAAATCTTTGATTCATCTCCTTAGCAGCAACAGCAGCATCAGGATATTGAGCAATCAGCGACTCAATAGGATTATTGTCAATTTCGCCTCTATAGTGAGAAACCATTTGCCAAATGTCCTTTGAAGATATTTTAGATTTTTGAACCCAATTGTCTTTACAACGTTGAATAATTTCCTTGCATTCAAGTTTCATGCGATTGTATTTTTTAAAATCTCGATTTCAACCATTTAAATCTCTTATCACCAATTTTTTAACCACTTATTAACAATTCCACACGTGTATTGATTGAACTGCCAATTCTGATTGCTCTTTCAACGAATTTGAAGCGTTAATTAACCCTGCGAATTCTTAAATAAGTCCCTCAAAATTTGTCTTTCGCAGGTCCCTCAAATATCACTAAAGTTATCAACGACATTATTGCTTCTATTTTCACTAGTGCGAAATTACATGTACATGCACTGTCCTTGACGGCTCAACAGTGCCGCTTTTCATTGATAGTCTCTTTCAAGACTGAATTGGACATCTGAAGAACATTACACCTAAAATTTCTGGTATAATAAGTTGATTTTATCTATTAAGTGAATAGCATTTGATGCCATAAAATGATCAATTTTTACGTAGCAGTATATTTTTGATAATAGATTAGCTTAGATTTAATCGAGAAGATAAATACAAAATAACTTAAAAAGTTCAAAAATCCGAAGCCGATGATCAAAAAGTCGATCGGTTTCGGCTTATTGAAAACCGAGATTTCACTTCGGTTTTCGGCTAGCCACTAAACACGTAGTAGGGCCTAATTGTAAAAGATTACCAAATATCCATCTGATTTCTGCGTGTCACCTCAGACAGTGACCTTCTTAGTTCGTCATATTGCAATATACTCGTATATATATTGCAATATATTTTTCCTGTTGACACTCAAGCCATAGTGGGGTGTTTTGACAAACTCGCATGTTTCCGAAACTAAAAGTCCATAATATTCAACATTAATTTTAGTGCTATAAATAGCAATTTGAAATTTAAACGTAAATAGTGTCTTTTCATGTATGATTGCATTTCTCTATCTTTACAAATGTCTCGTTCCAATGACTTACTCGTTATAAAGACAAGCTTATGATACGTTCCGAATGCAATGTTTCGAATAGAGATGTGTATTTTGCATTATTTTGTGGGATTCATATCACGACAACTCAGTTCCGGATTAGAATCTGCATGTACATCGTAGGCCTATACTATATATGCATATTACATATACATATCCTCATTTTGGGAGATAAAATGAATGTGTATGTCAACTATCTTGAACTGCACATGCATAACTATTATCTAAATATGATACAGAAACATTTATACCAATAATTAATGATACTCTAAATGAAAACCATCAATTTTCTAACAAGTACTTTTAAAAATGACCTTCTGTCAATTTTGTCCAAATTTTTGCAAGAATAGATAAGAGGATCAATATAATCACACAAGCGGATATTGATATTATAATAACATTGAAACAGTGCGTATATCTACAAATTCCGCCTCCGCAAGAAAGCTTTAAAAAGTCAACAAGTTCTAAGTTTCGATGAAAGTTTCTCTGACGAACGACAGAAGTTCCGAAATGAACAATTTCATCACTGAAGGAGTGATGATGTTGCGAAATGTTTTGTCTGCGACGTGCAAACTTGATTTAAAGTGATTCACTGAAATGTCACTTGTCACTGAATTCTTCACTATCAGGGAATACTAGTGATACGTCAATTGCGAACTCTCCGCAATTCAATTTGAATTCAGATCTTTTGAGTTTGCATTGATGATCGCGACCAGACGTACAAGAGTGTGGGACAATGAGCTTGTCCCAAGACCGAGCCAGAGTGTTGCTGTACCTACGGCAATTAAAATTTTTCGCGTGTCGATATCTCATCAAGCAATTGACCACGATCCACTGTCAAATGTTCGAGTACTAGGCCGTAAGTGAAATCATTCAAGATCTGAAATAATTTTGCAATAGACAGACTGAGGAATGCACATTGCTTGCAAAGTTCATACAGGTTAGAACAGAGATTGAAACCGGCCGCCGGCCTTAACGGCCTGTGATTCAGGCCGGCTTTAACTTTTTTAAGTAATCAGCAAATTTATCACCAAGCAAGAGATTTCTTTGTTTGAGGAACGTCTTTTGATCACTCAGTTAAGCCAATTGAACTTTCTTTTTATTTGATTTATTAGTTTACATCTTTCAGCATATTAGAAATGATTTTTGCTAACAATTGCATCTATGTTGATTTTGAATATACCTACAGTCAAACCTTGCTTACTTGGACTGAAAGATTTCCGAAAAGAGACATCTTCTCCTTCCCTCTTATTGACTGCCTATATTATCCTTTATTAGGATCCGGATTATTACCGATCATAATGTGCATTTAATTCAGACTCCGGCTGAAACATCTAATTAAAATCTGGCATTCCAGCTAATTCTACATATGAATGTTATTGTATGTCAACTGGCTACGCTAGAAAATATCATTGTTTTTCAACGATGAACAAATACGTGACCATTACGTGAGCAAAAGAAGTTCGTTCAAGAACTTGTTGGCCACACCGTGGACTTATCATATCAATGTTTCGGATAATCAATAATCAGGCTTATATTGCTATCAGTGTAACGCATAGAGTCCAATATAAGCACTAATTCTGCCTTTTCATCCCAGTAACGCGCTTTGTATGTTAAGCTTACAAGTGAAAATATTATTCCGCGCAGAGTATTTGTCCATAGGCTCAAAGCGTAAATAATCTTGGATCTTGTAGGCCTACTTTGATTTTGAATAATTCTGAAAGGTCAAATATGAGCCTCATCAGCATTTTGGTGGATTGCTAGTGGTGCGAAACTGGCCTGAAATTGGATTGTTGCCGGTCAGTTACCGGCCTGTGCCTGGAAGTTGCCGGCCGCCTGACTGGATCGGCCTGTTTCCATCTCTGGGCTAGAATATTGGATTCTAGAAACTACATCAATGGTTGGGTTTGATTTAACTACATCTGCATGTATAAGTTGCCGGCAACCATTTTTCAACTGTTTAAAGAACAGTTCGCAATGTTTATGTCACAAAACATGCGTGCAGACACTCTCAAATTCTGAAACATTTGCATGCTCTTAATGTCTTAGTGATTGACTAAGCAATTTATTCCAGCCTTTTCCATGCTTACATAATTTCCGAACTTTGCCCGTCTCTGATGATTTATTTTCCATGTTAATGCGATATTTTAATCTTATTGTAATGCGACAACTAATATCTAGATATTGTAAGAAGCATGAGAACAAACTTTTCGTAGTAATGATTACGAGTAGTTCAAATCTTAGAAAGATAAAGTGAAGAGAGAAATAGAAAAGGTGAATCAAAACTGGATTACAAAGCTAAAGCAAAGGGCTAATGGTCTATGGAAGACCGCATCAAATTTTAAGAATCCCCGTGATTTGCTCCGTAGAGGACGATGTTAGGTAAATAAATGCAGCGTTTGCTTCAAACTTTGGACAAACCTCAGACTTGTCAAAAATCATTAAGGAACTAAAACGACTAAAAATTGGAATGTTCATGTGTTATTGGAAAAGACAAGAAAGTTTTTGGAAAGATTAAATTCAAAGAAGGCTCCTGGCTACGATGAGTTTCCTTCGTTTCTTGCTGAGGTTTCAAATGACGTCTCAGTTGGACCACTCTCACATCTTATAGCACTCTCTTTTGAAGTTATTCCTGAAATTACGAAAGCTCCAATTCCTAAAAAGAAAATGCTGATTTCCGTCCTATGTCTGTGCTATCCGTTTTTTCCTGGGTTCTTGAACAATACGTTATTGTTTCTATCAAACCTACACTCATTCAGGCATATGGTACAAATACATTTGGTTTCGACTCAAATACTGTACCATGCATGTCAATATTTGAATTATTGACTATGTTACATCTTGCTCGGACGATATTCTGTCGTTCGATATGGCTACGGAGTTTGATCGTGTGACACATTCAAGCTTGATACAATCGTTAATTGACGCAAAACTGCCAAATGACTTTCTCCTGTGGTGATGCGATTTTTTACAAAATCGTAGGCAATACCTATAACATAAAACCCGTTTCAGTACTACTGTTGCAGCACCTTTTGGAATCCCGCAAGTTGGAAAACTGTCACCATTCCTCTTCTGTACACATATGAGCTCATTAGTACCATTTTCTCAATTTTCTGTTATGTCAAAATATGCCGATGACGTGTTGTTATGTCCTCAGTCTCGCTGACCCCAGTACCATTGAAACATCGGGAAAAAGGCTCAATGTATGTACGTTCAGAAGTGATCAATATCTTAATCTCCATCAAACATCATTTTTGATCCTGGGAGTCATTTACAGTGCGAACTTAACATGGGATACATTTGCCGAATCTTTTTGCAGACGTACTAGTCAAAGGATGTTTATTAGAAAACGCCTGAAGTATTCCTTGTCAAAAACTGAACTATTACTAGTCTACAACGCTGTAGTTTTATCTACCTTCGAGTACAACGCTCCGTTACTTATTGGACAAAATCAGAAAAAATCCGAAAAACTAGAAAAGTAAGCATGCGTTGCCATCGTATTATTTGCTGGTACAGATTGTGATTGTGATAAATTTACACCCTTTTCAACGAGGCAAGAAACACAATCACTGAAGATATTTAAAGATATTTTGCATCCTGACAATCTTCTTCAACATGTTGTCCCAGCAAGTTTGACTCAATCTCGTCTGTCCCATCAGCTGGTCATAGCATACACTGAAACTCACTTTCTCCGTTCATCCTTCATACCGAAGTGTACCGTTTTGCATAACAGTATGACTTAGTGTTTGATTTTGACTTCAATACTTTTAGATTTTTTGACAATTTGATGAATTACCATGTTCCCTCATGTTCTTAACCTATCTTCAGTCTGTGAAAAGAATCGCATTATAACCGAATGTATTACTTCCGATATGCATGATTCTCATTAGAAATACATTTGACTATCGATATATTGACAATATATAAATATATTCCTCTATCGCGTTTCTTGATTTGGAATTTTTCAAACAATCCCCGTCTTCAACTTGCCTCGACTATAAGGTCACTTTTATGGCCAACTCTTGTCATCACCTGTTAACGAGGGCTTCACACCATCCCTCTCACGTTCATGAAGGGGTGATTTATCCTCAACTGCTTCGATTTACAGCTCACTCTTCTAACCTTGAGAATTTTCGTGCTGTTTGTGAGGTGGTTTTTCCATCTTGAAAGGATCAAGGAATTACTCGATCACTTATTCGTAATTCCTTGAATCGTGTCTGCACCATTTCGCATTTCATGCTTGATTGTAAACCTGGCTTCTCAAAATGTGGAGGTGCAAGATGTGCAGCTTACAGATTCGCCCGAAATTGTGATATTGTGATTGTGTGTTTCATTATAATAAAGTATTTGGACTATCGTTTTTGTCCAGGTTGGCGATTACCGCAAACACAACAGTCACGTGTCTCGCTGACTCTCTGACTCACGGAATAAAACTTGCCATTTAGTTGTTGTAGTGGTACGGGCCTTGTGATCTCTAGGTCCAGAAATCCTAAAATCCTTGCGCATATATTCGCATCTGTGTTAAGAGATCGCATATTTACATAGGACATAGCATACTTACTTACATCTTAAAAGAGAGTCATCCTAAAAGTTCCTGTTTTTTTGTTTAATTCATAAAGTACGTCAGATATTACAACGTATTGATTCTGGTATGTCAGGCTGTGCATATTGATTGAAATTGGAACTGTTAATTGTTGTGACTCGCGATCATTGCTTAGAAATTTAGTGGTTCGCAAGAACATCGCTCATTGTCTGACCGGAGTGTCATTTGATCATTGAAATGAATAGAGAAGAGATGCGAGAAAACTTTTGCAAAACTGACATTCGTCAGTCAATCAAATTTCATGTTCTTTTGAATAAGTCGCCAGTAGAAACGCATGCTATCCTACAAGAAGGTTTGCAAGAACATTGTCCTTCGTATGAGACTGTGAGGAAGTGGCACAATAGTTTCTGTGGTGGAACTGTGGACGTTCAAGATGGAGTCAGATCTGGTCGTCCGAGTACCGCTTGTGACGATGTTCATGTTGACCATGTCAGCTCACTACTCGAAGAAGACAACCGTTAGACATGTGAGGAGTTAGCGAACCAGGTGGGCATCAGTTCTTCTTCCATCCACCTCATCCTTACTGAGAAGTTGAAGAAACGGAAAGTGGCTGCCAAGTGGATTCCCCATCTGCTGAACAATCATCAATTGAGTGACTGTGTACGGATTTGCTCTGCTCATCTCCGACGTTTCCGACGGAAAAGGAACAGCTTCTTGCATCGTATCATTGCTGGTGATGACACATGGGCCAGAAGTTTTGAGCCTGAGCTCAAGCGCCAGTAAGCTCAATGGATTGGCCATGACGGGTCATGACGACCCACGTCCAACAAAGGCAATCAGAAGTCCGTCCCGCAGCAAGTCAATGCACATTCCTTTTTTCGACGTTCATGGGCTCCTTATGCTGTACCAACTGGCACAACTGTGAACGGAGAATATTACAAATGCTTTATCCGCAATCATCTTCGACCGGCCATCCGTAGAAAAAGACCAGGTTTACTGGAAGAAGGTTCGATAATCCTCCATGACAATGCACCATCTCACACGAAAAGAGACGTGGTGCAACTTCTCAATGATGAGTACGACTGGGAGATCCTTCAGCATCCACCATACTCACCAGATTTATCACCGTGTGACTTTTACTTCTTCCCGTTGATGAAGAACGAACTTCGTGGTCGTCGATTTTCCACCGTGGAAGAAGTCAATCATGAATTTCACCGTGAATGTGTTGCCCGGGCATCTGGTGGTTGCAGTGATGGTATTGACGGGCTGGTGAAATGCTGGAAGAAGTGTGTGGACCTGGAAGGACATTATACTGAGCAATGATACCCATGAGTGTTAAATAAAAGTAATTTTGGATTACAGATGCGTATTTTTATTTTTTCATAATGCAATACAGAGAACTTTTAGGATGACCCTCGTACATCTTACATTCCAAATTTTAGTGTCTGTCCACCTCATATCGTAGGTAATAACACAAGCACTGGTAATTGACATGCTCGATACGACAGTGATTACGAAAGGAACTGAAATTGAAGCCAATCTGCACATCAAGCCAATGATACGCGACCGTATCTACTGTACATTGCCTGTCATGCCATAAAGATCGAACACCCATCAGCTACGAACACTCTCAGTTTGCTTGATTTTTCTGTAACCATGAACACTTCAAACAACCCTCAATTTGAATTCTACAGAAAGTCAGCAAGAAAGAATATTTTTGTCCATTATAGATCAAATCTATCAACCATAACAAAATCTCAACTGAACGGTGTTCCAGTTTGCAAGTCTACAAAAAACATGAAAATGTATTCGAAAATATTCTCCTCATCAATGAATACCCCACACAAATGATCAAATATTCTTCTAAGAATAACATAAAATTTAAGCGGAAAAATGACAATGAATTTATGTAGGCCTATTTTCCATTTCCTCACATATCTGACAAGTTAGATAACCAATTTATCAAATCTCAACAGATGTAACCACCACGAGACATGTTTCGGCCTGTTGAGCCTCATCAGTCGTGGGTAGGTTTGAACCAGCGACGTTGGAGCCACAGGACGTGCAAGCATACCCTCTAACCACAAGGCCACCGGACCATCTGTTGAGAGCGTGGATTAGCCAGGAAGGCACTGCTTAGATAACCAAATTAAAAGTGTCTTTCGACGAGAAAAAAATAAATGTTCGGCGAACAAGAAAAAGTAGAACACTAAGAAATGCACTCAAAACGAACTCACAAGTTCAACGCTGCAACTTTTTCGAATTGTCCTGTGCTTGACTCTAAGAAGTGTAAGAAGAAAAGTGTTTATCAGATCTCTTGCTCTAAATGCTACCAATTTTACATCGGCAGCACTGTGCGACTTTTCCATATTCGCTGCAAAGAGCATATGACAACTGCTGATTCGTCCATCAGAAAACATTTAAACAACTGTCAAACGAACAACATTAGGCCTATAACATCAATTCTAGCACGTGACCACGATGCGAGTAATCTTCGTCTAAGAGAAGCTTTTTACATCAACAAAATAAAACCAACAATTAACAACAAGCATGAACTGAACAGCTACAGAGATTTTCTCTTTTTCTGATACTTAGGATTCAAATTTTAGTTATGTACCACTCACTAACTTCTCAGTCAGGTCATTGTTTTCTATGCTACTGGTACTATGTAACCCAGTACTACCCAGTACTAACCCAATACTACCCAGTACTACCTGCCTCATACATATCTCTATTAGCCATCTCCTGTATCATCCCTTCCATGTCGTATTTTTATGATATCATTGTACAAACAATTTTGAATCTTATGTTTAAGTCAATGTTAAAATTCCTTTTCGCCTGAAGATGATCACTGATTCGTGATTGAAATTAATAGCTGTATAAAATAAATAAAACAACATCAAATTATTCTTGACTCTTCCCTATCAACAAAATATGCTCTTTAGTCAGGACATTTTCAAATAAGCCATAAATGGAGTAGACGATCCCATAGCCTTTTCCCAGACCCTCAGAAATCTACGAATTTTTTAACTAACTTCAACGAATTTGAAAAAACTGCATCAGACCGAAAAATCGGGCCTCGTGCCAACTCTGCACTTGCCGAACTCTGTCATATTCAAATGACTGGTAATTCCCTGTGGGAACGCATCTTGCTAATATCAACAGATTATCTGGCGAGGTAGCGATTTTGTGGATAATCTTTTTAAAGGTTCATTTTCGTGTAAAAACTATCTCCACATGTGAAAATGGTGATCATCTATCCAAAAACATGTGTCGTAGTGGTCGTACAAATCGTGGATATTGTATCAACTAATTAGTGGTAAGTAGTAATGTTCGTATATTACCTTTACATGAAAATATATTGTATACTCAGTCTGATCTGATAAAAAGGGATCTTCTTTAATTCACGAAGGCTTAAAGTAAAAAAGTATTTATCTTCCATAAATGTCGCAGTAAATACTATTAAAAATATTCAAATATTTGTCATCGTTGTAAATTATTGAATGTCAAGAGATGTTATGAAAATTGATATAAGCGGATTCTCTATATTCTTATGATTATCATAAATTGATAGTCTGCACTTATTTCTTAGATAGGTTAGCCATATGTGGGTGATGGTGAGGAGGTGAGGGAGAAAATAGAACCTCGGTTGTAGAGGCGGATTACTAAAGAAAATAAGAGAGAAAGTCCAAAGTAGAAGGTGGCATACAGAGCGCGAATTCGCGAATTGTCGACGGCGAACTAATCCAGCGAATATGCTAAAAATTATTAATGAACTATTGCATGATAATATGTAGCTGATTATCTGCCAGCTTTTCGCCAGATTCGTTCCCAACAAGTCCGTTATTACAAGTCCTTTCATGCCCTGCATTAGGCTATGAAATAGTTGCGTTCTTGTGCATCAGCACTGATTGACCAGCAAGATTTGACCGTCATCAATTGAAAGATACTGATAAGTAGCGAGTACGCTGTAAATCATAATGTGACAGATATGTGACGTAAAATGTGACAGATTCCATCGTGTCACATTTTGGAAGATGTGTCACATGTATGTGACAGATCTGTCACATTGCGGCACATTATGTCAGTGGCATTCGTCTAGTTGATCTGTCACATATTCCGTCACATGATTTGCAGTGTAGGTCACGTGACTTTTCAACTTAGCTGACAGTCATCTCAACTATTTCACCACCTTCTGAACAACTTGACTGACCTGCTATCATACTGGTAACGTAAAGAGAAGCTGCATAAAAATTGAATCTTCTTTGTACGCAAAAAGGTGAATTTTCTAAAATTTTAATCGCGTCAAGATATCAATGGCACTAGCTGTACATCCTCATCACGAGCCAGAGGCGTCTTCTCCGTGTCTGCGAGGCTTTCGGCGCATACTCAAAAATAATTTGCCAACATTTATAGAAATGAAGTGTCATCATTCACCAGATTTCATTTAAATTTCATAGCTTCTCGTAACAGCTGTATAGTGTGCACAGCTTTCGTCTCAATAGCAGAAGCTCGGAGTGAACATTTTTGCCGCGCATGCCTGAGTCACACCTGCTTTCTTCGAACAATCAAACACACACCCTAGTGATGTGTTCAGACGGAGCATTGATGTTCATAGAGCGCACACCCCCATGACTTGGCACGCGCACCAATCTCGGCTTTCCACCGATAAACATAATGCTTTGCCTTCTCCAATTTTTGCAATGAAATTCTACTTGTCTCATTCGCATAATCTGCAATTGTTGATCGATGAGCGGTACCTAAATATAGAAAAGGAGACGCAACACAATTGTCAGTGTCTTCGTTGCCCTTCAGAGAGGTCACTCATTAACTAACAGCAGATGATGACGTTCAGGCAAGACTACGACCAGATGATGAGCGTTCGCCAATGAGTCCAGAGTAATGCATCTGCTTCGAACACAGAATTCGGTGGGATTCCATAATTTGTTTTCACGTGATTGATGTGACGCTATGTTTAGTACTGCAGATGAGCTCATAATCACGCCTTTCGTTCGAAGGGAATATGCTGAAAAGATGACACACGTCAAGCAAGGTAGGCCAACACCTAAATTAAAAATTGAAAGCATTCACAGCGAAAGAAAAAAGGAATATACAAGACAGCATTTTTAATGCATCAAAATTTCAAACGTTTGAGTGGATTCCGGCTGTTCGAAACGCAATAAACTCCGCTCATTTTCCGCTCACACCTCCTTTTGTTAATTTACATGCGACATATCAGGCAATTGGACATCAAGTGAACTTGATTTCAGCTCACTAAGACACTTATACATGAGTAAGGGCAGATTACTCAACCATAGGACACTCTGTTGGTCAAAGTGAAGCAAAGCCAACCAGGACGGATCAGTAGTGGGGTCTGTCACAAAATTAGTTTTTAACTCGATTCCAACAAATAACAGATGGATGCACGAGTGATAATAATCTTTCGGATTTCATGTGTGTATTGTCGAGAAAATTTAAGACTTTTGAATAAACAAATAGGAGAAATATTTCATTTTCTGATGACAAAGCTGATTTTGTTTTTATGTCGAACGGACAGGATATAAATTACAGTTCTAAAATATAGCCTCCAAAATATCAGCCTTCATGATTGCAATTTCTGTCTAGATGTTGAAGTATTGTATTTTAAGAAAAAAAGTTGAATTGTCTCTGAAACTTGATGATATCATGTTTCACACCGGACTCATTTGATGTCCTAAAGGCACAACTGTTCTTCTAGTACAGTTGTCCCACAGAGGCCGAATGTCCCAAAGCTATTTAAGCATAGAGAGGATATGAGATAACTGTGATGTCACCAGCCTAGACTCTGACAGCGGATGTAGTTCAGGACCTTACTGTCATTACATCGAGATAACGTCTGATATAAATGTCGTATAATCTATCATTTTTACGCAGAGTGAGATCTACCTGAGAGATATCACTTCTTTGAATATTAATGCAAATGGACTGTTAACAAAATCTGTTGACCGTATGAAAGAAAATCCTGAAAGTTGATCCTGTGAACAAAGATTTACAAATTTCGCTCCAATTTTTGCAGGCTTGATCTTCTTAACCAATCGAAAACTATCCTGAGCAGCATGATATTCCAGCAAGAATCTTATAGATTCTACAGGCGATTTTGTGATTCCATCTTCAATAGCCAGTCATATCGTTGCTTTTCAAAAATTCATAGTTTTATCAAATAAGTTTTCTTTCTTGAACAAACAAGATACAGTCCTCATGCTATAAAACACTCATTTTTTCATTGCTTATCAGTTTACCAGGGTTATTAATGTTCAATTCATTGCCATTGTTCAATTGCCCACAATAATTGATGCTGGAATTCCTTAAATTACTGTCCATAGCTGCGATGATGTAAAATAAATACGGAGTATATACAGATTAGTTCAGTGATGTTCTGATCACAATACCACAATTTTTCCTTCTCTAATGAGTCCTCTAATGATTTGAATTCAGCTTGTAGCCGTTATAAACTCTTTACAGAGATATCTTATGTCCCATATACCAAGATCTCTATATACCTATCTATACCAAGCAAAGATGGCTGGCAATCCGACCTCTATGAGATGTCCAAACACATCGAAGATTATAATGTGCACGGACACATTTTCATAAAAAGTGAAGTTTCAAATTGGAATTCTGATAGACATTTGATGAATCGCAAGATTCCTCACTATTCAAAATTGTTCAACAAATATTCAAGCTATTTTGTGCGGGTACAAATCCGATAGACTAAAGCAAACTGGGATGATTACTTGCCAGTCATCTAATAACAATTTCAACGTTCTCTGTGGGAACTACATTGAATATCCCTGTGGGAATGAATCTTATGAAAAACTGGTGGACGTTAATTGCATGATGTCATGCTGCAGTTCAATCATAATTGCAGCATATTCACTTTCGAAGTTTGTGGTGTTTTTGTAATCCGACGAAATTTAGAGGAGCATCAGTTGTACTAAGACTCGGTTTTACGATGCTTGATGCAGCCATTCAACCTCAGATAGTTGATTTTGATGAAATTGATTTATTCCATGCAGCATAAACCTTACATTTGGACATTTTTTCAAATTTATCCATGCCAGTGAATATAGGCCTAAACTGAGCCATAATTACTGCATTTTAAGACCCTCAAAACAGCTGTGGAGATCTCAAACTCATCAATTACTGCTGTGAAAACTTTGTCAGCTGTCTGTTTTTAGTGTTGAACTATGAATAACATGATAGCTTTCATTTTGAACATAGATTTATGCTGATTTGTTCATGTAGGCCAACCAGTCATGCACGATCATTTGTGAAAACAAAATATTCACATTTCGCGATCTTCTAACGAAATGCAGATGCACGAGCATGGCGTAAACATTGAGTAAATGAATTTCAATATCAATTTCAAAATTTGAGTAGATAAATGGACATGCACAAAATCATTTTTTATCTGATAGCAGACATTTTGTTATGGGAATTTCTACATCCTCTGAAACAAACCTGAGGGGGTCACGGTGTGTTTTTTAGGGGTTATACCTCAAGTTTCATGCCCACTCTGGAAACCAAATGGAGGTTGTTCCACATGTCCTAGGAAGTGTAAAAAAACAAATTTGAGAAAAATTCGAGCCCTTTTCTTTCTGCAGCTTTTTTGCACTTTTTTGCATTTTTTGCTTTCATGTTATAATAGACTTTCCTTGAAATTATGTGCCCACTCTAGAAACTAAATGGAGATTGCTTAATATATCATAGGGAGTATAAAAAAGTAAATTTGAAAAATGTCTATCGAGCCCTTTTCTTTCAGCAGCTTTTTTGCACTTTTTTGCTTTTCTACATAATTGTTCTAATACATTTTCCTTGAAGTAATGTGCCCACTCTACAAACCAAATGCAGATTGCTTCACATGTCCTAGGAAATACTTTAAATGCAAATTGAAAATAATCTGTCGAGCCCTTTTCTTTCAGCAGCTGGTTTCCACTTTTTCGCTTTTTTGCATAATTGTCATAGCACGCTTTCCTCGAAATTATATGACCTTGTCCATATCTCTGACAAAACTCTAAATAGTTGCTGAAATATCAAATATGTAGCTAGTTGTTGATGATCTTACAATGAAGGGAACCATATTTGACATTAGGATTCATTGCCGAAAAAATCATATTGAAGATTTTTGTACTTCGCAAATGCTTGGATTAGGTCTTTTCAGCGAGCAGGCAAGTGAAGCAGTTCATCACAATTTCTCCATAACGTGGCAAAATTTCAAAGTTTCAAAATTTCTTCGATGGATAATTCAGAATACCATGAAAAGCTCTTAAAAGCTGTGTGCACTTACAACAGTCATCATATTTGACTGCTTTTCTTTATTCTTGAAGTGATTTTCCTATATGTGTGCGGTAGTTCATATGAGCAAATCGGCTTACTGTCATTCTAATTTTGATTATTCGCTATATTTGGTCATAATCTTGTTATTATTGCTATATAGACATGTTAATATTAGGGGAAGTTTTTTCAACCGCGTTTTTTCAAGGGTGAGCGATTATTATGGAAATATAAGCCATTCATTAGCTTTTAGCAGCACAACACAGTGACTATTCTTATAGGGTTCTAGCATTCAGTTTTGTCGATGAAATACGAGGCATAAAACAACGCAAATTAAAAGTTTCTAAATGGAAAAAGTGTTAGACTGCTATTATCAAATTAGTGTTTTCATCTAAACTTCCAATTGTTTTTTCATAGAGTAGATACGATGCAAGCATTAATTGGCCTACAGAATTGATTAGGCATGCATGCAAAAAGACTAAAACAGCTTCAATGTCATCAGTATAGCTTACCAGATAAAAATACATTTATCTGATCTCTATAATCATATAAGCAACTGTATGCATTTCAGCAACTATTTAGAGTTTTGTCAGAGATATGGACAAGGTCATATAATTTCGAGGAAAGCGTGCTATGACAATTATGCAAAAAAGCGAAAAAGTGGAAACCAGCTGCTGAAAGAAAAGGGCTCGACAGATTATTTTCAATTTGCATTTAAAGTATTTCCTAGGACATGTGAAGCAATCTGCATTTGGTTTGTAGAGTGGGCACATTACTTCAAGGAAAATGTATTAGAACAATTATGTGGAAAAGCAAAAAAGTGCAAAAAAGCTGCTGAAAGAAAAGGGCTCGATAGACATTTTTCAAATTTACTTTTTTTATACTCCCTATGATATATTAAGCAATCTCCATTTAGTTTCTAGAGTGGGCACATAATTTCAAGGAAAGTCTATTATAACATGAAAGCAAAAAATGCAAAAAAGTGCAAAAAAGCTGCAGAAAGAAAAGGGCTCGAATTTTTCTCAAATTTGTTTTTTTACACTTCCTAGGACATGTGGAACAACCTCCATTTGGTTTCCAGAGTGGGCATGAAACTTGAGGTATAACCCCTAAAAAACAAACCTGAGGGGGTCCGGTAGACCCCCTTGACCTATCTACCATACTTCTACTGATTCAATTGAAATGAAATAATACATGCAGATTCACTGTCAAAAAATGATGATTTTACATGGGCGTGAGCGTTTGATATATCTTCAGCACAAAAAGTAAAATAGAAAAATTTGGCCCCGGGGTCCACTGCGTACCCCCCTCAGGTCTCTGAGGATTAATTAAAGCTTTTAATAATAACATTTAATTAAATTCGAATCCCGAGATTGGTTTTCTGAAATACTAATTAGGAGCCTACTTGACATTGCATAGATCTTGGAGAAGAGGAGCTAGCTCACAGGTAAACACTCATACGCCTTTATTCTGAACAAGAAAACATCGTGAGAAAACTTTGAAAAACATTATACAGTTCAATTCATCAGTCAAGCATAACTTTTTCAGATGTTTGCCAATTGTGGACAATGCGGTTTCCGAGCCGGGTCGGGCTTTAAAGTTGAAAATCACGGGCCGAGACACGAATACAGTGCATCTTCGATTATTCGGATGGTCAAAACCCAGTAGGTCGGTCAAAGATCCGGATAAGCGAATTTTTAAATCCCATGTTAGCAAAAGCTTGTGGGCTTAGGTCAAAGACATTTGATTATATACCAAGATCCCCGTAGAATATGATCTACATATATCCATATAATCTGTATGCATATATCCATCCTTCATATCTACCTAGAATGTAATACTTGATATATTTGATTCCGATTCTTCGACTGTTTAATGAAATTATGAGCATCAATAGTACATGTCTGCTATATATTCACTGTCGTTCCTATTAAAGCACATAAATACACGTACACAAATAATGACCGTGAACTGAGACCATGAATTGAAAGTGATTTATCATAGCTGTATCCCAGCTTTGACTAGCATGCATAACCTACTTAAGAATGCTCCAATCATTTAGCTGCTTGCCTATTATTTGACTCAGGCGAGAACCGCACATTGAGCAAAAATTAATTGCTGGTAAAGCAAGAGTACTTCGTATATGTGTTGCTAAAATGAACATTTGATTCCATGTATGTACATGTACATGTTTTGATGGAATCACGGAGAATCGAACGGATTCTGAAATTACGTCCGGATAATCGAAGATACACTGTAACTATCGAATAACCATCGGATCGAATAACCTGGCCGCTGCGCACTATGCCTATTGCCAACTCTGTCATTTTCAAACCCTGGTGATTATTATATAGCTTTTTTTCATGCAGCGTACAAGGCTGATGAAATATTTTCGCTCTTGCGTATCACCACTGGTTGACAGAAACAGTATCTCACAGTCATCAGTAGGGAGTAGAACACGTGATCATTTGCTGCTGGTCATTTGAACTATTGTATCACTTTCTGTTCATCTTCACTGGAACCGCCTACTATTCCATTCGACATTTCTGACTCTAATCGACTCTTCGTTCGCTTATCTTCTGTTTCACAGCAATGCCGACGTCTACAATGACATCAATCAGTCCAGCTGTTTGACGACATTGACAGGTCACGTGACCGATTAGCGGGCACGCGTTTATCGAGATACGATCGCAGCAAGCACCAATCAAACTGTTGGAGGTTTGAGGCGGGCGCTCATCAGAGACAGTTATGACGGTTGTACGAGAGGCACTTCATTGAGGTGGACTCGAGTCAGTTCTGTTAACATGACGTCCGACTACCTAACCATGGCGCCACACGACCTAACAACTCAAGTATCAGTTGTTGATGCATGTATGAGCAACATTAGCGACATCAGTGATACAGTTGACATGCCTGCTACCAAGCCAAGTCCGGATTGTCATCTGTGCGGTTCTCCAATCAACCAGAGATTCTATATCCTCCTGTCTCCTGATCTCTATGCTCATGAATATTGTCTCAGTTGTCGAGTATGTTGGACACCTTTGCATTTGTCAGCTTCATGTTTTCTAAAGGCTGGATATGTATATTGTGCAGAACATTATCGGCGGTAAGTGAATTTGAAGGGAAAAGTCCTAAACAGTGGTCACGGTTCTTATTTAAAGCTGCCAACGTCCGGAGAGTCCAGTTCCTATTAACGAATGATTTAACAAGATAGAGGCAGCATTTTGGTCCTAATTACTATAGCAAGCAAAGGATGCAATAATAAACCCGAATAAATTAAAAGAAATATTAGTAAGGGTCAAACAGCGACAAAAAACTTTTTGCTATGGCTATAAAGTAAATATCTACATGTACTTATATAGTTTAGCTATGGGACAATGTGGAGAAAAGAAGGCATATCTCGCTACAATGATCTGTATCGATTCATGTGAAAGATGTTTTAGAAGTCTCAAAGTAGATCTACATGTTCATAGCATTGTTGCTCGCTTGTTCCTATGTACAATGCTACAAGTTAAGCGACATTGCTGTGCTGATGATTCCTCTGTGACTGATAGCAATGCGCTGTTGTACTCAAATTTCACACAGCAATCGCAGACTCGATTGCTGTGATCATTTTTCGTTTCCATTTCAATTACGCACATTGCACAATATCATTAGCATAGATCTTTTCGTGCAACAATTATTGACTTCAAAAATCCATGATAATGTTGTTCTCAGGGACACCTATGATTAATGTAAGATATCTAAGGGACGTTCAACTCCCAGAGCATGTACTGACCTCCAGTCCACTTCTATGGCTCTGGGAGTTGAACGTCCCTTAGATATCTTATATTAATCATAGATGTCCCTGATGTTACATTGCCCAAAGATATTTTTCATATCTTAGCAAATTACTTTCACTGATT
Source organism: Prostheceraeus crozeri (assembly GCA_907163375.1). Lineage (NCBI taxonomy): Eukaryota > Metazoa > Platyhelminthes > Polycladida > Euryleptidae > Prostheceraeus > Prostheceraeus crozeri. The sequence continues at coordinate 136,450 of CAJQUW010004306.1, read as the reverse complement.
TAGAGGATAAATGCAATCCAAACTTTGAGCTATGTTTCAAAAGATCGACAACTTAACCAGTGTTCCTGCACTCAGATAGCAGTAAATCGGGGCACAGTAGGTACATGTTATGAGCTACCTGGGGAAGTAATCTTTGTAAATCTCAAATCTGACATTTTGCAACACCATTGCGGAAAATTATTCCGATGTGTACTGTTACAGCGATTGCAATCAGTATTTAATATTGCGCTTCATTCTATGGCATTATCTAATTTTTCTACCATGTGATATCACTTGCTCAAGCGGTTGACATTGATTTGATGTCCCATAGCTTGTTATGCTCTTAAAGTGGATTCACACTTAAGATTCAATTAGCTACAACTGGCTAAAGTTCATCATAATTCTAAATAGGCTAGCATTTATTCCTAGCTTTTTTACATTCCCTGCTCATTATTCAGTAAAATTAATCGGTTAACTAAGAATTGGACGTCTGTTCCATAGATTAACGAATTTTAACTGACTGTGTACAGCGCTGGCCAGAATAGTCCGCCGGCAGTCAAAACGAGTTTCTGCAGGGAACGTGGCCGAAAATGAGACTTTCACAGAATGTTGTGCACCCTATGCCTACCACGAATTTACGCGTTTGCCGAGTTTTAGCTAGTTCTTCTCCTTGTCAGACAGGATAAAATACACACATGTTGATCAATGGGAAACAGATTGCATTTCTGGCAAAAATGAAATTCTCTAGTTTTCTCTTGACAACTATGGAATGTTTTCAGGCCATGAGTTATCATGTTTATAAGCATTTATCTATGAAGCTACACACATTCAGATTCGGCAAACCCCTACTGTCGGCAAACAACAACATGCTGTCCCACCTTGAACCACATTCTCGCATTGAACCACATTCTCGCATGCATTACCGATCAGAAGCCTGATAATATCATATAAATATGATAGGAATTCATGCCATGATTATCCACATGATAGGAAAAATGCCATGTCAAAAAATTATGGCTCTTGACTTAGTACTTTTACCGCAATAAGCGAAAACATAGAAAATCTATCTCATTTTAACCAAAAACTTCAATCTGAGTTCTAATGGATAAAAATGTGGTTTTCTTTGATCTTGTCTGGTTAGAAGAGGAACTAACTAGAACTAGGCAGACGTGCAAGTTCGCAGCAGTCATAGGATGTGCATCATTCTGTGAAAGTCTCATTTTCGGCCTCGTTCCCTGCAGAAACCCGGTGTGGCTGCGAGACTAGAAAGCTAACATCTCGTAAGCGCTCGAGCCACACGGCGCATCTTGAATTAGGAAATTGTGAGATGACAACGAGAGTTTATTTAAAATAATTCCGAGTGACTTGAATTGTTACCCAAAACGAAGGGCGAAAAAGGCATGGCTTACTATCAAGTAATGTTATTCTGCTTTTTATTTTTACATTTCTGAGCTATGACTTTTCCAACAATAGCAGCATATGCCTGATATATGCAAATTGATGACTTAGTATCAGCATTTACATTAAGTACGTTTTGTCAGAGGTGAGATGGATTTGATTGTATATTCATGCAATGCTGTTCACTAGCATATTTTGTACACACGCACCGCATGTCCTTTTTATAAATATGACAAGGACCCTACTGCACGTTCTAGTCGCGTAATAAGTCATAACTGGAAGGCGCTATTTTTAGTAAATTTTTACTAGTTTTTTGCACAGCTTTGAGGCTCCTGTGATGGGATTGTAAGTGACTCACAGCTTGACTAGGATTTCCATGCACAGTTTAGTTCGGATTGAATGGAACTCCGTCTCTTTTCAAGCCTGATATAGTCTATAGTTGCTCGTGTCGCAATAACATTCCTTTAAAGATGCCTAATTGAGTGCTGTTCATCAGAAAATAGTCAAATTTAAACAATACGTCATTGGAAATGAACAAATTTGTTTGTCAGTTAGTTAACCAGTTGGTTAGGGAGATCCATAACTTTTGTAAAAGGGAATTAACAGTTATTTTTCTTCACCCAAAGAACAGTACCTTTCGTGAATCTCCGTCCTTCTATTATATATATAAAAAAAAAATCGGATGGATCAAAAAAATCGAAATTTTGAAAAATCAAAATTTGGGTGGTCAAGTCTTTGGTCTATGGTTATTTTGAACTCCCATGCAAAATTTCAGTGAATTTGGACAAGGTCTACTATCCCCACAGTGGCATCTATTTGTTGACTATTTTCTTTTTTTTCTTTTTTTCGTCAATTTACGCTAGTTGAAGCTGTATTACATAGTACTTCCTAATGAGCTAGAGCCTTGAAACTCTAGGTGCAAGTACATGTTGACAGCCTCTTTTGATTGAAGCAAAAATTAAAATGACTCAGGATAGCGAACTCCTAGTGAGAGACCTTCAACGTTTGCAAATTTTCAAAATATGACCAAAAATGTGATTTTTGCAAATTTTGAATTTGACATTTTCTTGTCGTGAATTCGAACCAACATTGTAGAGACTAGATTTTTAGGAGCTTGAAGGTGCGAAATGAATAGGCAGCATGTGTGCACACGTAGGTCTGTTCTGCTTTGCACGTGAGCCTTCTGTATAGGCTATTGTCATAAAAGGCCTACATGTACATAATTTTATGGATTTCCCCTTTGGCAGACATCCTCTATAGCCGCAACTTTCAAGCGAGCACAGTGATTTTATTGATGAAAATAAGTGAGCTTAAATTATAGCTCTTGGCCCTTTATGTCCCTGCTCTCAAAGTGTGAAGGAAATAGCCCTGTGCTGCGGTTTTGATTGGTTACTTCTCCATTTTCTTGAGTTAGAGAGGTATCACAGTTTCGCTTCGAGATAAAAGCAAAATATGTTCAATGAACAGTTGTAATATCTAAAACAAAATATTTTTGATCAACTAAATACACGCACACAGAATGGGATCAAGCACGAAAGTCCTTTTTGGAGTCAAATGATGACATCAGTTCTCTACTGTTGAGAGTGTTTCGGATCCAACCATCGTGGGCTTCAGCACCGGAAGCAGCTGATCCTGCTTCGTTTACGACTTTGACCATTCGCTCAACGCCCTGAAAATGACAAGGATATTGAGCGAAGGCGATTGGTCCTGACTCAACCTGCTGCCTCAAAGTCCAAAGAGGAGTTCCCTTCAAAACAGGTGGGTCACTCCTCTGACTATTTGAGCGCCATAAAGTTTCATGAGACAGCTGCCCATCACCCTTCAACTCCGGTCTGGTGAATAATCTTCTACCATCGACACTTGAAATATTTCGGGCTTGTAATGAGAAAAAGTACGATAGAAAACTTTGCAAAGGCCGGAATGTTGGATGGTACACGAGCTAAGGTAAACAAAAACTACCATTTGCGAATACGATATCAAAAACGTGCAATCCATCATCGATGAATTTACATCATCAATGATGTTACCCAAGCACTGAAATATCTAGATAAATGGAGAAAGCTGGCCGTTCTGTATTACATTTACATGCAATACTATTAGCCGATGAGAAAGTATATAAGTAATCGAATGGAAACTGACGAAGTTGTAGGCGTTTAGCTTCCGGCACTTTTTTGGGACACCTGGTATAAGAATGCCAATGACATGTTTGGATAGCTATTGAAAGATGCATTACTACCGTGGCTATCAATTAAATATGCAGTCAAATTAAAGCGTCTTTATAATTCTCCGATAATCATAATCTACTCTGCTTTCGAGTGGCATATTGACGATGGATGCATGAGTTAGATAGTGGATGTTGATTGGACAGGCAACTTCACATTGTTTGTCCAAAAGGGTAGCAAAAATAGCAGTTCTCTCGAGATACTTTTTATGGTCAGAGTTAGAAAGTTATAAGTTAAAATGGCTTTGACAGGGCCTTCGGCGTCCAGTGCCTTCTCTCGGTCGATGTATTTGATATATAAATTGTAATATATAAATTGTACGTATAATTGTAATATAATATATATATATATATATATATATATATATATATATATATATATATATATATATATATATATATTATCAGACTTACTCACAATCTCTAATGCACAACTTATGAAAAGCACTTTATAAATGTCAAAGACAATGTATTGTCTTGTATTTCTGTAGCGAATACTCAGTTAAACAACATGTTGTTAGTTGTTAAATATTGAATATATATATATTAAATTATATTAGATATTCAACAACAACATTAGCAATAAATCAGCTCTGATTCGAAAGTCATGATTCTCCATCTATTTACTCCTAAATGAAATGCACGAGCTTTCGATAGCTCTCCGCGCACCTTGATCATGTGATGCAAATGACAAGAAATATCTTGATGTGCCCTCAGCACGACTGATCACAATTTAAATAGTGATAATAAATAAACAGCTCGGAGAATTCCAAAATCATGACTTTTGAATCAATGAACTCATCTAGAAGAATATTCAGCATATTTATCAACTCTGGCTGATAGCCTGAATTCCAACAAAATCCAAAATCCTCTGGATCACATAACTGTGCAACATAGTCAATCAAGCTGATGTAAGCTGTGTTTTCAGTTCTACTGTTTGACTTCTAGGCCTATTCACTTTTCTAAAGAATTAATTGTTTTCAAGAACATTCCACGTGTGTTGTTCGACTTTTTGTTCGTAGAGTTTCACTGTTAATGCTAGCATGTGACATTTTGCGTGATATCTCTTCTACGTAAACTGCCGGCAGGAAAAATCAACTTTCCTCCCGCAGTCACTTTCCTGTGTAGAAGACAAATCATAGAAGTTTCTAAACAAGTTGCGATAACCAGGATATCGATCATCCCTTGATTTTCTCATTCATAGATTTCAGGATGCAACCATCGTTAGGCGAGGAAAATTGGCTTACTCATGGACTTCTATAATATAGTCCATGGGTGAGACCATTTAAATCTAACGAGCTCGGATGCTATGATGAAGCAATCTCATACACGCATAGAGGTCGAATTATTATAGCTATATTTGCTGTCCGACTTCTATGCATGCACCAGTTGCGTAGAGAACTTTATTTGGCGACGTGCCATGATAATCAAGATCCGATTGTGATTGATGTCTGTGATTATCAAGTAATGAGCATTTCCTCCTCTTCGCTACGCTCGAGCTGTACAACACAGCTACCGGAGGAAAAGTTGATATTTCTTCTGTCAAGAAAATGGCTATTGATAAATTGGCTATCAAGGAAATGGCTTCTTGTATGTTCTGTTCCTCATCTCCAGAATATTCCTCACATGTTCCATCTGCGGTGAAGCACCTTCTGAAGGAGATCTGGTTCGTCGGGTTTCAGACTATCTCTTCCATGTGGAATGTGTTCGGTGCAAAAAGTGCGGAGTCACAATCGGCACTGGAGAACAAGCCATCCGCGATCAGCATGGAGTTCTCCTTTGTGTATCTCATGCACGAATGAAATCAGAGCCTTCCTCAAGTCCTAGTTCCAGTAAGTAGAGTCTTTATGTTGCTTTCGAATGAAATTAAGGACCGATGCTGCTAGATTGCAAACTTTTTATCATAGAACAACAAGATAAGGTACATATCAGGCTATTCCTTGTGTATCAAACTTTCCTTTGTCATTATTTTGGCATTTTAGACATTCGTCTGTGCATTTCTTTTTCTAGAAAGGATTTGATCTTTGCAGTTTTAATTTAATGGCATCTTTTACTGTTTCTATAACTTTCATTTTGAATCCACTATTCTCTATTTCTCTTATTATTATTTAAAATAATATTTAATTAATTTCAACTTATAGGAAAATAACATAAAATACTTTCTTTATCAAATCAATCGAAATTAATAAAAATGAGGTATCTGCTTTCAAGATATGCTTGAATGAAATTTACTCTAGCCTTTTATGTCATCGGGTTTTGCTTTACGGAGTTGGAACTTGCAAAATCTTGGCAGTCGGCCTTTTAGTCGAGAAGAATCACTTGAATTCGTGAGAAAATAGACATCTGACCTAAGATTGTAATTGACTGTTAACTTCCAATCGCTTAATTAGTTATCGCTACTGTTTGAATTTTGACATCTGTAAATGGCTTTTGATTTGAATTGATTTTTCTCTAGAGATCAAAGGAGTGATACGATCTAATCTGATATTGGCTTTGTTAAATGAAATTGTGAAAGAATTCAATGACTCTTTGAGTAGAATACTTGAGGAGCTGTCATTGCATGCAGATATACATGCATATAATGCAGGCTGTCATTGCACTTTAATCATCCACTCGCTTTATTTAACAATTTTAGCAATGCAAAAATGTGACCATTTGACTTCTTCATTAAAGATTGCAGTCTTAGAAATTTTAATGAAATTGTCAACATTCCAAAGCAAAATCAATGAGGTAATTGTATTGATCAGATCATAGACGACAAAGTGAATTGAAGAATCCGACGAACAATAGGAAGAGGTAATCGTCAACAATGACTTAATCAAAAATGAAATGTTGAAATGTCAAAGTGATCTGCGACTACAAAATGAAAACGAATCATATTCTGCCAATATTAAGGTATCCGATAGCGACAATTTGAGTAGACTAACTTTGGTTTCGAAGTTGAATTAGAATGGATCACCAGACTGACGGTAAAGACCACTGCAATTTCACATCTATACAAATACGTTCATTGAGAATTAAAATACAAAATAATAAAAGAACCATGATATTAAGAAAATATCATTGCTACAGTATAGGGCCTATCCATCTGCATTGAGATTCTCGAAGAAAACTATCCGACGGATTTTGAGGCAATGTAAGTCTCCGATTGAATTTCTATTTGAAACATGGAGTAAATATTTTTTAGGCAGAGTGCCGACTCAAAAAATGTCAGTATACAGTGAAAATGCTTATTCTTATCAAGGCAGTACATGAGCAGTGAAATGCAGATGTGGACAGCGTCGAATCAGCTAAAACTGAATAGTTCTCAACATCGGACAGAGATTCGCAGTACAAACATGCAGGAGTGATAAGCTGCATTTAACTTTGAGATAATAAAGAGCAATAGAACATTAACATGCATTTTTGAGGGCAACAATGTAGGACATTGTTGAGGACGCTTAAGATCCTCTAATTTAAGCTCTCAACAGATAGCCACAATTCCATTATTAATTGACAATAGCGCACATCACGTTTTCCGCCGCAGCGAAGCAGAAGATATGAAATCAGTTGTCTAATAAATTAAAGACAAAGATCATATTCTTGACTTTTGACTCACGGAAAATAGTGTTGCTCCACTTCAACCTGACGGATATTCAAGATTTTGTTTCATAGCCATTGACATTGAGCACCTTTTGTGAAGAAGAGAGAGATAGTGGTCTTGTCCAAAACATTTAAAATGAAAACTTGATAAGTTCATCAGCAGGCCTATTATTTGATCTGCACGATGAAAGCGGAAACCTCTACCTATTATCTGAAACCTGATGCAATTATGGAATCGAATGATACTATTATTTTTTCATAATAAAAGGAGCAATAATTTACGCAATAAGTGCATGATTGCTGCATTATAGCATTCCACGAGTTACATATCTTAAACTCTCGAGCTCGCAGGGAGGAGCTATTTAAATCTAGCGAGTTGAAATGCTGTGCACAATATCTATTCACAGATCTGGTCTATACTAAAACAAGACAAGAGCACTCATAATTGGCATAGATAACGCTCCATTCACTGCATTGGAGTAAATATTATCTCCCGCGCGGGCAACTATCTGCTGTACATGTCAAATTTAGGGATACGATATCTGCAATACAAGCACGGAGACAAATAAATTTTATATATCCCCAAATTTTGAGAAAAATCCGTTTTTTATTAATCAGTCTGTAATGCACTACAGTAGAATTGATATTCTAACAGTTGATAAGCAAAGACAAAATAACATAATCAAAGACAGCGATTTCAACCAACTTTAAAAGAAGTAAATGGGTCCACATCTACTCAGATTGAAGAAATGAAACTTAAATTTACTGAATCATAAAATCATGCCGATGAAAATTGAATCAAATTGAAAACATGAAATTTCAGCCAAGAGAGCACAAGAAGATCTCGACTTTTCCTTAAAAACTTCCATTTTAATGCGGTTCATGAAATTCCCTGGTTAATCATCATAATTTTCGCTTAGTTAGGATGCTTATTAGCTATTATTCATTCCTTTTGATATCCATCTTGTTTCATACTACTTATAAAGTGGCTTCATGTCAATAGTATACAAATTTGCAAAAAAAACTGCTCAAATGATATTTTGGACCGCAGGAACGTGATCTCCGCAAAAAACTGAATCTTTTCTTATAGAAATTTTCACTGTATCCAGATAGCCTACTTTTTTGAGTTGACACTCTGCCTATACTCAATGTATGAGTCTATCTGTACTGTGTTGGCTACCTTGTTCACACAGAAAGCTGAGTGCGACTATCTCACTCTGATCAGTCACGCTATCACCATCATCATGTCGATTATCTGCGGTAAACTCTCATCAGGATGTGATTCCACAACCTCGAAGGTATACATGTATGTGACCACAATTTGCGATCAGTTTAAAAATTAGAATATTAGTCATCAATAAAAGATGTATGACTTGCATTATTTAGATTGGAGGATGACCCCATCACCGATTGATGTTGCGGTATGAAAAACACCACATTTCCAAGATATTTCAGTGCGCGTAACACAGTACATTATCTTCAGAGATATAAATCTGGTGTTTTTCATACCGCAACATCAGTCAGTTGGTGATGGGTCATCCTCCAAACTAAATAATTATTTTGACTCTTTCATTCAATGCCTTACATTGAAAGCTGGATTTCATAAGTATTTATGTTAGACAAACAGTCACTTTACTGTGATAACGTGTACAGGGTGTTCTCAAAGTCATATCTAATTTAATAACAAGAATAAAATGGCTTCGAATTTCAATGTTAAGTCGGCGATTGACTCGAGGCTTAGACCATCAGAGTGACTGAAAATGTGACAGTGGACGAAATTTCTTTTTCTTCTTGGATGAATAGCTTCATTTATACTCTGTCTACGGTCTACAAGTTATTTGAATTGATTAAGATGCTCGATTTCGTAAAGTTAGACAAAAATTCTCGATTTTCAAAAAAAAATCAAAATGTCAAATTTTTAATGTTTTATGGATCATCTGATGAAGTCTTGCATGATTATTGTCAGAAACACATAGAAACTAGAAGTCACAAAACTTAGAATCAGAGCTGTTGCAACTCTGACATAAGGATGCCCTATCCCCTGGTGTAATACGGATGGGATGGGCTAAAGAAGACCTATTAAACCTAAATGTCAATGAATTTTCAGACCTGTTCAGATTTCATGACCACATAAATATTCTACACTAAAAATCTGCTCAAACAGAAGCAAGACAGAGAATTACCGTGATATTCTCAGAAATTTCCATATGATATGCTTTTAAACTATGTACCATGAAACCTGTAAAAGAACCGGCCTCTTATATAGTCCTCTTCACTCTAATAAAGCACGCACCTCTTTCTAACAAGGCCTATAGTTTGTCGCAATCCAAATGATAATCAAATATGAAAAGGGAAAAACGATGGAGTCTATTACTCAAAGTGTAATTCATCAGTAGCATAAAATGAACAACACGATCTATTTAGATTGTAGGCCATCAGTGTTAGCTTTGTGAAGATCAAAACATTGACGAACACCAATAAAAGTTTATTCTCCATAAAAAATGTTCAATATTTCGGGATGCGCCTAATATATTCCTTGCGAATGGATATACGAAAAGACTTGTCTATTCCATCTTATTTTCACCTTCACATCGTAGATCAGCTAATGATTTGAATAACAAGAAGTCAAGAATGTACATCAAACTCCCGCTCATAAGTGATTCATGCTCAACACGTTTCAGACATGCAGTTAAACGGTTAGACAAGAATATACATATCTCTTGGATAAATCAGAAACCGATATGAAGACGTCTCAAGCCTAAAAATCAGATTAAATGTGACGACAGATGGATTTGCGGAGGCAAAAATTTCTGTTACAAAAAGAATTTTGTTTATCGTGCTGATTGTATTCATTGTGATCATTTTTATATTGGTGAAACTTATCGAACTCTATTTTCTCGTATCAAAGAACGTCTTAAGCTGTCATCATCTAATGTGCTCCTTCATCTTACTCATATTCATTTTATTTCTACCCCATCGTTTACTGACGTTTCCTTCTCAGTTCTAGGAGCTGCTTTTGTTGATTCCACACATAGGGTTTGAAATGAATACTATCCGGCAATCAACCCCAGATATCAACAAACAGTTTGCTTAATGCTTTGTGTGAGGTTGGGCGGGTGAAGCGGTCTGTTTTACATCTATGATCTTGCAATATTTCTATGTGGTCTTTTATGTATTTCCAAGCACATGTACATCTATGACAGCTTTTGCACTTGAATTTTGTATTTTAGCTTTGCTTACTTTAGTTCCTTCTTTTCATAGTTCATGATTAAAGCGCGTGCCAAAATATTGAACATTTTTATTGAGAACAAGCTTTAATTGGTGTTCGTCAATTTTTTGATCTACACAATCCACATTGGTAATAAAGATAAGACAAAACGATGTCATTAGTTGCGAGGCCTTTCGCCGATTCTTTTCGGGCAACACTTCGGAACGCGTACAATAAAAGAAAAATCAAGTCATTATATACAGTTAAAATGAAAGGAAGGATGGAGTTGAAGTCACTGCCACGGAAGAGCGAGCGTTAATACAGTTTGCTTCTGGACACATAAAACCGGCCGCAATGATGCTATCATTGTCGCTTCGAGAAATGGTAGCAACATTGGGTGACGAGCGCGAACCAGCTGCTTGAAGTAGGAGATCTTCTCGTTGGCGCGATCGAAGGACAAGTGCAGGCGATCTTCAGCAGCACCGACAAGCGCGGTCACGCGTCACACGATGACGTGTACATCGTTCGATCGCGCCAACGAGAAGATCTCCTACTTCAAGCAGCTGGTTCGCGCTCGTCACCCAATGTTGCTACCATTTCTCGAAGCGACAATGATAGCATCATTGCGGCCGGTTTTATGTGTCCAGAAGCAAACTGTATTAACGCTCGCTCTTCCGTGGCAGTGACTTCAACTCCGTCCTTTCTTTCATTTTAACTGTATATAATGACTTGATTTTTCTTTTATTGTACGCGTTCCGAAGTGTTGCCCGAAAAGAATCGGCGAAAGGCCTCGCAACTAATGACATCGTTTTGTCTTATCTTTATTACCAATACGATTACGGCCAACAAGTGTTACAATCCACATTGTTGTGCAGATTTTGTGCACAATTAACACATGTTACATTCTAAAATTGAAGACTTTATCATAATAATCATTGTAGTTAGAGAATGCTGTAAAACTTAGCAATCAATTGTTCATGCTGAGGATGACAAGTGATACATAAAAAGAATTCAGTCATTGTGACCTTCTGATCAGTTGCGCTATCATTATCGCGTCGACTATCTGCGAGTAGTGAATAGTGCAGATGAGTCAAAACCAACATAATGGTTTCATTATCATTCCTCACAAGGTTTCTGACGAGTGTCAAAAACAATCAAATTCACTCAGGAATTCTGTAGATATACATGTGTGAGCATTATCACTCATTATCGAACTTTTTTCGGACGAAGCTCAAACCTTGGGTAGCCACGTGTAATGTAGCATGTATGTGCACAGTAGCCTACTGTATGCCACGGCCTATTGACACATTGACACTCACGTGCTTGTAGTACACGGTCAAGTGTTGATAAACACCTACATGCATGAAATCCTCGACTCTTAACATGGTTCACCACACTCTTCAAGTTGACACATTTCAGGGCGATGTGGAGCCTGAGTACTGCTGGTAATCCACTGATTTATTCTGCTTGACAATAATTTAGAGATGTTACATACAATGATGAAATACTTGGAAAAGTATGAACCGTCTTTACAATATGAACACAGGCGTTTCTATAAAACTCATACCAAACTGCATCGTGCTGACAATCATCTGCTGGAGAACAGCCCGAACTTTTACGAAAGACTATAAAATGCTTATTAAATATTAAAAAGATGTTTTCCATGCTGAGTCTCAGCTCATGCACATGCATGCATATTATCATAAAGTAAGTATATATGTTGTAGGTACAGTGTCGACTCAGAAAATGTCAGTATACAGTGAACATTTTTATATCAAAAGATTTAGTTTTTTTGTGTCGATTACGTTCCTGCGATCCAAAATAAGTTTCATCACTTTTTAAGAAGCAAAATGTATGCAAAATATTCCTGCGCTTATATACTTGGGACGTGAACCCACTATATATATAACATAATATAGATATCAAAAGGAATGAATATTTGCTAACAAGCATCTTAATTAAGCGGAAATTAAACTGATGATCTTGGGAAATTTCATGAAGCAAAGTATTGTGCAAGTGTTGATGAAAAAGTTGAGATATTGTGCTTTCTTGTCTGAAATTTCAAGTTTCTAATTCAATTATCATCGGTATCATTTTATGATTCACTAAATTCATGGTTCATTTCTTAAATCTGAATTGTGATGTGGGCCCATTTACATTTTTTAAAGTTAATTTGAAATCATTGTCTTTGATCATAAAATTTTTTCTCTTTCAGTGGTTTGTGATATGAGAATACTTAAGAAAATACACTTATTTATAAGGCTGAGCATTAACGTAATAGCAACACATCGAATTGCTAATTTAACAAGCATTGCCTCTCCAAGGTCGTCATGCCACGGAGGATCTCTAAAATACTACTATTCCTATTGTAAAGCTGTCATGATCAGTGAAATCCGTGCAAATTTTTCCAAAAGTGTAAACATTTGCATATCTCACAGGTGGTGCTAGGTCTCATCTCGAGTTCATTTGATAAAATCAAAACTGTATAGACATTGGGGATTTGATAATTGCTGAGTTGCTACTCTACCTAAACTTACTCTATGCATATCATGGTCCCCCATTGTAAAAAATGTCGCAAGTATATTTAACTGTAATAGCTACATAATGAGATTCATGGCTCAGTGTTGGAAATTAAAACCACCCACTCTCTTGCATCTCTCACCGACATGTTATTAGTTGAAGTCGCTATCTAATTCAAATGGACAATTCTTCTTTATGTGAAACACTCTTTTAGTTATGTACTTTATCCGCGTACGTGTATCATCGATGTTTTTTACCATCTACGATTCCAAATTATTATTTAGAGTAACTTTTATATACATTTCCCACGCTTTACGGTGCTCCATAAAAGAGCGTTTTACTTAATAAGGAACGATCCATGATACATGCATAATGCATGTTTTATCCAAAAACGGGCATCTAGGGTAGAGCATAGCAGATAGATAGGTGTAAATGAGGCTCTGATATACGCAAAATGTGCACATGTCCCGCAAAAATCGTGCAATCCACTAGGGAATGCAAAAATTCCCTAAAGATTAAAAAGAAATACTCTAAAATGGAAAGTATCAACTTTGTGATGCAAAGAAGAGTGGACATCATTTTGAAGAACGTTCAATTTGACATCCATAAGTATTCAGCATCTACGGTACCTCATTTACACCATAACTTTCTGTAAACTAATCGTCAGGGTATTATATATAATACCATAATCTGCAGTGATATGGACCATACGTAGCAATCAAGGAAGTTTTGTCTATTGCGGAGGACATCCATAAGAACTGCAATAACTAAATCGCTAATTCATACTCATGTATACTTTCGAATCTCTATCTCCATATTGATGCATGACGAGTTCTTTGATAATTCTAGATCCTTCCTCTCCTTCATCCTCATCAACCTCCTCCGTCAATCTGCTGAAATCAATGAGTTTATCACCTCGAACACATCGCAATCCTCCTCAATTCCCCCACCTGAAAATATCTCGCTCTCGAACAGTATTGACAGAGGCTCAAGTGCACACCCTGCGATCATTTTACACCCAGAATCCTCGCCCTGATTCGTCTGTGAAGGAGCAACTCGCTAGTATTACCGGCCTGACAACTCGTGTCATCCGAGTGTGGTTCCAAAATAACCGATGCAAAGACAAGAAGCGACGGTTAATGAATGAGCAACTCCTTATGGTAAGACACTTAAATAGTGTAGTATTATATACAAAAAGAGCCACGAAATGTTTCGAATCATTTTAAAGAGAATTTCACCGACATTTTTCACATGGTTTTTCAGGGTGGACCTGGATATTGAACAATGCACAGCCAGAATGAGTTTCTGCAAGAAACGAGGCCGAAAATGAGACTTTCAGAAAACACACGTCGAATGCCCATTAAAAATCTGGGCATTCGCCGAGTTCTACCCGGCTCCTGTTTTTGATAGACAGGATCAAAGAATAGTCATTTACGGAACAAGTGGAAAGTATCTATCTTTATTGCATTTTTCCAGATCAACATGAGGATGTACGATTCAGAAGGATGAGGACAGTTTGTTGATCGAGAACATAGAAGTAGATAATAGTACACTAGAGTGGAAATTTGATATCTTGCCTATGTACAATGATGGCACATGGAAAAAGCTATGGTTTGTAGATCAGATTCGATCTGAAACATTGTATCATAGTCAAACTATTTGCCAAGTTGGTTGTCGAAATTGTTGACAGCAAATTACAGGATTTTCATGAAGAGAATTTTAGTGAGATGGTGGTATTGTATCATGTGAAATAGCCCACTATTCCATGGATTAATATAGTGTGTCTATTTGTAGCAGTCATGGACAGCTATTTTCCAATTTTTCAACACTGGAATACGAATTAAAATTTGGTTTCCAGAGTCATAATTAAAAGTCGTCGGTGTGCTGGTTGGAAGAAAACATCTCAAGAATTCACAGATAAAATTTCTAATTATTGGATAATTTCTCCTTCAAGTAGTTAAGAAACCTGGTGCTTTTCTGGAATAATCACATTGAAAGCTTCTTTACCTACAATCATTTCTCAGATAAATAGAATTTCGCTGGAACTCTTCAATTAATCATTGAATGACTTATGTGAAACAGTTTGATGATATTATGGAGACTCATATTCGAAAGCATGCAAAGGTTTTCAAAATTGTTCAAATGTAATTAACAGGGGAATCCTTCAAAGTAAAATGAATACTCTAAGATTTCTTGGCCTCTGATTTCAAGCTGGAGCAATGCATGCTCTGTAAATCAACATTACAAGTTGCACATGTGTCTGATTATACTCTTGATAGATTATAGGAGCGATATTTCAAAATGATGAACGTACAGAACGTTTTAAAGGATTTCCTTCTTTGTCATCCTGTCGCCGCAGTATTTTGTAAATTCATTATTGTTTTCGTGCACATGATCTTTGGACAAGGGGCAACAATCCACATCACAAATTGGCTTGATGTATATAAATGCCAATCAGAAAACTTGGAAACCAGCTCGCACAAGTTGCATTTTGCCCCAACTAAGTTCCCCCGGCGTGTGCCATAATTTTCATGCAATTTCCATTCTAGGACTTTCTATGGTATTGTCAATTTCTATGATCGAGAATAATGCAACAAGGATGGATATCTTTGCATGAGTTGTGTAAGCAACCTTATGTTTCACAGAATCGTCAGAATCTATGATCATCAATCTACTTCTATTTATTATGGAATTGTAGATATCAGCGGTATTTCTTGAGATTTCTATGTAGAATTTACCATTTTAGTTGGGGTGCTAAGTCGACAATAAGGGCTGAACCGTGCAAATAGAGGGTAGAGGTCCAGATTTTTGCTCAAATACAGATTAATGTATGAGTATTTTATCTTGATATGTATCTCTTTGGACACTTTTATATTTAACGCATAGTCATCAGCCAAAAAATGCTGTTTTACATGGAGAATCCCTATCTAAGATATTAATTGTTTTAGTCCGCCGCAATTCACTGCTGCTACATTTGCAAGCGTCACTATGGTAACAATAATCAGCGAAGTTTAATTTTAGTCAGCTGCAAAATATTTATCTGAAATGACACGTGCTCCAATATAATAAACAAGTTGAATGGTGAAATTGTACTTCAGACTTAACGAAATTGATGATATAAATATAGTTTGGTGAACTTAATGTGTTTTAAGAATGACATCAGCTGACATCATTAGGCAAGACGAATGCTGGCGTGCGTTATTAATTTTGAATACATATTCCGATCTGCTTTGATATGCCGTTTTTATCAAACTTTAACATTTTTCATTGCAAAAGTATGATGATGCATAACTTTAAAAGATGAAATCATGACTTGCTTAAACATATTAAATATGAATGAAAATGTCCTCTCCTTCCAGACAGAGTCATCTCGTATTTCAGTGTCATTACTTAATCTCACCTCCATTTTATCATTCTGTAAATTTCTCAATCGCCTTGTCATCAATCATCTCATTCTCCTTTGTATACATATACGTGTTTTTCAATTGAAAAAATAAACGTTCTGATATTCTGATATTCTGATATTCTGGTGTAATGCAAGCATAAACCCACAGTATCGTTATAATCGATTTTGAACAATTTGCGGTTATTTATGACATGGTGGAGATCGTCTCACATTTTTTAGTAAATATAGCATTTCGTTAAATAATGTATCGACAACAATTGAAAGTAGGTCGCTCATTCAACTATTTCTACAGAGACAAATGCTTGTAGTGGCGGCTAAAATACATCGAAGGTCAAAATGAAAACTAATAAAGTACACGAAATCCAAAAACTCATAAAAGAGGGTATTTTCGCGTTAAATAATTAATGTACGACTCGCAAGTGGAGCGAGCGTACAAAATATGTCACATTTGGAGAGAGGTCGATTTTTCCAGCTGACGTTTAGGACAAAATTAATAGGTAATGGCTATTACACTGGCTGAGCTGGAACAATTTTAATCTGGCGACTGTTACACCGAATTAGCCAGCAAGACTGATTACCTAATAGATAAGTGGGATATGGAAAGTATCTACATTAAATAGAGCACTAAATTAAACTTTGTTACATTAAGAGTTTCCGAATCACCGTGGGGAAGTTTGCTTCGCTTAAGAAATCACTAAGTATCTCAGAAAACATCGAAGACGAAGATAAACCAAGCAGGGCTAAGCAAGACAAGCAACGAGTCAAGACACATTCTAATGCAATTTTTTGTCTTATTGAATGATCTGCAGCCATGCTTGTACTCGTAGCTAATCAACATGAGGCGTGTTGATAGATATGGAAGACTTTTGTACAGGCTACTGCATATAATGTATAATGTAATAGCCACTGCATAATAAAAAGGTTCACTGAATAAATCAGTCAATACCCAAAGCATTCAAATTATAGATAATTTCGTTTAAAATGTTGGTGCATCCCTTCTTAGTGTCATTCTCTAGATCACATCAAACAGGAACACCCAACGGACAAATCTGTCCTGAGAAACATTTTACGCAATAAATACATGTTTTCACCAATTTTACAAAAAAGATTATCACCATCATTACTTTACAGCACACCGACAGTCAAATTTGCCAATACTCATTAGTGTGGAGAAATACAAAACGTCAACTTCCCTTAGTAGACTGAATGTTTCAATAAAGTAAGGTAAGTCAAACATAAGGTCTAAGTTTCGACAGTCTCTGTCAGCTTCATGGTGCAGTAATTTTTTTACTGCGACTTGAAGTTGACAGAGACTGTGAGAAACGTTGGCTTTGGATATGCATGCATATTTTGCCTACCGTACTTTATGAAAACGTTCGTCCTACTAAAAGGAGTTCACTTTTAATAATTTTTCCTCACAGATGACCATGAACCTCCTGTGTCAAGCAAAACGTTGTCAATACTGCTTCAATCACCACCAACCTAGCTCACTTCACGCATTTTAAGCAAGCCTTCACCAATATGACAAGAATATCTTTAACAACATAACTGGCCTGTGTACACTGACAGACAAAAATACCTCAATCACAATCAAACTTGTCCCACATCTTCTCAGTGTCATTCAGTAGAGCGTTTCAAAATACAGCGGAAAACGGGAACTCTGGGCGGAGAAGCGGTTCTACGAGTAAAAGTACTTGGTCGGATGGATGCATTTCCGGCTACAGTTTCAGTTGTGGATCTGTATCTGAAAAGGCAGCGCATCGACACCAAAGGCCTTCTTGTCAATGCTGCCTCAATTCAAACCAAACGTTCCCCACATCTTCTCAGTGTCATTCACTAGATCACTTTAAAAAACAGTAGTCAACGGGCGACTCTGGACCAGGAAATAATTCTCAAAGTATAAGTACTCCTCGGATAGATGCACCTCCGGGTGCAGTTTCAGTTGTGGATCTGCATCTGAAAATGGCAGTGCAACGATACCGGAAACATTGTCAATGCTGCCTCAATTCGAACCAAACTGGCATCAGCCAGGCATGGGAAGCACCTCGCGCAATCAACGCACGCCTTCACCAATTCTGCAAAAATTGTATTTTTCCCACAATTCTTTACACTGTCAGTCAAAACGTTGATAGTATTGTCTCAACCACAACCAACTCATTATCATTCTGCACAGCACATCAGAAGGCAACAGCGCAACCCAGGCCTGACATGCACTGCATGCTATCATCACACGTTTTCACCAATTTTACAAAACTATAATTTTCAAGAACAACTTTACATCTACAGCGAATACTTTGCGAATTTGCCTCAATTGAAACAAAACTTACCCCATACATTCACAATTTTATCTCCAGAGTATCAAAACACAAGCGTTAACCGGCAAATCTGGCCGGAGAAAATTTCACGAAATCATCACACATTTTCACCATTTTTACAAAAAATAGTTTTCGATCATATCTTCAAGCTGTTAGCCAAAAACTTTGTTAGCAGGCCTACTGCCTCAATCAATACCGGAGTTGCCCAAAGCCTCAGTATCATTCTCCGTAGCGTTTCAAAACACAAGAGCAAAGGATAACTCTAGCTTGAGAACCACTTCTCCGAGATAAAGTACTTCGTCAAGTATATTGTAGATCTATGCTCACAGCATCATTTCAATTGTGGATCTGCATCTGAAAATGGCAATCACAGCGGTGGTCAAAACTTTGACGATCCTGCCTCAATCACAGCTAAGCTTATCCACACAACTCCCTGACTAATAGGCGACATGTAGCACTTGAATTCTGAGATTTCGAATTGAAATGAGCAATGAAAAAGATGATCAAGCGGTTTGGATCAGGTGAGTATCCACAGATTCGTGTGAATATACATGTGCATTGATATGTAGTGACAGCTCTCAGAGAAGTCTTCCTTTGTAGAGATATCCGCAGTTTAAATATTTGAGTGAATACAGATGAAATTGTGTGGGATGACCGTCATGAGCAGAGCTATCGGATTTTCTAGATATGATGGATTGATGTATGTTTCTTGCATTTCCCATAACTTTTTCTATGTTTGATCACACTAATCAATGCCCGAAGCCTAGATTCACAAGCACGAGTAAGCCCGCCGCGGTCTAGATTCATGCGACCGAGCACGCACAAGTACACCCGCTCGAGGTCAGAATTCATACGACTGAGCGCACCCGATGTCTATATTCATACGCCGGAGCACACTGAAGGTATACATTTGTGCGCCTGAACACGCCCGATGTCTGAAATCAGGTGTCCAAGGCAAGAATATAGACAACCGGAGTAGAGTGCTTGAGTTCATGAATTCAGACTACGGGTGTTTTCGAGCGTCCAATTTTCGTCATCGGTCGCGCTCCGGTATATGAATGTAGACAACGGGCGTGCTCCTAAGAATGATCATGAGAAGGTGTGGACCTACTTTGGTTGCAAGTGAAGCAGGATCATTTATGTTTTGCCGACGTTGTGAAGTTGTGTTGCAAAGAAAATGTCGTACAATTCGCATATTGCTGGAAACATTCAAGGATTTCATGAGTTGTTTCACAGGTCATTGCTGTCTGTTGCGTGTTACGTTGTTGCACCCCATGGAGTATTATCATGAGAAGGTGTGGACAGACCTTGGTTGCAACTGAGCCAGAATCATCAAGGTTTTTCCTGGCGATGTGAAGTCATGTTGCGAAGAAAATGACGTGAAAAAAATTCGAGAGATGACGGAAAATTCAAATGATTGCATGAGTTGCTTCTCAGGTCAGAGTCGCCGGTTGGATGTTGCTTTGCAAAGTCGTATAGAGAAAATGATGATAAGAAGGCATGAACAGACTTTTGTTGCAACTGAGCCAGAATCATCAAGGTTTTTCTTGACGATGTGAAGTCATGTTGCGAAGAAACTGACATGAAATTCGAGAGGTGATGGAAAATTCCGATGATTCCATCAGTTGCTTCCCAGTTCAGAGTCGTCGGTTGGATGTTGTTTTGCAAAGTCGTTTAGAGAATGGTGATAAGAGGGTATGAAAAGACTCTGGTTGCAGAGGAAGCGGAATCACTAATGTTTTACTGAAGCCATGAAGTTGCATTCATGATGCGAAGAAAACGACTTGAAAAAATTTCGAGAGGTGATGGAAAATTCAAATGATTCCATCAGTTGCTTCTCAGTTCAGAGTCGTCGGTTGGATGTTGTTTTGCAAAGTCGTACAGAGAAAATGATGATAAGAAGGCATGAACAGACTTTGGTTGCAACTGAGCTAGAATCATCAAGGTTTTTCTTGACGATGTGAAGTCATGTTGCGAAGAAACTGACATGAAATTCGAGAGGTGATGGAAAATTCCGATGATTGCATGAGTTGTTTCTCAGGTCAATGCTTTCCGTTGCTTGTTGCGTTGTAGCACCCTATGGAGTATTATCATGAGAAGGTGTGGACAGATTTTGGTTGCAATTGAAGCGGAGTCACTAATGTTTTTCTTGACGATGTGAAGTCATGTTGCGAAGAAAATGACGTGAAACTCGAGAGCTGATGGAAAATTAAGATGATTGCATGAGTTATTTCTCAGGTCATTGCTGTCCGTTGCTTGTTGTGTTGTAGCACCCTATGGAGTATTATCATGAGAAAGTGTGGACAGACTTTGGTTGCAATTCAGTTAGGGTAACAAATGTCTTGCTGACGTCATGAAGCTTTGTTGCGAAGATAACATGGAAAAGTTTAAAATTGGTTCGATGATTGCATGACACAAAAATTGACACAAAACATTCCATGATTGCATGAATTGTTTTTCTTGTCAGAGTCATCGATTGGTTGCCGTTTTTTTTGTAATGCCGTTTCGAGAATCGTCATGTGAAAGTGTGGGCAGACTTCGCTTGCAATTGAGCCAGAATCACTAATGTTTTTCTTGGCGTTTTAAAGGTGTTGTGTATATTTTTTGTCAACGATGAGGCATGCTGAAAATTCAATTGATAGTATATTATTTGAAGAAACGGATTGAAATACTTTTTTGCTAACTCTACTGTGCAATCTCGTGTATAACACGGTATGAGACTCATTTTTGGAGAGCATGGTTTTAAAAGGTGGCTTTAAAACATGGCTGTGGGAAAATGTACTATGAAAGATTGCACAACTATGTAGAAAACCTAGTTTTCAGGGAGCACTATTCTGAAAGAAGTTCTCCTGGTATCTTCCAAAAATTTTTGCTCTTTTCCTGATGTCATTTTTTATAGGTTCCGGTGCCATGTTGGTGCTCCTTTTTGGTAGAATTACATCAAAAGACCAAAACCTATTTTGATTATTTTCAACAATTTGAATTTTCGGAAATTCAATGGGACCCACTACGTAGAGTAGGAAGTATAAAAAAACTTATACTTCCTCCTCTACGTAGTGGGTTCCATTTAACTAAAACGGGTGGTCGTATCTGACCTCAGTACAGAATGCACATCATGCAGCAGAAAAAGTCCGCAAAGATGCGAAGGAGTTGTGGCCGGCAGCGTGTCTGAAAACGGCTGATTTTCAAACATTAGGCCATCTTTTCAAACTTGCGAAGGATCTGTAGGACAGAATATTACATGGAATTTAAAGAAACGTGATGTAACTCTGAGTGAGATGCCATGGAACGTTTCTGTTGCTCTACAGAATTTTCGGCAATGAAGAATGGGAGTTGTGACTACCTTTGTTTTTGAAAATTTGAAATTCGATTAAAGCGGTCATCTTGTGTAGGCCCTGAAGGACAAAGCACTGCATGGATTTTGATGAAAATTCACGCAAATGTGAGTGAGATGCCATAGAACGTTGGTGTAGCTCTACGGAATTGTCTGCAACGAGGAACAGTAGTTGTGACTAGCTGTGTTTTTGAAAATTTGAAAATCAGCTGCGTAAGCTGTTGTTTTTAGCTTATAAATTCTCTGTAGGACAGGGCACTGTTTGGATTTTGATGAAACTTAATGTGAAGGTGATAGAGGTACTGTGGAGCATTGCTGTAGCTCTACAGAATTTTCGGCAATGAAGAATGGGAGTTGTGACTACCTTTGTTTTTGAAAATTTGAAATTCGATTAAAGCGGTCATCTTGTGTAGGCCCTGAAGGACAAAGCACTGCATGGATTTTGATGAAAATTCACGCAAATGTGAGTGAGATGCCATAGAACGTTGGTGTAGCTCTACGGAATTGTCTGCAACGAGGAACAGTAGTTGTGACTAGCTGTGTTTTTGAAAATTTGAAAATCAGCTGCGTAAGCTGTTGTTTTTAGCTTATAAATTCTCTGTAGGACAGGGCACTGTTTGGATTTTGATGAAACTTAATGTGAAGGTGATAGAGGTACTGTGGAGCATTGCTGTAGCTCTACAGAATTTTCGGCAATGAAGAATGGGAGTTGTGACTACCTTTGTTTTTGAAAATTTGAAATTCGATTAAAGCGGTCATCTTGTGTAGGCCCTGAAGGACAAAGCACTGCATGGATTTTGATGAAAATTCACGCAAATGTGAGTGAGATGCCATAGAACGTTGGTGTAGCTCTACGGAATTGTCTGCAACGAGGAACAGTAGTTGTGACTAGCTGTGTTTTTGAAAATTTGAAAATCAGCTGCGTAAGCTGTTGTTTTTAGCTTATAAATTCTCTGTAGGACAGGGCACTGTTTGGATTTTGATGAAACTTAATGTGAAGGTGATAGAGGTACTGTGGAGCATTGCTGTAGCTCTACAGAATTTTCGGCAATGAAGAATGGGAGTTGTGACTACCTTTGTTTTTGAAAATTTGAAATTCGATTAAAGCGGTCATCTTGTGTAGGCCCTGAAGGACAAAGCACTGCATGGATTTTGATGAAAATTCACGCAAATGTGAGTGAGATGTCATAGAACGTTGGTGTAGCTCTACGGAATTGTCTGCAACGAGGAACAGTAGTTGTGACTAGCTGTGTTTTTGAAAATTTGAAAATCAGCTGCGTAAGCTGTTGTTTTTAGCTTATAAATTCTCTGTAGGACAGGGCACTGTTTGGATTTTGATGAAACTTAATGTGAAGGTGATAGAGGTACTGTGGAGCATTGCTGTAGCTCTACAGAATTTTCGGCAATGAAGAATGGGAGTTGTGACTACCTTTGTTTTTGAAAATTTGAAATTCGATTAAAGCGGTCATCTTGTGTAGGCCCTGAAGGACAAAGCACTGCATGGATTTTGATGAAAATTGACGCAAATGTGAGTGAGATGCCATAGAACGTTGGTGTAGCTCTACGGAATTGTCTGCAACGAGGAACAGTAGTTGTGACTAGCTGTGTTTTTGAAAATTTGAAAATCAGCTGCGTAAGCTGTTGTTTTTAGCTTATAAATTCTCTGTAGGACAGGGCACTGTTTGGATTTTGATGAAACTTAATGTGAAGGTGATAGAGGTACTGTGGAGCATTGCTGTAGCTCTACAGAATTTCGGCAATGAAGAATGGGAGTTGTGACTACCTTTGTTTTTGAAAATTTGAAATTCGATTAAAGCGGTCATCTTGTGTAGGCCCTGAAGGACAAAGCACTGCATGGATTTTGATGAAAATTGACGCAAATGTGAGTGAGATGCCATAGAACGTTGGTGTAGCTCTACGGAATTGTCTGCAACGAGGAACAGTAGTTGTGACTAGCTGTGTTTTTGAAAATTTGAAAATCAGCTGCGTAAGCTGTTGTTTTTAGCTTATAAATTCTCTGTAGGACAGGGCACTGTTTGGATTTTGATGAAACTTAATGTGAAGGTGATAGAGGTACTGTGGAGCATTGCTGTAGCTCTACAGAATTTTCGGCAATGAAGAATGGGAGTTGTGACTACCTTTGTTTTTGAAAATTTGAAATTCGATTAAAGCGGTCATCTTGTGTAGGCCCTGAAGGACAAAGCACTGCATGGATTTTGATGAAAATTCACGCAAATGTGAGTGAGATGCCATAGAACGTTGGTGTAGCTCTACGGAATTGTCTGCAACGAGGAACAGTAGTTGTGACTAGCTGTGTTTTTGAAAATTTGAAAATCAGCTGCGTAAGCTGTTGTTTTTAGCTTATAAATTCTCTGTAGGACAGGGCACTGTTTGGATTTTGATGAAACTTAATGTGAAGGTGATAGAGGTACCGTGGAGCGTTGCTGTAGCTCTACAGAATTTTCGGCAATGAAGAATGGGAGTTGTGACTACCTTTGTTTTTGAAAATTTGAAATTCGATTAAAGCGGTCATCTTGTGTAGGCCCTGAAGGACAAAGCACTGCATGGATTTTGATGAAAATTCACGCAAATGTGAGTGAGATGTCATAGAACGTTGGTGTAGCTCTACGGAATTGTCTGCAACGAGGAACAGTAGTTGTGACTAGCTGTGTTTTTGAAAATTTGAAAATCAGCTGCGTAAGCTGTTGTTTTTAGCTTATAAATTCTCTGTAGGACAGGGCACTGTTTGGATTTTGATGAAACTTAATGTGAAGGTGATAGAGGTACTGTGGAGCATTGCTGTAGCTCTACAGAATTTTCGGCAATGAAGAATGGGAGTTGTGACTACCTTTGTTTTTGAAAATTTGAAATTCGATTAAAGCGGTCATCTTGTGTAGGCCCTATAGGACAAAGCACTGCATGGATTTTGATGAAAATTCACGCAAATGTGAGTGAGATGCCATAGAACGTTGGTGTAGCTCTACGGAATTGTCTGCAACGAGGAACAGTAGTTGTGACTAGCTGTGTTTTTGAAAATTTGAAAATCAGCTGCGTAAGCTGTTGTTTTTAGCTTATAAATTCTCTGTAGGACAGGGCACTGTTTGGATTTTGATGAAACTTAATGTGAAGGTGATAGAGGTACTGTGGAGCATTGCTGTAGCTCTACAGAATTTTCGGCAATGAAGAATGGGAGTTGTGACTACCTTTGTTTTTGAAAATTTGAAATTCGATTAAAGCGGTCATCTTGTGTAGGCCCTATAGGACAAAGCACTGCATGGATTTTGATGAAAATTCACGCAAATGTGAGTGAGATGCCATAGAACGTTGGTGTAGCTCTACGGAATTGTCTGCAACGAGGAACAGTAGTTGTGACTAGCTGTGTTTTTGAAAATTTGAAAATCAGCTGCGTAAGCTGTTGTTTTTAGCTTATAAATTCTCTGTAGGACAGGGCACTGTTTGGATTTTGATGAAACTTAATGTGAAGGTGATAGAGGTACCGTGGAGCATTGCTGTATCTCTACAGAATTTTTGGCAATGAAGAATGGGAGTTGTGACTACCTTTGTTTTTGAAAATTTGAAATTCGATTAAAGCGGTCATCTTGTGTAGGCCCTGAAGGACAAAGCACTGCATGGATTTTGATGAAAATTCACGCAAATGTGAGTGAGATGCCATAGAACGTTGGTGTAGCTCTACGGAATTGTCTGCAACGAGGAACAGTAGTTGTGACTAGCTGTGTTTTTGAAAATTTGAAAATCAGCTGCGTAAGCTGTTGTTTTTAGCTTATAAATTCTCTGTAGGACAGGGCACTGTTTGGATTTTGATGAAACTTAATGTGAAGGTGATAGAGGTACCGTGGAGCATTGCTGTAGCTCTACAGAATTTTCGGCAATGAAGAATGGGAGTTGTGACTACCTTTGTTTTTGAAAATTTGAAATTCGATTAAAGCGGTCATCTTGTGTAGGCCCTGAAGGACAAAGCACTGCATGGATTTTGATGAAAATTGACGCAAATGTGAGTGAGATGCCATAGAACGTTGGTGTAGCTCTACGGAATTGTCTGCAACGAGGAACAGTAGTTGTGACTAGCTGTGTTTTTGAAAATTTGAAAATCAGCTGCGTAAGCTGTTGTTTTTAGCTTATAAATTCTCTGTAGGACAGGGCACTGTTTGGATTTTGATGAAACTTAATGTGAAGGTGATAGAGGTACTGTGGAGCATTGCTGTAGCTCTACAGAAGTTTCGGCAATGAAGAATGGGAGTTGTGACTACCTTTGTTTTTGAAAATTTGAAATTCGATTAAAGCGGTCATCTTGTGTAGGCCCTGAAGGACAAAGCACTGCATGGATTTTGATGAAAATTCACGCAAATGTGAGTGAGATGCCATAGAACGTTGGTGTAGCTCTACGGAATTGTCTGCAACGAGGAACAGTAGTTGTGACTAGCTGTGTTTTTGAAAATTTGAAAATCAGCTGCGTAAGCTGTTGTTTTTAGCTTATAAATTCTCTGTAGGACAGGGCGCTGTTTGGATTTTGATGAAACTTAATGTGAAGGTGATAGAGGTACCGTGGAGCATTGCTGTAGCTCTACAGAATTTTCGGCAATGAAGAATGGGAGTTGTGACTACCTTTGACTGAGAGTTTGAAATTCAATATTCATGTCGGTCATCTTGTGTAGGCCCTGAAGGACAGTTCGGAGCATAGAATTTGCTAAAATTTGGATTGATGCTGAGTACAGTGCTGTCGAGCATGTTTGTAATTCTACTTAATTGTCTGCAGTGAGTAAAGGATGTTGTGGGTAGCTGTGTTTTTAAAAATTGGAGATTCAATACCCTGTTGGACAGGGTTTTCTATGACTTTCTATTAAACTTAATGGGATGATCGGGGCTTCTTGTAGCTTTGGTTAGGCTGTATTTCGTTTTCTGAAAGAATGTGCATGAGATTCGTTTTGCTTTTGTCTCTCGGATGGCTGCATTTCTTTAGGTGGTAAAAAAATTATGAGTCGAAAATGTTTCCGGCTGTCACTTGCGCGACTACAAATTTAGAGAGTATTTGAGAATCCATTTTGCTTGCTGTTGTCGATGTATGTAAAAATCAATATCTCAAGGTCTTCTAATATTGAAATGATTTTATGACATGACTTTGAATGACGAAATTCTTCCATACCTCATTACACGAAAGAAATTGAAACCCTCAAATCAACCCACTATAATTTTGTTGTTATCGGACGTTTCTTCGTCACAGCATTGCCACTTTTCAAAGGAAAAAATTTTCAAAAAACAGCTTGCAAATGTGCCCTTCTCACAAATAGTTTACTACTGACAATAGAATTGAGAATCAAAAGCCATTTTTCTATTTTCAAGTTATATTTGCAGTAATTTATCCGATATTTTAAGTTTCCATAACTTTCTCGACGATCATTCACATATTTATCAAACTCTTGAGGTTGATAAAAATTTTCACATTTCTATCAGTGAATTTCCATGTCTTCAAATTTCAAGCACTGCTGATACTTCTTTGTGAAACGCAATTTCTCTGCAGACTGCTTAATAATACTGATTAGGCAGTCGAAATTAATAGCGTTTCACAAAACCAAATTTTAAGCAGTGTGGGACTAATATAAATCACTGCTTAATATGTGGTTTTGTGAAGCGCTGCTAATTTCGACTGTTTAAATCACTGCTTTAAATTTATTTTATGAAACGCAAAACATCTTCCACACTGATGTAGAGCACTAATTTATTTAATGAAACGGGCCCCAGATAATGCTGATTGCCTCAAATAAGAAATAGATAAAATTATCAACAGCACTTGAAAATTGAGATTTTGTTATATTATTCGTTTGTCGCCTAGAAATCTGTTTAGTTCTTTTCAGAAACCACTAAATTTCTCAAAAAATTAGAGTGAGGCAAGACTATGTAAGGCGATGAAAGACAAAGAGGCGAGCCTAGTCACTTTCTGATACAAAGACCTCTTCTTGTTACATTGAGTGATTCTGTTATCTGATATAGCTGAGAAATACGATGCGTGATAATATAGATAGAAGAATATTTCAACGGATCAGCCGGTGTAATAGCCAGGAGACCAAACTTGTGCCGGTTCAGCCGATGTCATAGCCATTGCCATAGATTTTTGCTATTACTATTCTCAGCTGGTAAATTTTGAAATATTTGTGTACTGCGTCACTATGACGAAACATCCACTCTTGCTTCCGCATTCAAACACTAGAATTATTTTTAGTCATTAAAGTCTGTGCGAAATCCCATTGGTGTAATGTATTTCAGGGAGACGTAAATGCAGAAATTCAGAAAGAGATACATATCAGGAATTGTTCATAGGATGAAAATTAAGATATAGGCAAAAATCTGGCCCTCTACCCTCAATTTGCACGGTTTTAGAGTTATCACCCCCACTATTTCAGAGGATGAAAAACGTTCTATGTGCTAATGTATTTCAATGAAGGAGTTCAACACAGTCTGTTGATTGCACTCCTTGAAGTTAATGCACTTTTGGAAAATAAAAACGTTTTTATGGAAGCAATAATAGAGATTATTGAACGGTAAAACATAAAAGAATTTAGATTCAAAGGCATCGTGTGCATATCGTGTGCATCTATCAATCAGTGTCTGATAGACTGAGTCAAAATTATGCGCCAGTACAATGTTATCTTAGATACAACATCATCTACGTTTAGATTACAGCTTTTTCTATAACAATATTGCCGCGATACATGATCGTTAGTTACAGGATATTTAGCTGCTTCAAAGGGTCAATTCTAGACTTATGTTCTCTCCTTAAGATTCCTTCATTAGGTCTAGAATGCCTAAGTCGAAACATAGTTGGTATTATTTACGCAATTAGAGCATGATTGCTTCTTCATAGAATTCCACGAGTTAGATATATGCCCGAGCACATAGGGTGAGGGCTATGATGAAGCAATCTGATGCACGAGTTGCGTAGAAAACTTCATTTGACGATGTGCTATGATGATCAAGGACAGATTGTAACTGATATGTCTATGATTATCAAGAGTATTTGAATAGAAATTTAGCTTGATCAATCGTGAAAATATCTATTCACAGATCTAGTCTATACTGAAGCAGGGTAAGAGCACTCATAATGGGCACAGATTACGTGCCTTCCTGCGCGGGTAGTAATCTGTCTTACAGGTCAAATAAAGTGATGGGATATCTACAATTCATGCACGGAGACAAATAAAGACTGCTTATTGAACTCCTTGAAGTTTATTCACTCTTTGGAAAACATAAACCTCATTATGGTAGCAATAATCATAGAGATTAGTGTCAGATATACATAGACATGTGGCGTTAAATAAGTTGTTATCATGCCTCTGGGAGGCGGTGTATGGAAGAATGTGGTCTAATGTTGACTAAAATGTGCCAGCATGTGGTGTTTCTTCCGACATTGAGGTTTGATAAAGCTGTGTGTGTTTAGCTAAATATAATTCTTTATAATATAGAAGACTATCATCAGCAGGTTGGCTTATATTTCCATCTTAATAGAAGACTTGTGTGTGAACATGTCAAGAAATGACCTTAAAACATTCTATGTCAAAAATTGTGACTCTAAACTCAGTACTTCTTACTTCATCAATAAAAACGCAAGAAATCTCATTTTTACCGAAGACCTAGGTTCAATCTGTTTTATATTGAATTTACATTTATTTTCTTTGATCCTGCGTGACAAGAAGAGGTCCCGACTACAACTTGGCAAGCGCTCAGATTTGTAATAGCCAAAAAGGTGTACATCATTCTGTGAAAGTCTCATTTTCGGCCTCGTTCCCTGCGAGACTAGTGTGTGAAGTGAAACAAACTTAACAAAACTGATGATAGAAAAGTTATTTTTGCATTAGTTGCACTGCAACACGAACACTTTCTGCGAACATACAATCGGCCTTTTCTCTTCTATTAGTGTATAGGCGTAATGCCTCCAGTGTGGACAAATAGATTTCCATCTCGGACGCGACAAAACGGCAAACCTATATATACTTCTGTGATATTTGCGTCAATTAAATTGTGAACAAGTTTTGCCAATTTATCTTTTTGTGAAAAGGAAGCCCAAAACAATGCAATCAATGCAATTTTATTGACGAGGCCTTCAGTCCCTACAGGCAACTATCTTCACGCGCCTGACATGACATAGATATCTAGGTGGAAGAGCTATGACATAATCAATAGAAAACACATCTAGTGGTTATGACCATAGAAATATACTGTGTATCTGAAGTTGACTGGAATGGAAATTGACTCGAGGTTGCGGCACATTCGGGGAAACTAAGTTGGGGCATGAATGACCAATTAAAGGCTTAGAATTACACATGTGACTGATTCCTACCCAACAGACGTTGACAAGTGTATCTAAGTGAAAGTGCGTGCTATTTATGTGCCGTTATTCTGCATTGCATGAAGCTTATTAACTTCCATTCTAGAGGTTTTATTGTTGCTGATGGGATGATTATTGAACTCATTCTTCTTTGCAGAATTCTTTGCTTGATGAGGACATTCCATCAGTCGACTTGCCTTCAGTTGGAGAACTGCATGATTGCGAAGACGTTTATTCATCGCATCAACTTCTTCAGCACTCACTCTCTGCGTGACGGTTGGAATTTGCCTGTGGGATACATGGCATGGTCAATGGTTGTGTTAAAACTGCTCGGTCTCAGGAAGCTGCCTTTTAAATCACAATATTGTCTGTTTCAAGGACACAGAGGTTCTGTTTGGTACAAATGTATATTTATTTACATATCTTTCTGTCTTGCCAACTATTTTGGCGGTTCGATTTCAAAAATGTGAGTCAGACATTTTCTATCAAACCATTTGTTTTCCTTCCTAAAATAGAATTCGTTGTTCAAGGAAGTTAAAATAAAGCTTGGAAAATTTAGGGCAAAATAAATTGCCATGGATATTGCTTTTATATTAATCATTTTGAGCGTGCATCAAAATAGCGTGTGTGAAAGCAAAATTAAGAATGTATTGAAGTAGGCTTCAGACGTGTACTGCATTTGTAATTGCAGTTAGTGTAGTAAGTAATTGAGATCAATTACATTTTTAGTCATGTAATTGGAAAGTCAGCACTGTTCACTCAGTCAATATTCATTCAACGTGCAATGTAAATTATTTTGTTCTCCTCATCGATGATGCTTGCAATAATTCCATGCGACATTGTGATTTCATGCTTATATGTGTACCAGTGGTACAATCACCAGCAACCACATAGAGTTGGTGTAGTAGAGAGTGTCGACTCAAAAGGTATCTCTATACAGTGAAAATTTTCATATCAAAGGATTCAGGTTTTTACAGAGATTACCATAGATTAAATATATGTGGGTAGAGTGGTAACTCCGCATTTATTAAATCCCCAATGTGTATACACTTTCGATTTTACTAAATGAACTCAAGGGAGATATGCATCTTTTTGCAGTTTTGAAGAAATTACAACGAAATCTACTGATCATGATAGTATAAAGCAGATGGAAATGATATTATTTTACAGATCGTCCGTGTCATGACAGCCTTGGAGAGGTAATGTTTGTTGAATCACCAACTGAGCTGCTATTGCTTTCATGTTGAACCTCAAGAGAATCTTCTTAAGCGTGATCATATCATAAGCAACCTGCTACTGGCAGAGCAAAATAACGGAATTGAAAGACAATGATTTCAATTGACTTTGAAAGGTGTAAATGGATCCACATCACTATTCAGATTCAAGAAGTGAAACATGAATTTAGTGAATCATAAAATCATGCCGGTGAAAATTGAATTAGAAACTTGAAATTTCAGCCACGAGAGTACGAATAATATCGCGACTTTTTCATGAAGTTTTGTAGAGAAAATTCAAAACAAGAAAATTCACCCGAACGTTTTTGGCCATTCTCATCAAGGATGTATATGGCAATGAAATTACAGCTAATAAAAAGAAGTGGAATGATGTTAAATGAATTCACATACGTCATGCACGTGTCTACATGTGGTTTGCAAAGATCTACATTTGACTAGTATCTAAGACTCTACTCATTAACAGTTAAGTAATAAGAACATGCAATCTTAAAAGACAAAGTTAATAAGTTCAGTTAATATTCATTCCTTTTGATATCCAACTTGTTTCATGCTACTTATTTAGAAGAGTCATCTCAGTAGTATATAAATTGGCAAATTTTGACTTTTTTCAAAAGTGCTCAAATAATTTTTTGGAGCACGGGAACATGATCTACGCAAAAAACTGAATCTTTTCATATAAAAATTTTCGCTATATGCAGATACTTTTTTGAGCCGACACTCTACCTATATATCCCTACTCTAAGCAGATTACGTTCCTGTGGTCCAAAAAAATTTGAGCAGTTTTTAAAACGATAAATTTTTACAAATTTATGTATTACCGAAATGAAGCCCCTTTATAAGTAGTACGAAGCAAGCTGGATATCGAAATGAATGATCTAGGAAATTTCATGAACCAAATTATAATGCAAGTCCGTGCAAGTCTTTAAGGAAAAGTTGAGATCTTTCTGTGCTCCTTTAGCTGAGATGTCATGTTTTAATTCAATTTTCAGCGGCATAATTTTATGATTCACAAGGCGTCATTTCTTGAATCTGAACAGCAATGTGGACTCATTTGCATCTTTTAAAGTTCTTGTGATTAATCAGTTTCTTTGATCATGGATGCTTTGCTTTTTCAGTGTCAGGCAATTTATGATATGATCACGCTTAAAAAAATAATCTTATGATAATAAAGCTGAGCTTTTAGTAATGGTGACCCATCGAATTGCTAATTTAGCAAACTACAGAGTTGATCACAAAAAACGGACCACCTAAATTTCTTTGAAGTTCAATCGATTCTAATGCCTTCCAAATCCATCGCACAACAACGTGCCACACATCATTCGAGAGCTTGCATTCTCAGCTTTAAAGTGAGCTATGATAGACGTGCATCCGCTATTGGATTTGCTGAGCAGTGCTCAAAATATGAAAATCGCTCAATTTACAAATCGCTATTTTTCAAAATGAAAGCATATGAGTATGATAGTGAATCAGACACGAGAAGAAATAGCATTTCCTGAGCTCTCTTTTGACATACTGTTCATCAAAATCGGAGAGCTAATGAAAAATGAGTGATATCGTGAAGTTATCACAAAATCATAACCTTCTTGGTTGAAAATGTTGTATTCTCTCTTTTTCAAATTTCTTCAATATTTGTTTTCATTTCCGCAAAAGTCACAAACAACATGTAGGGTGAACGAATGTTTAAAACAAAACAATTAACGAAGGCATGTCTTTGTTCTCTCAAGACGGCTGACGATTGTTTACCCTACATGTTGTTTGTGAACTTTAGCGGAAATGAAAAGAAATATTGAAGAAGTTTGAAAAAGAACTATTGAAATTACATCATTATAACTTACATATTCCTACTCCTCAGATCGCAAGGATTCTGAAGATACCAAACATAATCACTTTTGATGAAAAAGAGAGAATACAACATTTTCAACCGAAAAGGTCATAATTTTGTGATAACTTCACGATATCACTCATTTTTCATTAGCTCTCCGATTTTGATGAACAGTGTGTCAAAAGAGAGGTCAGAAAATGCTATTTCTTCTCGTGTCTGATTCACTACCACACTCATATGCTTTCATTTTGAAAAATAGCGATTTGTAAATTGAGCGATTTTCATATTTTGAGCACTGCTCAGCAAATCCAATAGCGGATGCACGTCTATCATAGCTCATTTTAAAGCTGAGAATGCAAGCTCTCGAATGATGTGTGGCACGTTGTTGTGCGATGGATTTGGAAGGCATTAGAATCGATTGAACTTCAAAGAAATTTAGGTGGTCCGTTTTTTATGATCAACTCTGTATATTACCTCTCCAAGGTTGACATGACATGGAGGATTTTTAAAATACTTTTATTCCGTCTGTATTATTGCTATCATGATTAGTCAAATTCGTGTACATTTCTCAAAAAGTGTAAGACTTGGCAATCTCACACGTGGTTCTGTGTCTCGAATCATATTCATTTAATGAAATCGTAACTGTAAACACATTGAGGATTTAATATATGCTGAGCTACTACTCCACCTAAAATACTTACTCTATGATCAATCAAGAAGGTACATAAACAAGGAGAAGACCTTTGAAATAGTAAAGTAAAATGTAGATAACAGTCCGACATTCGTATGGATGCATCTAAGAACGCAAGGAGCGCTCATAACTTATTCCAAGTAGTGACACCAATTCTTTGGCAAATATGTGCGTCATACCAATCGCCGATGAAGTCACGTCAGCAAATATAGTATGCCGTGCCAGTCATAGGTTTCCAATATATGCCCATCCCAATGAGCATGAATGCAGCTTCCTGTCGCTACTATTTTAATGGTTGATGTCATAGAGTAATTATATAAGTACATTGTAACGCTCTGCTTGAACACCGCACCAAGAAGGCACAAGGCTGAAGATCCTTGCATACATATTTCTTTTATAATCTGTATTTTAAACGTGATCAATAAAGACGTACGGAGCTTCCAAGAAATTTGGTTCTTCATATCACCAATAGAGTAATTAGGCAGAGAATCAACTCAGCATTAATTAATTACCCAATGTGTATGCAATTTCGATTTCATTAAATGAACATGAGTCAAGACTCATTAGACCTACCAAATGTGAGATGAGCAAATTGACTAGGAATAGAGAAACAGGAATTGACTGTTCATGATAGCAATACAGAAGGAATAGTAGCATTTTACAAATCGTCCGTGTTATGACAACCATGGAGAGGTAATTTAGCTTCTTAACTAAGCAATTCGATAGGTTACTTTACTTTAGAGCTGAGCCTTATTAATGAGAGAATTCTCTTTAGCGAAATATAACATAGCATAACTGATAATGCTGATCATGACATAAACTACACTAGGTGACATGCCAAGCTCAATCACGCGTAATTTATGCGTAAACCACGCGTAATTACACATGACCCCAAGCATCCGTGGCTATGCGGGACATTGCTGCAACATTTGTTATATAAGTTAGTATAGTTGGCAGTCCTGTTATATAGACTTTGCGTCTCATGTGTCTGCATGCATCAGAGGCTAAACAATGTGATAGGACCTCAATTTCATGCTCAGGGAAGACAGAATGTGTATAAGCGGTTCATCCGTGGTTCAAGCGGCAGCGCAGACAACCGTAGACGACG
This sequence comes from Prostheceraeus crozeri, assembly GCA_907163375.1. Taxonomy (NCBI): domain Eukaryota; kingdom Metazoa; phylum Platyhelminthes; order Polycladida; family Euryleptidae; genus Prostheceraeus; species Prostheceraeus crozeri. The sequence goes on along the minus strand of CAJQUW010004306.1, from coordinate 101,293 downwards.
CGCAAACTATAAACGCTCGCCCGCACGTTTTCATGAACATTCCCATGTTTTAACAGCATCAGATCAAGTGATTTCTGACTCCTAGTGCAGCGCGTAGAAGAATAGAATGTCTTTAACCACGGATGTTTGGGATGTTCCGCAATTACGCGTGGCATGTCACCTAGTGTAATGTACTTGCCACTGAAAGAGGAAAGACAATGACAATGATCATATTTACTCCATGGATCATAATTAACATTAATTCACAGAGACATGAGCTTATTGACACCCTCTGAGACCTGAGGGGGCCCAGTGGATCTCTTTTACAAATTCTTAGTTTACCTGCTTAAATCGATATCAAATCATTAGGAAAGTTGATTCTAACTAAAACAATGATGTTCTTGTGTAGCAAGTCTTTATAAATAATCCTTTGAGTGTCTTTCAGCATTCTCAGTAAACACATGCGAAAATGTGGAGTTTTTGCAAAACATCGTCATTTAGCAAAGTAGGCCCCTCCCTATCAGTTGTACTAAGTGTCGGTTTTACGATGTTTGCTATTGCCATGTACCTCAGATAGTTGATTTTAAACAAATTGATTTATTATGTTTTTATGATAAATTACTTATGATGATTTTACATGGGCATGAGAGGTTAATATATCCTCAGCACAAAAAGTAAAATAGAAAAATATGGCTCTGGTGTCCACTGGACCCCCTATGGTTAAAGGATGTACATGGGTACTCATTACTATTCAGATTCAAGAAATTAATCGTTTAATCGCTTTAAGTACTTAAGAAATGCATTTAATCGCAGGCTTGCGATTAATCGTTTTTTTGTATTTCTATTCTAATGCAAAAATACTTATATCATTTTAAGGATTCTTTAGAATGTGGTGTTAATGACTGAATTTTCTATTAAGTTGATCGATCGATTATTCTATTAGTACGTTTCGTGTGAAGGTTGGAATTCTCCAGTGCGGAACAGAAAGGTGTGAAAATGAATGACTCACTTGTGATTCGGTGACTATGCTATATTTTTAGTCTTCTGGTAGCATTAGACTGCACTGATATTCCATATAGGCGGTCTCGAGTAAGAGTAATTAAAATGAATGAAACTAGGCCTTTATGCACTAGGCACATACTTTTAATATCAGTTACATCAATACAAAAGACGAAGTGATTGTGTATAGGAATAAAATCTTAACAATTCGCTGAGAAGCAGTGATAGTTTACATAATAACAGTAATAGGTACTGTTATCTAATATATTAATAGTAGATATTGTAATTATATGAGAAATTAAACGCGCGATTAATCGTTTAATCCCCTTGTGATGCAATTCTCATTATCGTTTGATCGCATCGATACGATTGCGATTAAAAAGTCACCCCTAATAGCAACCTACGACAAATAGGCATGCCTCATTTGATAAAGCGTCTATTGTTAAACGTTTGCGGATTCTATTCTAACATATAAAGCTGAGGTAGTAGTTGTTTTGATGTCATTGAGCGTTCACGATGTCAAAATTTGCCTATTCAATAGCCCTCGTCAACAATCATAACACTTTCTCATAAAAATGTTTGTATTTAAGTAACAGATTGCACATATTCACACACTCCATTAAAACGTAGATTTTTTGTAACTGTTTCGAACAGTTCAGTTAATGTGTTTAAGCGTTCACGATCATGAAATAAACTTATTATCAAATACATAATCATTTTCTGATAAAAAATATATTGCAGATAGGATAAAATATAGGCTTGAATGGAAACTAGAGTCAGGAAATTATAGTCAAGATCACGGTCCATCGATGATTATTTACATGACAATTGCGAAAGACAAAAATTTCACGGACGGAGACAATTTCTTTTTCGATGTGAAAATTAATGATTATTGTGTCACTATCACTCAAAATTTCACAGAATATCATGGAAAATGTATATCAATAATATATTCTTAGTTCAGCGTATCAATTGTAGCAATCAGCAAATTGTTTGGGACAAAACCTTTGATGAATTCTGATTTTAATAAATTGATTGTGAGATGAGCAAATTAATATTTCTTGCATGTTTCTATGAACTTAAATGCTTTATTAGTAAGTATAATGCACATTTAGCCGCAATCAAATTCTTTGCTATGACGAATCATTGTATTTTGCAAAAGTGTCCCTCCTATATGCTCCAATAAGTCTAAATTTTCTGTCAAGGAATCAGGAATCAAAAGCCATGCATCAAGAGTTCAATCATAGGCAACATCACAAGGCGTCGCAGATTCCTCTCTGGTACGATGCGACGTTTCGCTCTCTGATTGGTCATTGAATAGCGCGCATTAACATCTTTTTGCAATTTTTTTATTTCAAAATATTCTATTCAACGTTGATGGGATTTATAAGATTCTAATAGTAAATTTACTTTATAGAACTTAGGAAATTTTAACTATCAACATTAACTCTTAAGTTTAAAGAGATATTTAAAGATCTTCATTCTGATGACGTCATTGTAGTAAAGAGGAGGCAAGAGCGAGCTGTAAGTAAACATCAATCATACAATAGTTGGTGGGCTTCTTAAATTATCTGGTCACATTATTAAGCTATACATATGTTAATCAGTCACAAAGTATGATAATCAGTGATAATCACGAACTAATAAAACCTATGTGAGCTATGAACTTATGATTGTATACAGGCTACTATGAATTTTTATTGAATGGTTAAGTTTATTGCATTTTCTTCAACGCGCTAAGTTACAGAATGATGATGAAATAAGAAAAATATCGGCAACTGATCAATAAAATACTTCCAATTTCTATATTACAGTCATTTCAGTTATTCCAACATAATTAATTAGACAGCAAAATAATATGTGTGATAGGTGCAGTAGCAACTCCGCATTTATTGAATCCCAATGTGCATGCACTTTCGATTTTATTAAATGAACTCGAGGGGGATATGTGAGATATGCAAATTTTTCCAGTTCTGAAGATATTACTTGGGAATTGAGTGATCATGATAGTAATGAAGAAGGAATGATGGTATTTTACAGATTCTCAGTGTCCTGACAGCCTTGGAGATTTAATATTTGCTAAATTAGCAGTTCGATGGGTTCCTTTTTACTTTCATACTCAACCTCAAGAGCATTTTCTTAAGCGTGATCATATCACAGGCAACCTGCCAGTAGCAGAGCAATTAATTAAATCACATAATCAATGCTAGTGCAGTCCATAACTAATGCAAGTACATGCGATATAGTAAGGACTTAACTAAATTGGAATCACTTATACGAATTATGAAAAATTGCTTGCTTTAATGTTCCTCGACTACGAATTCTACTGCTATATACTTACTACAACGTGTGGGCAATACTTTATCAATTTGATCAATTTTGTTCTATCGATGACGGTCGATTGGTCATTTGAAAATTGACACCGCACAGACCTGTCATCTGCCGACTGTGATTGAGTAAGAAGATAGAAGTGCTTCAGATTAAGATGAAGATAAAGTTATGAGATCCTGACAAGAACGCATGGTTCGTTCTTTGCAGGTGTTAAGAATCATTCAAAAGTTCAGTAAAACGTGTCTAAGAATGAAGAAAGATGTGATACTTAAAATGATTCAACTTGATAGTAATGAGTTCATTAACAGGAACTCGACCAGGATTCGCGTTTCGGCCCCTAATTCCTGAACGCTTATACCTGTTCGAGTGGGGACCTGCACATCTATTATGTACAGACTCAATGACATCAACTTTAAATGTTAATACAAATGAAGCAGAAAATAAAATATACGATGAAAATTAAATATAAATAGCGGAAACTATTCAGACTGAAGAAAAATAACATAATAAATAATTAAATTGAAAACAAATAAGTGATTACGATGACAATAAACTAATAGCGGAAGAAAAATTAGAATAAAGGAAAATGAAATAATAAAAGATAATCAAATTGAAATAAGCAGATAAATAACTAATTGCAAAATTATAATCGAAACTGTTATGGCATTACAAGTAAGAAAGGTTTGTCGCAATCGGCAAAAGGACAATGTACGAAAGTCTGAAATCAAGGGATCCGGAATCTTTCATACCTGTAGCCCGGTAGTTCATGTCAAAGTCGATAAATTTGTTGTGCAGAAGGATTTGTAATTATGCATCTTGCCATATGTTCGTTGCTTAAAGGTTTCCATCATTATCAAAGCGTGCCGTAATTTGTCTGCATTAAGTCCGAATTTTCTCATAATCTTGTCATGTCTATGCAGTGCTCTTTCTGCAGATACTATTAATTCCTTGCTGCTGTAGCCCCTGATCTTAGCAATCTGAAACTTTTATTCGATTTCATGACGAAATCTTAGAAGCAGAGCAGATGCGACCATATGAGCTGACTGCTGAAAACGCTAACTCCAATTTTGTGGTGCATTCTCAGGAGATGTCAGAAGTGTTACTGGAAAATTGAAGTCGTCCACTTTGTGATATACAGAAGTCTTAAGGCCAGTGCTGGTAACTTTCAATTTAACATCAAGATAATCTGCTTCTTTATTATCAAGTCCTCTTCTGCTAGCTTCTAAGCTATCTGGAAAGATGCTTGGTGTAATTTTGTCAAAGTGCTTGTAATTTAAGATGCATAAGTCATCGATATATCTGTTGGTCTTGGACAATAGTCGTGCTAATCCAGTCTTTTTCTCTTTCATCGGATTTTGCATGCATCTAAATTCGCAATGAAGAAGGAACAGATCTGCGATTAATGAACTGCAGTTACATTTTGTTTGAATACGAAGTTACTGAATGTAATGTATACTTCGTTGATGATGAAATTGATTGCAGCTTTGAAATTTTCTTTGGTAAAATTTATGAAACCTCTATATTGCTTGTTTGACAGGAAGGCTTTATCAAACTTGATGCAGAGAAATTTCCTATTTCTGTCGTTGAAACTGATGTCCAGTAACTCATGGATGTGCTTAATGACTTCCCCTTGATCTAAATTGGTATATAGCGTGGAGAAGTGAAAAATCTAGACGTCATAAACTGTGAAAGATTGCGTTCTGGATAAGAATTCTTCAGTTGAGAGAATACTCCAGAAACAATCTATACCCGTGTTGTTTTGAATTGTCGCCCCAAATTCAGCCTATGTAAAAAAACATCGCATTTCAGGTGAATGAGTTGCAACCCGAGTCACACATCCTCCATTTCTGCACCGATCTCGCTCCATGATGGCTCATTGTGACCGGAGGGGCAATGCCAAGGCCCCATCAGTAGAAAGAAATTTCAAAATTCCTTTCTTGGCGCCGAAGAGCACCACGCTCGAAAAACACCTGAAATCCCCGGTTGTGCGTACAATTTGAAATATTTGCGAATATCCACTTACAACCCGAGTCACACATCCTCCATTTCTACACCGAATTTGCTCGTTCATGGCTCATTTGTGGCCGGAGAGACAATGCCAAGGCCCCATCACTAGAAATAAATTTCAAAATGGCTTTCTTGTCGCCCCAGATTGCTCCAAATCGAGTCTATATGTGAAATATCGCATTTCAACGGATTGAGTTACAACCTGAGTCACACAGCCTCCATTTCTACACCGATTGTGCTCAGTAATTGCTCATTGTGACCGGAGAGGGAAGGTCGACCCCCATTAGTAGAAGGAAATTTGAAACTTCCCAGACTGCTTCATATTTTGAAACACTGTCAGGCCTATGATTACATGTACAGCTTCAATCACGGTCGTTAATTTGTACCTTGTTTTTGGCTCTTCGGGGGCACAAAACGCGTGCCATCAATTTTCAACAGAAGTCAAATTTTTCAAAACATATATATATATATATATATATATATATATATAAAATAATGCAAATAATATGGAGGCGTAGATGAATAAATAAATAATAGATAATATGGACTAAAAGTCAAATTCTTGTAGCTACCGGTTTCGATGTATTAATTATTACATCTAATCATGCATCAGGAGCTAGGCAATACAATATTACAATGTAATAGGTTATGATGCAAGTTCCTTTCCATTAGTAGCAAATTCTGTACTTTCATCTCTTTTGGCATACCGTGTCAAAAATTTCATCATCGGCGAAATTCAATTTCGCCCATTCAGTAGACAGATGAAACATAGCATGGGTACCGAACGACATAATGCACCGACTATCTTACATCGAAATTGAACTCCTTTTTGATAAATTTTATATGTCTCATGGATAAGGAGGCTCGTATAGGAACAGATACCTGTATCATATTGGCCGTAAAGTATGGAAATCTCATTTTCATGCAGTCACACTTGAAATGATAATAAGCATCCTTGTAGTTAGTTGAAACGCGTTTTTCGTTTGTCTTCATATCCAGTACGACAAACCGTTTACTATGACGAAATATTAAATTAAAAGGTTCCTTCTCTATTTTCCAAGCCAAATCAATTTTACAGTGTGCACATTGAGTCGATTTCTTTGACATCAATTCGATGAAGAAGAGGGTCTATCATTATGATGTGCTTCACTGAAAGTAAACCCTTTTCTATTCATACTTTTGACATTTGGTTTTTTACCTGTATGTACAGGTAATTTCAATACAGCAGTTATGTTGTTCGGTAACTTAGACTTCACTTCTAAAGCTCATCAGAAAATGTGAAAAGAGGAGGTGAGCAATCAAGGAACTTAGTGAAACGTGCATCATTCCGGTCAATGTGTGGCTTGTATGGCCCTCTCACAGTGAAATCGCCGACATTTATAGCTGCTCTTAAGCGTTCTAGTCGTTGTCCTTTAACAAGAATCGGGGATTTCAAGTGTTTTTCAAACGTGGTGCTCTTCGGCGCCAAGAAATTATTTTTGAAATTTCCCACTACTGATGGGGCTTGGCATTGCCCCTCCGGTCACAATGAGCTATCAACTAGCAGTTTCGGTGTAAAAATGGCGGCTGTGTGACTCGGGTTGTAACTCATTCACCTGAAATGCGATGTTTTTTACATAAGCTGAATTTGGGGCGCTCTGGGGCGCCAAGAAAGGCATATTGAAATTTCTCACTACTGATGGGGGCTTGGCAATGCCATACGGATCATAATGAGCCATGAACGAGTGAAATCGGTGCAGAAATGGAGGCTGCGTGACTCGGGTTGTAATTCACACATTTCTTTTTTTGTGATATTTTTTCTTTTTCTCAAAATTTGGCATTTTTATTGTAGGGTTTTTTGGTGCACGATCATGGATGATGGATGGTCTTGGGGGGGGGGGGTTAAGAGTCGCTAGAAGAAACGTTGTCAAAAAAATCGGCTGAAAATTCTCATTTTTTCGGGATTTATGACTATGGCAATCTTTTATAACTTTTTCTGTTTTAACTCTGGCTGCGTTTTATGAATCGCCGAATTGCCAAACAGTATCTCTTGAAATGGTCTCTGCTGATTACTGCCAAACCTTTATTTATTTTTACTGATAACTGTTTAGTGCTACAAATGCTTGGCACCTGCAATGAAGTGGAATTTATAAGGAGAATGCTGCAGTTTAGGAGGCTAATAGATTTTTGGAAGTTTCATTTCAATATCTTTGCAATTCGTATTAAAGTGTTTACTTATGAAGGCTTTATGATTACTTATGATTTCTACTGCGCTATAGTACTGTAGTATTCTACTCTGTAGCTACGCATGTGCTACTGCCAGTATAGGCGCCATGGTATTCAAGTTGAATCCCAACTCGGCCATCAGAGTTGAGGTAAAATTTCTTACAAATGAATGCATAATTATTGCTGCCTTTGTCAACTGAAGTCACTACGAAATGCCAATGGATGTATTCGAGACAATCCTTAAGATTTGAATCGTTTTTCAAATCTTTTAGTGCTTCAGCCTTATGAGTGCTTCTTTGTCATGTCAACCTTGGAGAGGTAATCTTGCTAATTTATCAATTCGATGGGTTACTATTGCCTTAATGCTGAGCCACAAGAGCATTTTCTTAAGCGTGATCATGTCATAGGCAACCCGCCACTGGCAGAGCAGAATTGAAAGACAATGATTTCAATCAACTTTGAAAGATGTAAATGGCTCCACATCACAATTCAGATTCAAGAAATGAAACATGAATTTAGTGAATCACAAAATCATGCCGGTGAAAATTGAAATAAAACCTTGAAATTTCAGCCACGAAAGCATGAATAATATCCCGACTTTTTCATGAAGACTTCCATTACAATACGGATCATGAAATTCCCTTGATAATCAGCTTAGTTTCCGCCATGGACAGCTAGAATGATAGTATTCTAGCTGTCTATGGTTTCCGCTAAGCTAGGATGCTTCTTAGCAAATATTCATTCCTTTGATATCCAACTTGTTTCATGCTACTTACGAGTATAAAGGGCCTTCCAAGTCGGAATAAATTCGCAAAATTTTGACTTTTTTAAAAATGCTCAAATAATTTCTTGGACCACGCAATCTCCGCAAAAAACTGAATCTTTTCATATAGATATTTTTATATATTTTTTATAGATATTTCCTCTGTTTTAGAGACTTATTATAGTCGTCTCAAAAGACTGTAATATTCGAAGACCGAGAAAACTTCTCTATCATCCCTGTATGACTTTTGGAACTAACTGCACCTTTCCCATCTCTTTTTCAGATCCTTCCAAATGAATTTCAGGCATAAGATGAATTTCAGATTTCTCTAGCTGAATTTCAGATATCTGTCACAAGCTAAACTTTGAAAAGATCTTTAATTCAACTGGAGATCTCCAATTCATCTGGATCATATCTGAAATTCACTTGGGCAGATCTGAAATCGAGTTGGAACTATCTGAACCATCTGAACTAGAAATGGAAGATGTGTATCCTCAACGAAGATATCGGACAATACGCCAGAAGTTAGAAGCCATCATAGATATTCTTTTGATCATCACAGATATCTTTAGTTTCCAAATATCTCACGAGTTTACAGTCTTTATATCTTCCAAATGGCCGCTCATGTATATAATGCTGCGTGGAATGTATGCTTATACTTCACATGTTCATCAACACATGGAGAATTTGTATCACTATGATCAACGCTGCATAATAAAGCTTAACTTTCAAGCTAAGAAGCAAACTGCAAAATAGGGTATATTATTTTTCTCCAGATCTTTCACATTGCATGAAATTATACCCCTATCCTAAAGCAAGATTCACGTTATACCAAACGGTGTCTGTGTGATAATTAAAAATGCTAACAAATTAGCACAAGCCACTGCTGGCAAAGGAATGTTCAAAAATCCGCGGACGGAACTCGTGTTGCTACGATCGCGTTAATCGAAATAATGAAATCAATTATTTTAGACTCATTCTATTGGTTCGTAACTGCCTCGGCTGTGGAAGCGCTCAAATAATAGGACCTATAAAAAATCAAAAATTTCAAAAATTTGCCATAATTTTCCAAAATTTTCCAATATTTTCCATACTTTTCCACGGAAAATTTTCATCACTAACTATCCTGTGGGAACGCATCTTGCTGATATCAACAGATTATCTGGCGAGGTAGCGATTTTGTGGATAATTTTTTGTAAAGGTTCATTTTCGTGTAAAAACTCTCTCCGCATGTGAAAATGGTCATCATCTATCCGAAAAAATGTGTAAAATTAAAAAACGACAGTTGGCGAAATAGTTGCTATAACTAGTTGGTAGATATTTGTTTACTAATGCGAGCTGATTTTTCGCCAACCGGCGAAATCGTGGATATTGTAGCAACTAATTAATGGTAAGTAGTAATGTTCGTTTATTACCTTTACTATTGTATACTCAGTCTGATCTGATAAAAAGGGATCTTTTTTAATTCACGAAGGCTTAAACTAAAAAAGTATTTATCTTCCATAAATGTCGCAGTAAATACTATGATATTATTCAAATATTTGTCATTGTTGTAAATTATTGAATGTCAAGAGATGTTATGAAAATTGAAATTAGCGGATTCTCTATATTCTTGTCATTATCAAAGAATGATAGTCTGCACTTATTTCTTAGATAGATTTGCCATTTAGTGATGCAAATGGAGAATTTTGAAATTTATTTTTTAGTGATTGACGTTTTTTCCTTTGTTCTGGAGACTTATTACAGTCGTTTGAAAAGACTATGCAATATTCAAAGACCAAAAACTTTTCTATCATCCCTGTATGTTAACTTATGTAACCAACTGCACCTTTTCCATGTCTATTTCAGATCTTTCCAAATGAATTTGAGACATTACATGGATTTCAGATTTCTCTAGCTGAATTTCAGATATCTGCAAGAAGCTCAACTTTGAAAAGATCTTAAATTCAACTGGATATCTCCGTGGATCATATCTGAAATTCATTTGGGCAGATCTGAAATCGAGTTGGAGCTATCTGAACCATCTGAACTAGAAATGGAGGATGAGTATCCTCAACGAAGATATCGGACAATACGCCAGAAGTTAGAAGCCATCATAGATATTCTTTTGATCATCACAATTATCTTTAGTTTCCAAATATCTCACGAGTTTGCAGTCTTTATATCTTCTAAATGGTCGCTCATGTTTATAATGCTGCGTGGACTGTGTGCTTTGCTTCATTTGTTCATCAACACATGAATTTTTATCACTTATCAACGCTGCATAATAAAGCTTATCTTTCAAGCTAATAAGCAAATTCCAAAATGAAGTACATTATTTTTGCTCTAGATATTTCACATTGCATGAAATTATACCCTTTAAAGCAAGATTTACGTTATCCCAAACGGTGTCTGTATGATAATTAAAAATGCTAACAAAATGGCACAAGCCACTACTGGTGGAAAAGGAATGTTCAAAAATCCGCGAACGGAACTCGTATTGCTACGATCGCTTTAATCGAAATAATGATGAAATTAAGAGTTTTAGACCCAATTTATTGGCACGTATAGCTGCCTCGGCAGTGGAAACGCTCAAATTATAAACCTATCAAAAAATCAAACGTTTCAAAATTTTCCATAATTTTCCAAGGAAAAATTTTCATCACTAGCCATATCCCGCTTCGAAAATGGCTAGCACATATCTCGAGCGAATAACGAGCGCATAGCTTCCGTTTTGTCTCGCAAAATGCTGGCGAAAAGCTTGCCAATTTAGGAGCAAAAACGCTACTGTTCGCTCGCGATTAGCGATGCTTTTCGAATACTAATGTAGCGCGCTAATCGCTTGCTTCATTGAAAAGCTAGCTGCTCGCCTGATATTCGCTGTACCCTATTAGCACATATGAAGCCTAGTTGGTTGACTTCCTGTAGACCTACTTACACATCCAACATAACACAAAAGCATGCTGCTCAACGTCATACTCCCACGAAATGCTCATGGATCAACAGTATAGTGGATGTAGAACTGTCAAAACCATAACATTCGGAGACAGTGACAAAAAATGTGAGACTCACCTCTGCCAAACAATTGTAGACTTGCAGAAGTTCACAATTTCTTCCATGCCATGAAGACTCAATGAGCTGGTTTGGTTACAAATAGTTGTATTTTCAGCATAAATTCCTGTAGACCAGCGGTTCGTGTATAAAATTCAAAATAATGGAGCCTTTTTATTTACATGCAAAATTTTTAATTCATAAATGAACATTCGCATTGCTTACCGTTTTCACTGATATTTTTATGCAATATTTAGACCACACGTATATTAATCTACTGTTGATCACTGTCATCTTGCCACGAAACGCTCCAGGGACTAACAGCAGAATGACTCAATGCTGCTAAACTCAAAACATTCGGAGGCAGTGACAAACTGAGAACTCACATACAAATTGTATTCATATCAGAAATTTAGAACCCACCTCTGCAAAATGGTCGCCAATTTCTCTGTCCCATCGATACTCATTGAACTGGTTTGGTAGAGCCCGCGCCCATATTTGATATTTAATTTTGTTGGGCAGCGATTGTGGTCTGAAATGTACAATAAAATTTTTATACCAGAGCCTTTAAAAAACCGTTGAGGCACAGCCTAAACGTCAATGTGAAATTTGTGCAATCTGATATCATATAACAAAAACTGAAAGCAAATTAACACTCTTATTTAGCCATTGTTACAAAATGAACAAAAAGATAATTCATTTCTACAAATTTTACACATTTTAGAGTAAAAGGTTTTTAGTATGAATAATCCCTACCGTTGGAGCATTTGTCGTTTTACGAAAAATTCGATAACTTTATAAGATTTTCGCAACATTATAATTTTCTCCATTAACTGAAATCAGCCTGAAGATCAACGGAGGAAAATTTCAATGGTATAAATTATAAGCATGATGGTTCAATTCGATTGGTAGTTGTCTATCTGATTTCAAGTAATCAAAATCAATGCAAGATGATTAAGGTGCTCATAATTTTATTGAGGCGATTGCAAGATTGAAATTCTTTGAGATAATGTCAAAGCCCGATCCGTCGAAGTTTCAACATGCTGGCATTAATAACAGGTTTCAAGCGTTTCACTTACTTCAATGTTATCCATATTGGTTAATAGATTGCACAAAATGCATATCTCGTTATTGAGTTTAAGTTGCAGAGATTCATGGTCTACAACAAATAGCTATTACGCTAGTCACTACAATAGGAAAATAACCTATTTTTCTAAAACTAAAACGGGTTTCATAATGTGACATTAAAGTGAAACGACTCACCCATTTTTGCATGGCTTCAACCGTTGTCTTTTTCCGCAGTCATGAGGAAGGGAATTTAATTGACACACATAGTCATTAATTTGCACAGCCTTGATCCTATACGTTCGAAGTGGTTTATCAGAATCACAGTTGACCAAGCCGCGTACAAGGCACGACACCGGAGATCTCACAACTTGATGCGCACTTAATAATTGACACGATGTCGGGCAGGCAATTGTTCGAATGAGCGCAGGAAGTCTAGACTCTAGACAGCCTTGTCGGGTTGTAGCGGCATTGTCATAACTACAGGGAATCGATGTATACTGTTACACCCTGCGCTGCGCTCGGTCTGTGAATAAAGCCAGTTGACGTCACACAGTGACTGTCTGATTAAACGGGAGGCGTACGTAGGAAGAAAAACAATCATCTGTTGGGATGGTCGACAGACAACTAATTGCTCAGTAACTAACTTGCAATGCAAGTTCGCTGTCCGATATGCATGTTGGGTTGCGATTTATCTTACATAATATAAAAAAATTGATTGAAACATAAAATCATCAAAGTATTGTGAATCACTGTCATCTGCAATGACTTTTAAGCAGAAAAAAGTCGCTCATGTGAACGTATTTTCATTATTCGACACACTGGTTCAGTTCATTATTCGACATTTCAGTGCTTGCATTTCAGTTACAATGCTTGATTATTGTAGTTGAATAGCTGTCTACTTTGGTCTTCAATACTAGATTAGACCATCAATAATGGATTTCTGAACACTGATCTTTAGCGACAAATGACGACATGTTAAACGGAATTTCTATATGTTTCACTACAAAATAATTAGGCTATAGACTACGGCAGAAGCATACTCTAATAAACTCTTTGATGACATCAAGAATAAATGAGAAAAACTAAAATGAATCTGCATTTTACGATTAAAAGCTTAGCGCTAACGTACACTATTTGCATTTTGCTCCAACCATCCATGCGACTTCAAACAACAGAATGTGTTTACACAAAGGGATGCAGGCTATAGCTGGTGATAAAAGCTAGCAACATTGGCCATCTATTAATCATTGACAAGAAGCTGGTAAATTTCGCTTTGCCAATAGCTACCTATTGGCCAGCGACAAAAAGTAAGCAAAATTCGGTTTGCCAATAGCCATCTACTCGTAAACTGCATTATCGCTAGCTAAGACATCGCTTGCTCGCTTACTAAAAGCCAGCGAATAGTGAGCACTTTTCCCAGCGGGATATGTGGGTGATGGTGAGGAGGTGAGGGAGAAAATAGAGCCTCGGCTGTAGAGGCGGATTACTAAAGAAAATAAGAGAGAAAGTCAAAAGTAGAAGGTGGCATACAGAGCGCGAAATTGCGAATTGTCGCCGGCGAACTTCGCCAGCGAATATGCTAGAAATTATTACTGAACTATTGCATGATAAATATGTAGCTGATTATCTGCCAGCTTTTCGCCAGATTCGTTCCCACAGGGTACTACTCTATGGCACGTTTACTCAATTAACACGTTTGCCTGATTTTTCGCAAACTTTCGTTTTAAAAATGTTTTCAACGGTTAACTGCACACATCTTAATAACCTTTGCTGTAATACCGGAGGCACTTTCGAATTTGGGTTTAAAAGATCGTTGGTGCTATCAGCTCCAAGAATATGTAAGTTCTATCACGATCTGCCCATCCGTTCACCGGCAAGCTTCAAATTATAGCAGGTTCCCGAATCCTCGGCACAAAGGCTTGGCGTCATGAGGCTCGCCACCTGTTGATAAACATTAGCAATCTGCTTCGCCCGATAGGTGAATCGACAAGATTTTTGGCAGCTCATTCAATGATGGCAGGAAACGGGGCAGTTATGACATGACATCAATGACATGATCAGCTAGATCAGGTAGATTTACAGAAGATCTAATCCGCTTTAACTCCTAAAGTTAATAATAGTTTGCATATCACACATATCACTGCTCGAGATCCTCTAATAAAAACGAAACTGTGTACAATTTGGCAATTTAATATACACGGAGTTGCTACTCTACCTAATGTACTTACTCCATGGATGAATGTGTTTTAAAAAAAACTTTTGATCAGTCAGCTTTTTGAATGTTTTTCAAGTAATATAATCGTTTGTGCGCGAAAGTTGTCTTTCATGTTTTACGAACAACTTTGATGTAAATTTAGCGCATCGAGGACTGAGCAATTCTAAACAGATTTCAAACTCCCTGTAAATCGATGGTCAGTACTTAGCGTGCCTACATCGGAGACAATGCAACACCGATGTTTTGAGAGTGAGGATGCAAACTCTGATTACCCGAGTGAGCGAAGCAGGAATTTCCTTTGGTCCTTTAAACGTTTCGCCTCTGGTTTATCCTTGCACTCTCATTAGGAAGTAAAATGCTGGTGTCTAGCTGCTGGTCAGTGCGTGCATCCTGGCTACTGCTGTGCTGCATGAGTTAGCAATTTTGTTCACTTAAAGATATAGCAACTTTGACCTAGATCGGTGCCGAGATAAGCGATTGAAATGACAATCAACAAACCGCTGTTGTCCATTCTGCCGCACTGTCTTAAAAATTGTGATAAGTTAAATTTCTGTGATCGAGTTGACACTTTCAACCATAGACATATGTTTTCAACCATCACATGCTCTGATGGATGCACTTCTTTATTTTGTTTGAATATGGCAATTTCATTTTAATGTCACATTCACAAATAATTGGTTTTGTTGTCGTCAATAGGGTCGTAACCTGGTAATGATGAAAGCTTTTCTGAAAAATACACCCGTTTGTTGATTACCCATGACCCCTGAATGCAAATGTTCTGCGAAGAGAAATCTAAATACTGTCAGGGAATACTTATTCCTGGTCTAGTTCTCAGACTAAATGAGAATTTAGATTTTCACAGTCTTGCGCACCTAAATTGAGCATCTAACATCGAAAATTCATTCTTTGCTATTCACATGCTATTCACATCAGATCAGCACATCCCATTATTCTTCAATTTCTCTTGAAGATCTTGTCTTTAATTTATAAGTGACCGTTGCTGCCGCTCAGCAACAGCAAGTGCCAATGAATGTGCACATATCCAAATTTAGAACTAAGAATAACCTATTACTTAGAGGCTGATCATGGATAATTTTTAGTAATCTCTGACAAGAATATTTACAAAATGAATTTCATACAGTTAGCTATTTTGATACGTAGGCCTATTGCTAGTATTAGGCCTACACATTGTTGTACTTATCATTTGATGGCATGTCATACCTGATAATCAAGTGTCCAAGCACATGTGTCGACCTGGATACGGTGGTTCGTTCGTAGCCAAATAATTTTTAATTTATGATCATTCAAAAACGGCTGCAACATACGGTGTCCAATCTTCCATAGATTCCGGATAGGTATTTGTCGCAAATTTCATTTGGCATCGTAATGCTACCAACCGGAAATTGAATGTGCCAAACCCAATGTAAAACAAATCAATTTGACATGTCATCCAGGCAATTTCTCCTATGCTAAAATTTGTGCACCCTCATGACATCTATTATGGATTGGGTTATTCACACCAACAGTACGGTAGTTTAGCCCAGTCTAGGATGACACTTGAAAAATTGATTTGAAATGATTTTTCGGCATAAATTGTGAAAAAAAGTACAATTTTCGAGAAAAGTAAACCCTGAAAATCACGTAGCCCTTTGGCTGCGGTACCGGCACTTGTTTCACATACATGCCGAATTTTACTACTCAGCAGAAGTTTACTCGTAGCGATGGGATAATGCAATGTTACTGACGGCGTAGTAGAGGAACATTGAGTAAATGGGCCTGACCAAACTCTTATCGAGACGGCACAACATCACTGCAGGTGGTAATACAATGGAAAACGAAGCCCTAGTTGCCTTGTCGCCCTGATTTGTGCGCAGATTCTCTCGTCCCGGAAAGTTTTTCGGTAAAAGTTGAAGAATTCACTTCTATGAGACAATGAATTTTGTGCACAATGTGCATTCTTTTCAGAGAAATTTAATGAAAAATATAATCCTTAACATTATTATCCTAAAAATGATTAATCCTAAAAGTTATTGGTCTACTTATAGACGAAGCAGTGACCACAATTTTTTTCAAATCCTTTGAAACTTTATTCTGCTTAAATCGAGATAGAGTAACTCACATATCCAGTGACAGTGAATACCGTAAGATGGGGTGACTTTGAACAGAATAGAAATCTCTACATTGCACCAAAACTACCATTTTCAAACGGTTTTTCAGCGATCGATCTTTGTGGAATGATATTATGATACACAAGCTTAAGTTTCATTGCATTTGATAATCTTGTATAGGCCATGTATTATTAAAAATCGAACCCACCCACCTAAAATTTAACACTAGAAAAATGGCACCGCTGCTTAACACGACATAGTATAATATGTAATCTCCGTGCAATAGGCCTACACTTCAGAATCACCTAAATGATGTTTGGAATCTACTTTACTTGTCAAGATTATTATTCAAAGTATTGTAAAATGCCTATCGATAGTCACTCCACTGACAGTGGGGAAAATGTGTTGACTGGGCAGTAGATGAGCCGACATGACTGTACTTTACTATTGTAACCAAAACCACGAGCTTCAATTTTGTGTTCTATCAAGACATCTGGCATTCACTAAAGCTGCTTAAGACATTCCTTGTCCCAGTAAAAATGATAAGCAAACCTTTTGACAACCTAGGCTTTCTACGCCTGCTTGCTACGTAACCATTCATACCAGAAAAAAATGTTCCGCTATGATTTTTTACCGATAAGTAGGAAAAGATCCAAAGAAAATACGATTTCATGCATGACTGAACATCCCTACGACTCACTTTTGTACTACGTCGTAAAATGCAAGTGTTTCATGCTGATTTTTTCATAATCGTTTTTTACCTCATCAAGTGTCCTGGACACAGGTTTTTAGAAAAAATCTACTTTAAGAAGTGCATGATGGTAGTAATTCTTCGTAAACGTATAGTACCGGTACTAACACAGATGCAACTTTTGATGTCAATTTATACTTTTCTACTTTATAGTAATTGAGATTTGAGGTAAACTTCAAAACTGTGCAGTCACCCCACTTTACGGTACCCTAAGGACTTGAGCAGACGAAGGACCTCGTGTTCGAATTTTACTTGTTACTTCAATTACCTTGAAATAGTTTAATCCGTCCATTGCTCCTACTTTTCTGTGCAAAGGAAACGGGTTTACATTATTTACGAATATTATAAAAATATCGAAGGTGTGTCATCACGTCACTTCATACTAAGAGCGAGTTAACTCGGCATTCGTAAGGTTGAACACTACAGCAGCCCGAGTGTATTCGCTAGCCTATTCTTGAACAATTGAAGGGAAAATATGTCTGTGAGTGACAGTTGCCTGTCCTACCGATACGAGTTCTGAATTACAATTGCTGAAGGAGGCGTCAGTGATATTTCCCGTCCTGCCGCTAAGAGCTAACTCTGGCTCAAGGGTTAATTAATCTGACTTAAACACCACCTCGACGGTCAGTACATGATCAAATCAATGTATTAAGCTACTTGTTGAATAGCTAGAATTCAATTTTTAAAAATATTTGATGTAATTTTTGATAACAGTGGATATGAACGTAGTTATCAGACGTCTGTGCTTGGAAAGGAAAGATTGGCCTAACAAAATTGTTTACTTGTTACTAGATCTACAAATTTTCCTACCAGATTGTGGTGTGGTTGTGATTATCTTTTCAGCTGTAAAATCATTGCATTTCGACTTTTCCGAAGCCTGATAAGGCCTACAGTAGCAGTGGTGCATATTTTGCAGTGTGATGTTGATGTTAGATCATGTGCACAACTGTGCGCATAAATAGGTTATGATGCCAGCTATTCGTGATAGTCCTAATAAAACTAAGCAAGCCTCTTTGAAATCAGAGGATTCGATTTTTTTGTGATTTTTTTCGCAATCGGATTTTATGTGTCCGATTGAGAGCCAAATGACTTTTTCGGCCAGCTTCTAAGTTTGCGAAAAGTCATCTTGTATAAAGGAATTCAAATGGGCTGCATCACACAAAAAGTTGAAGGTTTAAACCGTTCCAAGTCAGGGGATTTCAGTTTTAATAGCTTGATCCAACATTCATGCGACAACTTAGCACTCCTCGGTTTTTTAGCTTCACTCAGAGAAACTGTCAAGGTGAGACGATATCAGTTGCCCTGGATATTTCCAAGGCATTCGATGAAGTCTGGCATCAGGGACTCCCTAGGAAGCTTAAGTCCTATGGAGTTGCTGATCAACTCCAAAGTTCTTGCTTCTTTTCTTAGTGATTGGCAGATATCTGTCGTCTTAGATGGCCAAGAGTCTTCCACCAAGTTTATCAATGCAGGAGTTCCTCAAGGGTCAATTTTGGGATCCACTATTTTTCTGCTGTACATCAACGTCCTCACGACTGCCTAGTGAGTAAATTGGTTATGTATGCAGTTGACACGACACTCATCAATTCCAATGGGCGACTTGCTAAGAACACTCAGCAACGTCAGCAGTTATGTGACCTTCTGAATGAAGACTTACGTAGGGTCTCAGAATGGGGCGCCAGTTGGCTTGTTTCCTTCAATCCTTCAAAAACTCAAAGTATTCTACACTCACGACTTGAAGGAGATGATGATGATTACAGCATTAAGATGTCAGACAATAGGATCAGAGAACAAGATTTCATCTCCTTCCTTGGATTGTCGGTTATGAAAGACTTGTCATGGAAACCGTACATCCAATCCATTAGCAAACAGACCGCTCAACGCGTTGGTTGTCTCTATCGTGCCAGCAGCTGTCTTCTATCACAGACTGTCTGCTATTTTTACAAGTCCACTATTCGTCATCTGATGGAGTATAGCTGTCATCTGTGGGCTGACGCCCCACAAACGCATCTTGATCTCCTTGAACGGGTTGAGAAACATGTCAAGAGTCTTATGGGTGAAAAACTTACCAACAAGTTGCAGCCGCTCTACGTCAGACGGGATGTTGCTTCTACAGATACTATTTCGGTAGAAGCAGCTCTGCAGTAAATGAGTGCGTTCGCAAACCTAAGATCTTCTCCAGAAGCACACCCAGAGCTAATGCACTCACATGCTATCATGTGAGCTTAGAACGCACGTATTGGGAGTCGCGCGAAAAGCTTTTTTGTTCGCACGGTACAGCTTTGGAATCAGCTTCCCCAGATCACTTTCCCTGACCAATACAATCTTGATACTTTCAAGAGGCATGCGAACAGGTATCTGATGGGTACAGCTTAATCAGATTTGAAGATCTGTTTTTTCCTTTAATTTATTTAAAATAATACAATTTGTTACTTTTTCATTGAGCAACCCCTAGCTTCGTTCATGGCTGATAGCTGTGCTAGGGGTGAAAATTCTGTAAAAAGAACTGAATGAGAGCCTTCACATAATTATTGTCTGAAATCTGCTCTCTCTCATCTATGTAAATTATATGATCTTTGATTTAGTGGTAGGGTCATGATCAATTTATAGGTAGATTTTGTGTGCGACTTCTTTTCTGCAGATTGGGTATACTTATAGTAGCAAATGTGCAATGTAATGTAGCCAATTCGTGTTAACAAAAGTATTCAGATCACTTTTTCCATTAGCCGTGACTTTTTGGTAAGCTTTGTGCATGATTATATTTAGGGAAATTGGATAATTTCATCAGAAGTTTGGATCTTCCTTTGTTAATTTGGTCAGGTGCATAAATTTAAATTTTGTTTTTTCTCAATGGATTTGTCATAGATATATAGGCCCATAGCCTATGAAATCAAAAAGGATCCTTTTGAAATCCATGAACGAGTTTAAAGTCAATAGTTAGGTACTGGGGAGAATGGAATGACTGAGAGTTGGGGTGACATAGCAGTGACTCTCTACTGCAAAATCTGTCTATTTGAAAGAAAATCCGAAGCTCTGATCACTTCTTCTATTCGCATGGATGCATTGCTGTAGACTGAATGATATTTTTATGACAGTTTGCTTTAAAATACTTTTCGTCTGGCCTCAGATCTTGAGAAGCTAGGTAATTATATAGGTAGGCCTGCTGTCAAATGCGAGCTGGTTGTGGCAAAGCTTAGTCAGGTGAGTTCTAATTCATATTTCAACATTAATCGACAGTCATACGAAACTAGACTGTATACTGTCACTTGGGGTGACATGGGAGTCTTTGAACTTTTTTATATTCAAATTAGGTCAAGAACTCCTCTTACAGAATTTTGTCCAATATAAGAAAGTTAGGAAATGCGGATGAAGCATTGTTTTTCAATTCAATTATTCCATTATTTGGGCATGTTGAAAAATTGCTGCCATGTCACCCCATTCTCCCGCATAACCTGCTGAATTTACCGAAGAAATTCAATTTCAGCTTTTTTTCGATCTGTCTTCCTGGCGAATGCTCGATACCAAAACCTTTTACAGATCTGCATCATCATCATCATAACCTGCAGTTCACAATATTAAGGAGGATCTCAGAAACGGATATAATTAGCTTAATTTCTGTCCTGTTTCCATTCACACGTTTGAGGAGAATCAAGTAACTTCAATCTCACATGAATCTCAATAATGTTTGTTTTATCGTTAGTAGGGTGATAGTCAGCCGTGGTAAAGAAGTGCCCTGTTGGAGTACGATCTCTTGGATCCTGTCCGGTCTTGCACGGGTAGTGCACAGCTTCAGTAGCTTATCCAGAATTGTTCATCAGAATTTGCACCAAAAAAGTGAATTATATGCAGTTAGCTATTTGGATATGCAGACCTATTGCATGATTCATGCATTAAGATATATGGATGCATTAATATTATACAATGCATTCTTGATATATCCCATTCCATTAGGCATGAATATGGACAGAACACATCACAAGCAGAGTCACAGGGACTGCTTGGTTTAGATGTGGCTGACTATCTGTTGACGAATGTGCTGCTGAAGAGTGCATATAAGCAGATATCGTGAGACAACTCTGATGACGTATGATATGTGAAGAGTTGGCCATTCGAGTCTCGCTATCGTAAGCCAAGCGAAAATTAATGAAGACAGTAATATGACGTTTATTTGGCGATTACCTCCATAATAAAAATCGTGAGGCATGTGACAATACAAAAGAAAGTAATCGAAGTAAAATTCTTAACAGATGCAAATATGCGAAAAAAGAGTCTTACGAAGGAATGCTGAGTTGTTATGTACGAGGTGGAACGTCCTAAAGCAGAAATAAGTCACAGTCAACTCGACTAAAAATTGTTATTAGACAGTCAGCATCGAGTAGTCAGCAATAAGGCTGGACGAACATCTGGATATTGAAACTCGAGTATTCGGTGGTGTAAAGCTCATGTTCAATTTATTATGCCTCTTTGAAATAGTAATGGAACAGTGAAAACCCACTATTTAAGTTACTTCACAGAAATCTATCTATGAATCATCATATGGAAAATGTCTGCTCCTACTCTATACATTTATTTTGTAATAATATCCACGATAGGAAGGTCAACTCAGCTACTTGCAGCTGATAATGGTGACGTAGACAGGGCCTACCATATTTATAAGTACTCATACTAGGTGTTCGAACCGGTTACACTTGAAGGCAGCGAAATTTTCATGAAATCAAGTGAAAGATTAAACAAATTATGCTTTTCAAGCTTGCTGTTCATCAAACAAGCGATCAAAGAATGTCTGTTCCCTCTCAAATCGCCAATTAACTCGAATTGTGAACAATTCAACTCGATTTTCTCGACCACAGCAGTAAATCCTCGATATAATATTTACATAAAACGCGAGCTTTCAGACTTTCTAAGTCCGTCGTTAGGTGACAAATAAGAGAAGGAGTGGCTACAAGTATATCATTGGGAACCAATGTCGAAAGGAATAGTAATTATCAAGGGTCAATTTCTATGCCGATTCATTTGCATGCCTCACCTTGCATATTTCTGTGCTAGACTTGGTCCCGTCGTTCTGTTAGACTTCTGATGATTGCAGGGACATCTATGATTAGTATAAGATATCTAAGGGACGCTCAACTCACGTGGCACAAACAGAACTGGAGGCCGGTGACTTTGCTATGGGCTTGATAAATGACGGTAGTTTGTGCGCATCAGGATAAAACCCTGAAAGAAGTTGTAAACAATTTACATTGCTATTAGCTGCATTGATAATCTAATACACAGATCTTTCGTTGTCTTACACGCGAGGTTCATCATTCTTGCATCACGAAAAACTGAATCTGATACACAGCATTGATGCACTACAGGGTATGTGTTGAAAGAAGATTCTGGATCCAATCAAGTAGAGACTTAAGAGTTACATAGCTCTTGCAAGAATAAGCAACTGTCATGTATCAACTGCCAGTGATTGAAGTTATTTTCATACGGCAGGCACGCAGCATCAGTGCCAATGGTGTGGATTCTGTACATTTCCACAGTTTATTGTTTGTGTAGTTAGTAGGCTTTATCACAAAAAGGAGTTGCTTGCTAAACTAGATTCAGCAGTGCTTTTGGAGAATTGTGGACTCTTTCTGGAAAAATTTTGATATAATCTATTTCTTATGCTTTAAACAGTGATGGAATACGTGATAATTGATAATTATATCAGTAATGATTTTAATTGCTACTTCAGTCATTACAGAAATGGCCATGCATAATACAGTAAAAATTAAGATTAAGATCTAAGAAAGATCTATCGAAGATGTACGGAGGAGCGACCAAAGGATAAATCATTGAAAAATTGATCACGAAATTTCTTCGGAGAATATGAAGGCATTCGCTCATCACTTAGAAATGGCCATCAGCTTCGTTCAATGAGAGTTAAATAATTCATAGCCGGAAATAAATCATATGTGTTATATTAGTCCGGGAGCTAGCGTGAAGTTGTGCAAGGAACGAAGTAGTACATAAAACTTTCACATAGCATAGTACACCTCTAACCTACTGCAAAACTTCGCGTCTGCTGGATCAGATCATTTGCTTTTCTGAAATAGAGAGGATAACACAATCCTATGTATTTCCAGTGGTAAAATTGTGACATTTAAGGTGTTGACTCCATTTTTTCGAATTTTTGCTCATAAAAGTTACACAAATTGGTCTTTTGTTGAACTGGTTATTATAGAAATCATCTACAGATCATGATCTTTCAAATGAGTTATCATTCAGTGACAGAGGATGAAGTAAAGTGTACAAACAGACACTTTTCGTTAAAGTATATCAACAATTTTCCTGAAATTTCTATGTTAAAATTTGCAGTTATACCAACGAAAAGTGTCTGTTTGTACACTTTACTTCATCCTCTGTCACTGAATGATAACTCATTTGAAAGATCATGATCTGTAGATGATTTCTATAATAATCAGTTCAATAAAAGACCAATTTGTGTAACTTTTATGAGCAAAAATTCGAAAAAATGGAGTCAACACCTTAAATGTCACAATTTTACCACTGGAAATACATAGGATTGTGTTATCCTCTCTATTTCTGAAAAGCAAATGATCTGATCCGGCAGACGCGAAGTTTTGCAGTAGGTTAGAGGTGTGCTATGCTATGTGTAGGTTTTATGTACTACCTCGTTCCCTGCACAACTTCACGCTAGCTCCCGGACTATATCGCCTCATTGCTCTTAAAGTGTTGAATAGAGTCAGGTAGTGTAAATGACATGCATACTCTGGGGAAGATTTTAGATCAGATAATTGGAAAATCGGTGAATATTGAAAGTCACGATTTGTTTGAAATTAAACATCAATGATATACTTCCAGGTGCACACTGCACAGATTCCTCCGACAATGTCTGTACAATACTGGGCCGGACACTCCATCGCATTAACTAGGATGTACAACAATCAATTCAGCTGGATTCATAGATATTTTACGATAATAAAGTGCATTGTTTACAGCTTAATCCATGGTTTTATCCATATACACTATACACTCTATCGTCATTAATCAACTTAAGCTTACCAAAGTCAACCGGCCTCCATTCCAGTGCATTGTGAATTGAGCTTCCCTTTAATACATGTATTTTAATCATAGATGTCCCTGATGATTACTATTCCTTTTGATATTAGTTCCATCGCGTGTACTTCCACTCCCTCTCTTATCCATTACCTATCGACGAACTTAATAAGTCTGAAAGCTCATGTTATTTATGTAAATAATTAATAGAGAACATATTTGTCGAACTCTTAAAGCACCCTACAAGTAAGTCAAATGTCGTGATTCTCTTTTCGTTCTTTCGTATCGTCCACGTTTCTTCAGCGTGCATTAGGACATGAATACGCATGCATTTAACAGGCACACTTTCTGCTGTAGACTAATAAATGTACTGGTTTCAAGGAGTCTGAAGGGTACCGTGTGTCATTGTGGTTCTACGGCGGATCTCTTGTTAGCACTCGTTTGTCTTGATTATTAAACTGCTCAAGTCAATCACTCATTTATCGGCTTCACATTCTCACTTTCCGCCTCGGGATTCGATCATCCTAGTTTGCATGGCGTTTATCCTCAGCTCAGCGCCCGCGGCATCCGTTGCTAGAAGCGTTTGACTTCATGCGAGCATCACAATGCCAGCCACACATCTTAAGTTCATTATTACATGTACGTGCACTGCAATCTCAGGGCCTCCGGGTTTTGTGACCATCTTACATCATGCATGAATGTGTCATGAATGTGGTTGGTGGCAGGATCTCCCTGTTTACTGCCTATATCATCACTTGATTGCTTTAATAATTGGATATGTCTTGTGTCGGTGTTATTTTTAATCGATCTACTCGCAAAAATGTTCTCCTCTATGTGTGCCAAAAAGCCTCTTTGCGCGTTTATCAAGTTGTTATCTATCGTACTTTATGTGTACTGCATCAACTGAATTTTCATTTCAGAAATGGGTGAAGTTGTGAAATCTGGGACATTAGCCAAATACTCAGGTAATTATAAAGTATTGCATGTAATTGAATTTAGGGAAATACAAGTGAGTAAGCATGTTCTGCTTGTCTCTTGCACAGCGTGATCTATAAGTAGTAAATATATTTCTATATTAACTCAGACTTCATTGATTTCTAACTAAGTTATTTAAGGAAAAAATACTTCGATTTCTTAGTGACCACTCTGTATAGATGATCAATCTTTTTGATTTTTAGCCACATTGCAAAGCCAGGATAAATACGCTCAAAGCAGCCTGTTGTGCAGTCCTTCAGTTAGTTCAGCCATTCCAGATATTTTAGGTAGAATTAGTTTGGGCCATTCCGAGCCGTACTGACAAGCCATTGTAGGGCGAAACGCTTAATTTGTTCAAGTCTGAGGATATCTTTCTATTCATTGACTCAAAACATAATTCATGTGTAATTCTCACGCATGCTTCACCGAGATTCCATATTTTATGACACGCACATGTACAATAGCGGTACAATTTTTTAAAGTTCATTTTTAGAGGGGTCTGTAATGTAATTTATAATTCAAAATCTTCATAACATGTGAAATCTTATTGGAACATCAAACGTCATATAAAGGTAGCTTGTGCACCGTAATATTCCACAACGATTACATCGTTTTGGAAACATTTGAAGGTAGCAACGTGGATTAATGCACAAATTTTGATTTTGTCCAAAGTCACCCCAACTTACGGTAACTGCTTCCCATATTTTGCAGACAGTGTTTTCGGGAATAAATGGAAGAAGGTGTATGTTACCATCAATCGAGACAGTTGGATAAGATGGTACGAGCGTCAGGGAGACTCTCAGCCCAAGCGATCGGTACAACTGAAGGTAATTAATACCCTTTACGTGAAAGTAGCTTACCATAGGGACGCCCTAACTTCAGCCACTTTTACTTTCTATGCTTTTTTCTTGTTAAATTCGGACTTGATGAGGATTGATTAAGTGTAAAGTGCATATTGAATGAATGAAAAGTTCTTCCTTATGATAATCTCATATCTATTGTGAAATTTGGATAACATAATAAAAAACAAACATCAATTGTAGAAATGTTCTAGACTCACACAAACTTAACAAAGTCTATTTTTGGTCTATGTGAAAGTCAACAGTGCAAACCAGACCACGACGATCGGGAGTAGCGCATGCTTTTTCAATAATTTCATCCGATGAAATAGAGCTGTTGTCTTCTTTTTCTTGGAAGACACATGAAGTATCCGAAACTCTCTTCAGAAACGAAGCTTCGGTATCGTTTTGGTATACCTGCAACACTAGTCCGATGAAAAGTTGTAGCTTCATCTGCCATCGACTTCAAGTTTGATGAGAACAAAACTCCTTGATTTATATGCGGCGACAATTGAAATAGGCCTGACTTTGTTTCCTAGAATAAAAAATGCACCGGCTAATTTGCCTCCATGAATGAGGAATTAGCTGAAAATTCGTACTCAATATTTGAGATAGGCCGACAGCATGGCATTAAATATTCTTGTACATGTAGAATGTACATGAAACATTCTAGCCAGAAATTTAACGAACTCAAATCGTTCGGCATTCGTGGGCATCAGATATCTTAGAGGTTGAAAAGGTAGACTGATCTTAAAGCAACAGGCGACCAACGTTCAAATGAATTGTGAATCGATTATTTCACGTAAGTGGCTAAAGTTAGGACATCTGATGACGTAGCTTTAGACACCACATCTAAAGGGAGCATAATCTAAAGTTACCACCCAAAACTCCATTAATAAATTTAAGTAATGTATGAACCGTGTAATTACCGTTTCAATCTATTCCATATGATTTGACTTCAGACCGCTCAGGATGCCATTTTGATATTCAAAAGTTTCGCCAAAAACACGTATTTTTAGGTAAGATTTGGTCCTGAAGTTATAAAATAAAATGTAAAGAGATAAAAAGTCGTTTCAAAATGTATTGGATTAATATTTCAAGTTGTAATAGTGCATCGTAAATGCATCATTACTTAGAAAATTTGCATTGAAGTCATGCACCACCAGTGTCGAAAGCTAGGACGCCTGACTAACGTTAGGGAGCCTTACGGTATGTGCTTGCATGTCTAGTCAGCAAGACATTCTTGAAGAACTATTACCTTACACTGTACGTAATTTGAAGGAATTGTCGCACAGAAACGAGTTGGCTAACTGGTCTTTCCAACTTCTTGAGAGGAACGAAGTGGTAGCAGAAGGCAGACGTCTTGTCACATTCACCATCACCCACAGATGCTGAAGATGATCAGCATAGAGAAAAAAATGCATAAATTCTGATAGATGTCCGAAATGTGTGTGCTTAAACACGAAAAACCCGAGTTCGGGATCAGGTTTCGGGTCGGATCATGTTTCGAATGATGAAGTGTATGCAACTGAGACTACTTCAAATGACAGTGACTTTCATTCTGTCAAATCTTTAACAACACATTTCTCACACGGTGTATTTGCTTTACTTTTTTCGCAAAAGATGACAATTCGATGCAAGGCGTCTTTGAGTGAAGATTGTGCGGAATTATTTGTTGCGATGTGACAGGTCATTGCTCGAATAGTATTTCCTGAAGCACAGTCGATAATGCGAACTCATGTGGTCAGAATTTGACAGTTGAAATGTGCTCGAGGTCATATTTACTTATAATTCATTAAGCGAGACTGGCGCGGGTCTGCAAACATTGACTGCTGTATTCAGTGTTTGTCTGGACGTCGGTTATCAAATCAATCCAACCGATCCTTGAAGGTCGAAGAGCTGATCTTCTGGTAGATAACCGTTGGTAATAATACGGTGGATAGCCGTATCATAATAGATCATATAATATCATACAAACTTGTGCTGGCTCATTTTTAGCCGGGCCTTTGCGTAGTAGTCAAATAACGAAAATCTTCCGGAAGCAAATGATGAAACATAAATAAAAATAAAGTACGCATATACATGAGAAAACGATAGTCATTCGACAGCTTGCTGCGTTCGTGGCTGGTCGGATATCTTAAGCGCCTCGTGTTGCATTGTGCGCGAGTGTCGTTTGCTGTCAGTGTTCCTATCAGTCAATACATGCATACATGTTGTTCTATTATTCAGTATCAGCGATACTTGAGATTGGACGTAAAACTCGTGTTGGGCTTAGTCGCGATGTCAAAAGAAGACTTTTTTCCACAGAATTCGCAACAGTGATCATATTTGTGGATATACAGAAGTTTTTTTATCAAAACTGTGGTGTCTCGACATCGGCGTAATACCCCCATCGACTTGTCATCTCAGACCGAACGCCAACGTGCTCTACGCTCACTTCGTCGGTGTGAACGCCATATTTTTCAGTTGTACAAGTCCGTATCATTTGGTCTTTACAATATTCGCTCTTTGAATAACAAAGTTGATGAGCTCATTCAGATAGTCTCAGAGAACCAGGTTGACGTATTGATGTTGGTGGAAATTTGGCATGATTCTGACTCGGTCACTATACACCGCTTACGCTCTTCTGGCTACAATGTTGTTGACCGACCTCGACCCCGTTTACATCAGAATACCATGAATGTGAATCATGGTGGTGTGGCTATCGTCTCTACATCTGGTATTCGCCTTGATCGGCTACTTATTGGTTTCTCCCCCACCACGTTCGAGTTATTATGTGTTCGCAGTTCGTCTAGATCTGCGACCTGTGTAATTGTCCTAGTTTATCGCACAGGTACAGTCACTTCAGCGTTCTTTGTGGAATTATCTCATGTTCTTGAACTTATATCCGACTCAGGAGAAACTGTTCTGGTAACTGGCGACTTCAACATTCACATGGAGTCTCTGAATAACTCGCATACTCGTCAGTTGAGCGACACATTCTCTTCTTATGGTTTTGTGTGCCTTGTTAATCAACCAACTCACATCCATAATGGGATTATTGATCTCGTCTTGACTCGCAGTTCTCTCCCATTCAGATGTTTGATCCTGGTCTTTCTGATCACAAACTTTTGAAATAGGAATCAAATCTTAAAAGACCATCTCCTTTCTACAAATCAATCTCCTACCGACCTTGGAACCAACTGATTATTCAAGATGTTCGGTCGGTGTTATGCAACTGCGAAGAATGGTGCGGACTCGATAGTGATGAGCTTGTTGAATTTTACGATACCACTATCAAACGGATCCTCGATAATCTTGTTCCTTTACGTTCAGCCAAACTGAGACGTCGCAAATCTGATCCCTGGTTTGATCAGGAGTGCAAATTGGCCAAACGTCTTCTTCGACGTGTGGAGCGACAGGTGAATGGTTCGAATGACGACTTCCTTTGTTTCGCGTGGAATAGTTGCAAGAAGTACTATCGAAATATCCTTCGAAGCAAGCGTGAACTGTTCTGGTGTGATAAAATCAAATCAGAGTCTCGCAACTCGGCACAGTTATGGCGTTCTTTGAACCACCTTCTTGGCCGTGATCGCTCTGCTGATAGTTCTCTCTTCACTGCTGATGACTTTGAAACTTTCTTCTCACAGAAGATCAATGACGTTCGATCCGCAATAAGTGATTCTGCTTCTCCATCATTCTCCGCTGTTCCAGCCTTTTGCCATCTCTCTGAGTTTGAGCCTGTTACTTCAACTGCGGTAGCCTCTGTCAATCAGTCCTTACCTAATAAACAGTCATCCCGTGATCCCATGCCTGTTCAGCACTTGAAGATCTGCATTGACTTGCTTTCCCCTTTTTTATGCCACTAGGTGAATTCGTCAATTACGAAAGGAATATTTCCATCTGATCTTGCAACATCTTGTGTTACACCTGTCTTGAAGAAGTCGTGTGCAACAGACGACCAACTATTTTCCTATCGCCCTATCAGCAATTTGCCATTTCTGTCGAAGATAATGGAACGAATTGTTCTAAAGCAATTGTTGTCCTTTCTTAACTCAGAAAATTTGATACCACCATTCCAATCAGCCTACCGCGAGAATCACAGTACAGAAACTGTTATCCTCAAGCTCACCAGTGACATTCTAACGTCGATGGACAATGTGAAGATAACTCTATTTTCGTCCCTAGACTTGTCATCAGCTTTCGATTCCGTTCGACACGAAGTGCTTATTGATCGATTAGTCACATCATTTGGTTTGTCTGGAAATGTATGAAGATGGTTCGAGTCATGTCCTCAAAACCGTCACCAATTCATACATTTCCGTGACACATTTTCTACTACGCAACCAGTTTATACCGCAGGGATCAGTACTCGGACCAATTCTCTTTTCATTGTACATCATGGGTGTCATTCTTCTAGTTCAGAGCTTCGGTCTGAAGGTGCATATATTTGCAGATGACATACAGGTATACGGTTCATGTGCGCCCAATAACTCATCATTATCTTCGACAGTGTCCTGTTGTATCTGTGCGCTGAGAGATTGGTTGAGGTCTAACGGCTTGCATCTGAATACTCAAAAGACAAAATTAATGTGGTTCGGTACTCGTCAGCGTCTGAGTGATCAATGGAAAAGACAAATTCTTGTTGGGGATCAACTTCTTCAACCGGTCTCTGAACTTCGCTGTCTTGGTGTCGTGATGGACTAAAGTCTCTCGTTTGCGTCCCATATCACGAAAATCGTCTCTTCGTGCTTTGGGAGTCTTCGGTCAGTTCGTCGATCAATTACTGCTCCCCTCACGTCACTCCTTGTGGTTGTCTTGGTTTTTTTCAAAGTTGGAATATTGCATCTCCGTTCTTGCAGGCATTACAAATGAGCAGGCTTCCCGACTCCAAAGTGTCATCAACGCCGCTGCCCGACTCGTGCTCAACTTACCTTGGTCCGCTCATATTACCTCGCCACTTCGAGATCTTAACTGGCTATCCGTGAGACCTCGCATCGATCTACGCATTGCCATCCTTGCATATAAATGTCTCAACAATTGTGCTCCACCATACCTGTGTCAACTGATGGTCCCAACATCATCAATGTCCAACCGCCGACGTCTACGATCTGCTGCCAAGAACTCTGTCTGTATTCCACGACTTCGTCTAAAGACAGTCTCCAAGAAACATTTTTCTGCATCAGCCACACGAGTGTAGAATCGACTGCCCTTCTCAGTTACCTCCGCCGAGTACCAACGTTCTTTTAAGAAAGCTGCGAAGAACTTCTTTATGACTGACGCACCTTGAAGTATTATTTTATTTATTGTATTTTTTATCTAACTTTTGTAAAGTAGCCTTGAACAGGGTTCCTACGCCCTTGAATTGTCCTGGAATGTCCTTGAATGTCCTGGAAGTCAAAATGGTCCTGGAATGTCCTTGAATGTCCTGGAATTTTCGAAATTATCCTGGAATTGCATTAATTATTTCTTTTTTTATTTTTGGCTGTCGGAATCGACTTTAATCACTAAAGACTTTCGTTTTTATTTCAGGATATTTATCTGTTGTATTCGCTTCTGTGATATATCAATGGTTTGCGGGCGCTTATAATTCTTACTGATTCCGAATGTGTGCATGAATCATGGGAAGCGAGACAATGATAATCAGCAATCTCATTTACTACCTCCGATGCAGGGACTTGAAAGTGATTACAGAAGTCTGGGTGCTCTTAAATGATAGTTATTTATTATCCACCGAACATCAGCATTTTCCACTTGCACTTAATTACTAAGAAGTAAAGTTAACTTCTGCCCTATTGTCAGCACCAGTTTCAATTGATTTAATTTTCCATAATTTTAGGAAGAAATACATTCAATGTTTTATCTACAGAATCTAATGTCATTATGCCTATTCTTCTACTTTCACCTATTTGTGAGTTTATCGATTTTTCTCTGATAAGTGGTGACATTCACGGCCTAATTTCTCGTCAGACACAATTTTGTACTTCAACTCTTCGGTCTGACAAGTCCAAATTCCCCAGATATGCATCTTGGGTTGCACCAGTTTTGAATGATCCTCACTCAGTGAAATGTACGATTTGCATGTTTCAGTTTTCAATTGCAAATATGGGCAAGGCAGCTTTGGACAGTCACGCAAAAGGAATGAAACATGCAACAGCTGTTGCAGCGAGTATAAATACTCCGAAACTCCTTTATTTTTCGAAAGACACCCCACCAGCGTCCACCATCGCATCTTCAGTCTTACTATTGGAATCTTCATCAAAAACAACTTCGATAACGGGTTCTATGTTACCACTCTCGTCGTCATGTGGCTCCTCACCTTCCAGTTCGACCACCGCAGTGACAGATTCACCAATTACTGGGTCTATCGCAAATGACTCCTTAGCTTCTGGTTCTACTGACTCGATGTCTGGGAAATTCGCTAATATTCAAATGCGACTAGATGTTGCTGGATATTCATCTACTAACAAACCGAATCAATTAATGTTTGACAAGCTTCTTCAAGCTGAAGTCAGTAGAGCAGAGATAATATGGTGCTTGAGATCAGTTTACTTACACTAATCACAAAATAGCTGCAATGGACTTAATCAAACATTTCCACTAATGTTTCCGGATAGTGAAATTGCAAAGAAATATCAAATGGGACCCGACAAACTGGCATACATAGTGTCTTACGGTATTGCTCCATACTTCAAAGATATTCTGGTGAATCAACTGAAGCAATCAACTGTTAAGTTCACCTCGTTTTTTGATGAAGCATTCAACGATGTTATTCACAAAGGACAATTCGATGTTCAAGCGTCATTCTTTGATAACACAAAGAATGAAGTGTCTGTCCGCTATCTTGGGAGCGCTTTCTTGGGTCATTCCCGGGGGGTCGATCTGCTGGAAGCGTTCAACGATGTGCACAAAGGTCTAAACATCTCCAAACAGCTTATTCAAGTAAGTATGGACGGGCCGAACGTTAATTGGGTGCTACTTGATGGAATCAAACAGATAAAAAAGAATGATCCTTCTTCACCAGAAATACAAGAGATGGGAAGCTGTGGTGTACACGTCATTCATGGAGCCTACAAGGCTGGTCAAGAAGCTGTAGGATGGCAAATACAACAGTTCTTGAAATGTTGTTATTCTTTGTTTAAGACCTCGCCTGCTCGTCGTGCAGACTACTTGTACGCCAACGAAGTTGAAGAAGAAGGTAGCAGCCAGATGTTTCCTTTAAAATTTTGTGGTCATCGTTGGCTTGAAAACGGCCAGGTGCTTGATCGGATAGTGCAAATTTTGCCAAGCCTACAAGCCTATGTCTCGGCCTGCAAACGGCAACCCAAATCCAAACGGCCGTCATGCTCGTCAATGTATGAAATTGAAGAACAACTCATCAGTCCTCAATCATCAGCATTGCTATTGGCTCGACTGGAATTCTCTCGATTTGTTTGCCATTTACTGGAACCATTTCTTTCGAAGTTCCAATCAGAAAAACCGATGTGCTCACTTTATATAGCATAATGAAATAGATTCAATTCATGCGACCTGTTCTTTATTACCATAAGCATGTACGTATACGTTTATTCCTAGTGAATCCATGTACGTCAGGGTTTACCGGTACTTTACCATTTCTAATGTTTGAGGTATGGAGAGATTGTCATCCTGGAATTTGTCCTGGAATGTCCTGGAATTCCTTTTATCATATGGCGTAGGAACCCTGTTGAAACTCTTAGTGATAATACTGCTGATAATAATAAATCGTGATCAAATCAAATCAAATCAAATAGCGATTAATTTATGATTATTTATCAGTAGTTAACTGTCAAACCTATTCGAAATGCCTTCATAAATTGCTTATAATAAATGCCTGAAGGGACTTTCTTATCCTGACAATACAACAATGATATGTTTATGCCTAAGAAGTGATGATATGATATTAAATGAAAAAATGAAGGTAAATTGAGAGACAACTGAAACATAATAGACATGATAGACAACTAAAAACAGATTCAAAAATAAACGGAGACACAAAATTCATCAACGAACGCTTTCATCCGTCAATAAAAACCAAACGAATATATTCAATTTCTTGACTGTCTCGTCAAAAATATGGAATAAACAGTGTACACGGATGGACAATACAAAAACATTGAAATGTGCTTCAAGATAAGACATTTTTTGTAGATCTCTAGCTGAATAGTATTTGTGAAACTTCGTTTTGAAGTCAATAGGGTCATGGATGAAATATGAGGTAACTGAGCGTGTGAATTAATAACGTTTAGATAATCATTTATGAATGTACTAACATAACGTGTGGCTTCGTTAATATAAAACTTAGAACATCAATTACATGTCAACTTGTAAAATCTCAAGAAATGTCGTTGATATCTACAATTCGATAACAAACAGAGGTAGATCTTTCACAGCTAGAAACTTCTGACGGTCATATACATAGAAATTAACAAATTAACAATACCATAGAAAGTCTAAGAATGGAAATTGCATGAAAATTATGGCACACGCCGGGGGAACTTAGTTGGGGCAAAATGCAAATTTTGCGAACTGGCTTTCTTGTTTTCTGGTCGGCATTTTCAATTATCAAGTCAATTTGTGATCTGGATTGTTGCCCCTTGTCCGAAGATCATGTACACAAAAGCAATAAAGAATTTGCAAAATAGTGCAGCGACAGGATGACAAAGAAGGAAATCCTTTAAAACGTTCTGTACGTTCATCATTTTGAAATATCGCTCCTATAATCAATCAAGAGTATAATCAGACACATATGCAACTTGTAATGTCAATTTACAGAGCATACATTGGTCCAGCTTGAAATCAGAGGCCAAGAAATCTTCGATTATTCATTTTACTTTGAAGGATTCCCCTGTTAATTACATTTGAACAATTTTGAAAACCTTTGCATGCTTTCGAATATGAGCCTCCATAATATCATCACACTATGTCATATAAATCATTTAGTGATTAATTGAAAAGTTCCAACAACATTTCATTTATCTGATAAATGATTGTCGTTAAAGAAGCCTTCAGTGTGTTTATTCCAGAAGAGCGGTAGGTTTCTTGACCGTTAGAAGGAGAAATTATCCAGTAATTAGAATATTATCTTTGAATTCTTGAAATGTTCTTGCAACCAGTACACCGACTACTTTCGATTCGTATTCCAGTGTTGAAAAATTAGGAAATAGCTGTCAATGATTGCTGCATATAGAAACAGTATATTAACCATTAGAATAGTGGGCTATTTCACATGAAGCAATACCATCATCTCACTTTAAATTCTTTTCATGAAAATCCTGTAATTTGCTGTCAACAACTTCCACAACCAACTTGGCAAATAGTTTGACTATGATACAATGTTTTAGATCGAATCTGATCTACAAGCCATAGCTTTTTCCATGTGCCATCATTGTACATAGGCAAGATATCAAACTTCCATTCTAGTGTATTATTATCTACTTCTATGGTCATATACTATGACGATCCTGTGAAAATTAAGTTACTTATGCAACTCGTACAAAGATATCCATCTTAATTGCATTATTGTCGATCAACAAACTATGCGAGTCAGTTCGTGCATAGACATGTTGATCTTAAAAAATGCAGTAAAGATGGATACCTAGCACTTGTTTCGTAAATAACTGAGATATCAAGTTCTCCGTGCTACAAAAATGTATTCTCACCTAGATGATCGAAAAGAATGTCAAAATATTGTACCAGTCGCACATCTTTTGCGTGGCAATTTGATCTATCATCTATTTGATCTTATTCTACTGTTAAATTTCTCATGAATTAAATTTAAAATATTCTCATATGATTAGCCAGTCGTCGGCACACCTTTTTATAAACCATCCAGAAAATTAAGAAAAAAATTCCTAAAACTCTAAATTAAAGTTATTCAGAAAATGTTCTTTCTAAGTCTCCTTCACTGAAATATTCTCAATGTAGCAACATTTCCCCATTCTGTCTTGTCAATTGATCGGAACAGATGTTCAGCAATGAAAATAAAGATAAACTCATTATAATAAGTATTATCTTAAACGCCTCCGATGACTCTAATATTAAGATAGCGTCCTTTACAAAAGTATTCTAAATGATTTTGTCCTGAAAGTTGCAGTGGTCTCCGTGGCACAGTGGTTAAGTGCTTGGCCTAGCGATCTTCTGGTCCAGAGGTCGAGCCCCGAAAGTGTCATTGGCAGTCGTCAGGAAGGGCATCCGGACTAAAAGTCCACAACGCTCCAGAAAAGTCTGACTATGTCAGCACCGTCCAAATCCCCAGTATGGGGAAGTAGTGACGGTAAATCATCATTTTTTGAAAGTTGTAGACATCCAATTTACAACCTTGAAAAGATATTAAGTACAAATTATGCATGCATACTGAAATCGAGACTATGGGAAATTAACATAGACAAGATAAAATCAAAATTTATTATGCAAAATTAAAACAATTTTTATTTTCCTTGCTTATATTCATCAGAAGGAAAGGCTGTTTTAAATTTTTTGTCATTCTAGGTCACTGAATTTATGAAAGTCAAGTGAGAGAGGTATCTATGCTTATAGCTTAACACGTCTAGCGATGCTTGTTTCAATTATTGCTATCCGGAAGGCTTTTGCGTTCAATCTAATTCATTCCCAAGTAAAAGTTTTTCCTATTCTGTTCTGATATTGTTTCCATTTAAATATGATGAAGCTTTTACTAGAATTGTCAAAGTGAAACGATGCAGGAATTCAAAGCTTTAATACGGATTTCATTCTATCATTTAGTTTATCTTCTTATCTTCCTATCTATTGACATATTTTGCTGCTTTGGTTAAATGCAATATATAAACTATTTCTGCAAAACCTGCTGATGCAAATGATTTTCTGAACGAGTGGTTATAATCAGAAAAGGGAAGCACTTTTTGTCGGATCTACATTATGTTATATGATGTCACCAATTTTTTTAAATTCAAAACTAGACACGCTTTTAACTGACGTCTATAAATAGACATTTGTAGGAGTGCACCGAACGTTCGGATTGACCGAAGCCCGGTTTTCGTGATGGTTCGAGGATCTGTCGAACTACCGAACTTTTTTTGTATTAATACCAGAAAATTAGATTGTTTAACCATATCACTTTTCTGCAAGTGCAAACTGATTCAAAACGATGGCACATGCAGGAACATAGGAAGTGGGCAAAAAGAAATTTCCAATGCTTCACGTTGCTTGAACTCCTTCAAAATGCTCCGATCGCAACCATTCCTTCAGATTCGAAGAATTCTGACCATTGCGGAAATGTTTTTTCGATGATGTTGATCCATCCGATCATTATGAAATACAGTCCGTTTCATAAAAAGTGGATCATCCTAAAATTTGACTAAATAAAAC
Source organism: Prostheceraeus crozeri (assembly GCA_907163375.1). Taxonomy (NCBI): domain Eukaryota; kingdom Metazoa; phylum Platyhelminthes; order Polycladida; family Euryleptidae; genus Prostheceraeus; species Prostheceraeus crozeri. Next base: position 63,633 of record CAJQUW010004306.1, on the reverse strand, counting down.
ATAAGTATGATACAGAAAGCATTTTTCATGTTATTTCATGTCCCTAATATATTTAAATGTCCTTATATAATCTGATAAGCTATGATACAGTAACGGTTCTTAAGAAGCTACTATTTTGTAGCCCTACCCTTATTGTCAATGATATTACCAATTCGTCTAGGCATTGATTCGATGATATCGTTGATTTTTGACTGATCTAACTTTCTCCACTCTCTTTTTAACAGTGACGTAAGTTGTGATACGCCATCTGTAGGTAGCAGTGAACGACGAACGTTACGTTTTAGAATACTCCATACATTTTCTATGGGATTCAGATCAGGAGAACGAGCTGGCCAAGATAATGTCCTAAGCCCTAATTGAGACTTGCATAAGTTGATTCTACTACTCCTGTGACACGTAGCATTATCATCCATAAATAACCAAGTCGATAGATCACCAAGTTGATCTGTCATTTGGCCAATGTTCATTCGTAAAACATTCACATAGCGTTCAGAATTCATGGTTCCTTGCTGTATGTGAAGTTCAGAGCGGCCATTGGTCCAAATGCCAGCCCAAATCAGTAGAGTCGCACCACCTTATACCCGGGGACGATGTAAATGTCTCGGAATTTCCTGATCAGATTTTATCCATAATCTCAATCGACCATCACTATCCTTCAGACGGACTGATGCCTCATCAGACCAGACAACCCAATCCCATTGATTTCGCCAGTGAAAATGACTCATTGCCCATCTGAGACGTCTTTTTGTATGCTGATCTGATAATTCGATCTGAGAGGGCCTCTTACAGCTCTTGAAATTCGACTCAATAAGTCTTCTACGAATAGTGGTCTTAGAAATAGACGAGACTAGTGCAGCCATCTCAGTTAACGAGAGACTTGGATCAATTTTAACAAATCTCAAAATTAGGCGGTCTCTACGTTTGGATGTTTTGCGTGGACGGCCAGAGCCCTCTTTACGACAGAGTCGAAAATCATCATTATGCCATCGATGCACATTTGTGTAAGGGACATTTAGTCGCTTGCTTGTAGCTCGCAAAGAAAACCCTAGTTCTAGCAAGGCTGACATTTTGCCTTTTGTGAATGCGATCTCGTTATTGTTCATTTGTGCTTTGTATTGTTTTCAACCGGTAAGAGATAGATTTCTAGCTGAAAGCAATCAGGAGTGCTGCCAACACCACCGCAACGAAGTCAGGAAGCTATGGAACATGAAGTCCAGTTAATCACATGTAGCAGTTACATTATTGTTGATGAATAATGGTGCTATACTGGCTCTGATTGACCGATTTTCTTTATTTTTGTTTTGCTTGATAGCTTTTGGCTTGTAGAACAACATATTACATAACAAAGGAAACAAATGTAATTTTATAAGAGTGAGGTATGATTTTGTGTGACATTGCTAAATGAAGATCAAATTATCTACTCCTTTTTTATCTATAACAGGAAAACAACTCAATATTCATGCTTGAAATTTCCAACAATGATATTAGTAAGCACAACTGACATATCTTCCAAATTTCAGAGAAATTCGTTCAAGTGTGGCGGAGTTAGACAAAGTTGAAGTTAAGACGATGTTTAAGGGTGATCCATTTTTTATGAAACAATCTGTAGTTAGCAGGCGCACGAAAAAACGCAAAAACTTCTCTGTAGAACTTGACATCGACTGTGTCTATTTGCTGGGTGATCCGGTTGATAACAGTCACTGAAACTTCCCACAATTTGGCGTGTTTAATGTTGAACTGGCTGGTCATTGTACGATCTCTATGGTATTATGTCAGCAGATTGTGCCATTTCATTAACGTTACATGCTCCAATGCTTCCTTTCCAGTCAAACAGAAGAAGAGACGACCAGTCTAATTCTGTGGTGAATAGCATGTCAGTGTAAAAGTTGTAGGGAAAATTGATAGATGACACATTTTCCAAGCACCATGCGACATTGAGAATGAAAGCAATTCTTCAGATGCTATGAGAAGAGCACGAAACTAAGACGGATGAATGCCGTTCCCTCCACATCCACTATTTAAATTGTCTTCTTTCTTAATGAAAAGGGACTCAGCAGCTGCGCATGCGTCTTTAATGATTCTCCATATCATCCATTAAAAATCTATTGATCCAGAGTGAGTCTGTTGATGTTGGAGAACAGCTGAACGAATTCTCGATCTCATGGTTCTGTTTGCTTGACCTATGTAACTTTTTTGTATGTATTGTTGGCATGTTACTATAACAGTCAGGAAATGATGCTGATGCGCCTTCTCTGCAATTTCTAGGGCAAATAGGATTTTCTTTGATGATCCTCAATGGCATACCTAATGGAAGCTCTGTCTGAAGATAGAAGTAGACAATAGTAGTCTGAAAGATGGCTCTTATTTCTTTGATCTTCGATCTCTTGCTTCTCCACTTCTCATTATCGAGGGTGAAGTAGGATTGAATGAATCTGGCGGATGATAAATCACTTTTAGAATAAGAAAGTCACAGCAATCAGCTGGCATGAACGATAATCTTATGATTCTTAGGGAGTATTGTTCCAACAGGCTGTTAATATCAGCGGCGTCTTTGAAATGGGATGAGTAACAGCAAGAACGTTGGTCCTTTGTGTTGCCGGATATTCAGAAGTGCACCTCTGAGTTCCAAATTCCATGCATGTCGCAAAAGGTGTCTTAAGTGGGACCTACCGTAAGACATGCCAGGTTGAAAATCTGAAGACAGTGACAACTATTAGGCCAATAAATACTTCACTAGCCCACGCTGATGGTGCAATAGGAATGCAAGTGAAGGTAGAAGTCATCTCCCGGTGATGTCGACAGCTTATTGTCCTATTATTATTGACAGAATGCTACCAGCATTCATACACCTTTTGTACCGTCAGCGTGACCTAGTGAAGATGGTGCGAGGTCGTCTGCACCCGCGAACTTCGGTTCGATTCTTGGGTCGGATAATGTGAGGGTGTTGCTGTCTTTTATTGATTTAATCGCTGTCATTCTCTTCAGATAATCAATATGCTGGACAGACTTTTGTCGACATGTCAAGTTGCTGATCATTCATCCTTGTTTGCGTCGCTTATCCTGTCGGCAGTCTTGATAACTTTTTCTGAGGTCATCGAGCTATGCAACGAGACTGTACGGCTTCTGTCAGACAATGAAGCGGCACAAACGGCTGCTCCAGGTCGTCCCTCGAGACACCTGTGTTACGGTAGGCATTCGTAGAGGGGGCACGAAAGTCGATGGCAAGCAAGGGGGGATCTCCAGACCACTGTGCTATTTACGAGCCTCCGCACCGGCTCTTATCTTTCATGTTGGAGAAAGCGCTCTTCAATGCAAGTGGCAAGATCCGCCTCTGATGTCCCTCACCGTGTTCAACGTCAACATTATCTGAGGTTATTCTTCTTTGATGTTCAATAGCGGAAATGAATTGTTTGTGATCAGTTCTGATGTAATGTACATTCCCTCTGAAAAATTATTGTTCATTACATCCTTTCTTGACTTCTTCAATCATTCTCTCAACGAGCTGTAATGTGTTTTCATCAAAATCTAATCGTGAAATAATCATCACGATTATCAGACGCATGTGAGTGGCATCTTTTTAAGGGAAAGAGTGGTGCGATTATCTGCTGACTGAACGACATCTCGTGTTCTACGGCTCTCTACTGCGGAGTTTCACTGCGGGTGCAAAGATGACATCCATTTAATGCGCGTTTTGTTCACACCAGAATACAACAGAGCTGCAGTGTAAAGCATCGCATCGACTTCCTGGTCGGCTTTATGTTGGTTTCTGTTCCTGTAGTGTATGTAGAATCGGTATATCCGGTTGAAAGTGACCGCGAGACGTCGCTATAATAAGTATATTTCCTCAGTCGACGACGTGTCATGTTCTTTGCTGTTGTCGATGGAATTGACTTCGGGCGTCACTGTAAGTAGACATTTGAAGTGAACTCAGCATGTCGAAAAGTGACATCAACTGCGACTGAAAATGCAATTGTAGGCAGTAAATCCTACTGAGCTTCATGAATTGCATACCGGCTATATGAGATCTGTCTTTGAGTACACCTGCCCCTGTACCGTTGGACTTCCATCAGTTCTAAGCACAGAATTAGATTGTTTAACCGCATCACTTTGCTAGAAGTGCAAACTGATTCAAAACAGTGGTACATACAGGAACTTACTAAGTGGGCAAAAAGGACATTTTTAACACCTTACACAGATAGGAAAAATAGTCGTGCGTCACTTTGCAGATTGATGTGAATTCCTTCAAAATGCTCCGATCACCACGATTCCTTCTGATTCAAATAATAGATCATTGCGCAAAAGTTTTCTCGATAATGTTGGGCCCTCCGATCATTTTTTAAAAAAATCAGCAGGCGCATGAAAAAACGTTCACAAACTTCTCTGTAGAGCTTAACATCGACTGTGTCTCTTTGCTGTATGATCCGGTTGATAACAGTCACTGCAACTTCGAACTACTTAGCGTGTTTAATGTTGAACTGGCTGCTCATTGTACGATTGCTATGGTATTTTGCCAGCAGATTGTGCCATTTCATAGGCATTACATGTTCCAATGCTTCCTTTCTAATTCAAGCAGAAGAAGAGACGACCAGTCTAATTCTGTGGTTCTAAGCTTCGTACTTAGTTTCAACCAAATGTCCAACTCTTCATTTAACGAAGCCTCAGTGCTCAATTGCCTTTCAGAAATTGACAGCAAACCAAAACATCTTAGTTGTCCACTCAAAAGATCTCAGTTGTTTTATCATAAACAAACAAATGTTGATGTTAACAGCAAACAATTGTTATTTGTTTGTTAATGATAAGATAAAAAAATTATTTCGAAATGATATGGTATTGTGCTGATATAATTTCATTTGGCATTCCCTTACTTTTGAATTATCTACAATGAGCCAAGGCATTTTTTACATTTCATTTGTATTTTTGCTGATTGAATTTGTCTTTGAATTACTGATCACTACATCGATAATAGTGAAATAAAGCGCAAACTGTTAACATTCACTATTGGGATGGACGGTACTGACAAGGTTGGACTTTCCTGCAGCGTTATTATGCTTTTAGTCCGGATTGCTTTAGCATTCTCGGGGTTCGACTGCAAAGTCAAGTTCACATTTGCGCCGCGGAGGTCATCCTAAAATGCATCTACTTACAGTGCCTCAGTGATTGTATCTATCGGCATCTTTCAACACTTTTTCTGTAGATTCAAAGATTCATCCTTTTGTGGATATCCTGTTCATTTTAATTTCCGCCACTGAAATGCAAGAACATTGCTGCCTTCGATTGTTTGCACTAAGCTCGATCTTGATATCAGATAATTTTCTGTGTTACTTGTTGCATATCTTACTGTTACACTTTGTTTTTACTTGTCTTCTTTTAAGCCAAAGCCCCAACCAGGATTTCTGAATGAGAGAGATGATGTTATTGCATTTCAAAATTGATGCGTACGATAAAAATTGTCCCTTGAATCTCCCCTTCTGTGAGACTATATGCCCTTCCGACCGCTGGCTATGCGCCTGATTAATACATTGTCTCTATTAATTTATATTGAATTCTGTGAGGGTTCTTCCATAATCCACGTGGACAGCAGAGGGGAGGGGGCTTTGTAGTGCTGTCCACTGTCTGTGCATGTGAAGGAGGGGTCAATTGGAAGAGTTCACGCGGACACTTAGAGGGAAAATGTTCAAATTATTGTTATACATAGTTGATGGCAGCCGATGGGAGGTTGTTCGAGACACCAGTTTGTCTCGTCTCCCCAAGAACAAGTTTGCTGCTAAAAACATTTACAATTTATTGCTAAATAACATGTACATGTCCGAGCTTTCGCGAGCCGGCTCGCAATGTCAAGGATTAAGGCAGATGTGAGGGCACGCTCAACGTCTGGCTATTTCGTGTCTTCGATTGACTGCTGGTCTTTGTTCTTCAATATGATTGGCTTCTGAAAGTCTCGTCTCTATCGGTGATCTGCATCTGTCAATAATGTCTAGCTGGAAGTCTGTGATCGCCTGATGTCCATTCTGGTATTGTTTTGCGTGCTCTGCCAATGCGCTATCCATGCTATTATTTGATAGGCTACGCTTGTGTTCATTATATCGGAAATTGAAAGGTCTTGACGTCTGACCTACGTAGCTGCCATGACACAGCTTACCAGTAAACCGATATATCAAATATTTATCAGAGCAAGCAAAACTGCACCCCAAATGATCACAGACTTCACAATCGTCATGTTTCCTCTTTTCCTTGCGACTGAGACATTGTTTGAGACTAGAGGCAAGCTGGCCTCCTAATTTTATCGGCAAATCATAATTCTTGATGAGTTTATTGATTCTCTTCATACAGCTATCATTGATAGATTTCACCGAGAAGAAGACTTTCTCTTGATTTTCTTGGTTTCCGAATGCTTTTTCACCTTTTCAGTGTTGAGGTTCACATTTCGGAAACCATTTTTATTGTTATACATACCATAAATCTACTTTTCATAATTTTACAATGATGAATTTGAATCTTGATCAATGTCTGGTTTGAGATTATAGAATACCGCAAAGTAGGTACCTGAAACATTGTAAGCCTATGTTATTTAGTTGACCGTGTTTTATCAATAGCTGTGTTGATTCAAGGACATCTGGAGAGAGTCCTTCCAGTTGTCCATGGCTGATTGGTTAGAGCATTCCTTGGTTCGAGAGTGAAACCATAGTGAAGCTGCCATCGTTCGAGTTCTATTTCCATCACATACCCATCATTATGATGTGAACCTCCCTTTTCTTTGTGTCCTGTGTATTTAGCTGAGAGGATGCTTATCTTATGATATAAATAACCAGCCTATATTCAAGAATAGAGGTCGAAGGACTGTCCAATACTGCATGCCGGATTATCGAATAATCACAAAGAATAGCACTGTATCTACACTGATGGCACAAAGTCTTGCCCATGGAGACCCCTGAACACAGGCGTTCAGGAGAGGAACTCCACTTGCAGCTGTTTGGAGGAGACGACAACACTAGCCCACTGACTCACTTGTCGCTTCTTAGGTGGGACTGGACTTAACCCCTATTGGTCCATCATACATATGGTCTACTTCAAATGTTAAGCACTTAGGCTTTATAGGATCTAAGGCGTGCGGGAGAATCATCCCGGGGGTCCATGACTTTGCGCTCTACGGGCTGGACTTCATCCTTAAGTGCACGAGATTGCACAAGGTCACTTAACAAGTGATCGCCAGAGTCAAAGTTTTTTTCAGGTTCGATTTAATAGAAACTTCGATATAAATAGACACTAGTAATCAGTAATCCTTTGGAGGTCAGCGTCTGAACAGTTGCGCAGTCCCTTAATCACAAAAAGTTAGCAAATAATAGTTATGAAAAGAATAAAAACCAGCAAAACAATAGCCAGTCGTCAACAGGTACCCACCTCGTCGCATTTCGACGCTGATTAAAGTAAAATCGCTTAAAACTCCAAAAATATTCTGCGAAGCCATCAAAACAGGTATTTCGCGGTGGATGGGCAAGTCATTTTGCCACCAGTGTATACTGTATGCCCGCAAATTCATATCCATAATGAATATCAGTAATTGTCCACGGGGAATGGGGGAGGGGTGTGGGCCCATGCCCATGAATTGTCCATTAAGGGGGAGAAGTGTAAAAAAAATCCCTTTTTTGTCCACGTGGATTATGGACAATATCTAAGTACTTCTCTCCCACTTTATAAAGGATTTTGACTGAAGGCTTGTGGTGTTGAATATTGAAAGTTTCCAATCCATTGACATAATGTCTCCTTCATTGCAGAAAGTTGCTCCTTATCTCGCCTTCGGGGAAGCCACACTGAACATTCCTTTCAAGCCCGAAGTCCCCAAAGCGAATGTAGAACGATTGATCGCCATCCCACATGAAGGCAATCGGAATACTCGTCTCAGCTTCTTCTTATGTAACAGCAACGAAGAGATGAAGTGAGTTCTCACGTGTGCACATACCCATGGCCGCGCCGAGATAGTGATCTGATCGCGTACAAGATACGTGACAGTGTCCGGGAGAGAGAGGATATTTTTAGTAACTGCTGACGATCATTGCTACTGATGTCACTGTGACTTTTCCTGCTTGTCGACAGCGTCGAATTCCAGCCAGGAGGTCCCGCACAGCAGCATCTCCACTTCCATAGATATATGATTACTTCCGACTAGAATAGATATCCGAGCAGCACTTTGAAAGATCCGAATTTTGAATCTTAAGTTTTGTACCTTTATTAATTTTTTTTATTTTTTCTTTTGTTTTTCATACTCATTTTCTCCTTTGCGCCGAAATATCGGACGCTTTTGACACAAGAATCTTGAATAAACACACGAAATCTGAATGATTGCAGCAAATTCTATGGAAACATATATTTATAGTCCCTCCACCAGGATGAGTTTCTTCATGGAACGAGACCGAAGATGAGGCATTCACAACATGTTGTACACCATACGACCACTACGAAAATGCGCGCTTTCCGAGTTCTGTCTAGTTCATTTGATCAACTAAGCATAAAGACGTTAATTGAAAGAACATTGGTTTTCGACCAGTATGGCAGTTGGATATGTTTAATCCGTTATTCGAGATCTATTATCATCGCTACATAATTTTAGGCAATATATGTCTTCATGTCATGAAGTCACGTAACCATATGCCTTTACCTATAAAAGATAAACATACTTTGATCCAGAAAGCATCTTTCTCAGGTGAGTATAAATTTTTGATCAAATTTTAGCTCAGACATCAAGCATCAATCAACATTCTTGCAAATATCGCACATAGAAATTGTTTCTACTCACTCCACTTCACTTCTCGTTTTACGTCCTTCTTGTCCCATTGCTTGAGGTTGGACGGAGTTTGATGGCTCGCTTCCACTGGTCTCGATCTTGGGCAAGGTGCTCGCTGATGTTGAGGGCATCCAGGTCTTCTTGAACGCAGTTTCGCCATGATTTCTTTGGTCTTCCAACTGGGCGCTTTCCCTCCACCTTCATGGATTCCACTCTCCCGATGACCTTCTCTTCCGCTCTCCTGACATGACCAAACCATCGAAGCCTCCTCTGTTGAATTCGGTTCCTCAGGTGTGTCAGTCCGCACATTCCCATTACATCGTCATTAGTGACCCGGTCTCTCCATTTGATCTTCATCATGTAGCGCAGCATCCTCTGGTCACACACTTCAAGTCGGCTTCTTTGTTGCTGAGTCAACGGCCAGGTTTCCGCTCCGTATAACAGTACTGATCGCACACACGTTTCGTACACTTTCGCTCTACACATTATTGGGATGTCTTTATTGCACAGCAGGCTGCTAAGATTCCTCCACTTCAACCATGCTGCCGAAATTCTGGACCCCACCGCCTTCTCTGCTCCTGCATCGCAGCTAAGCACATCACCCAAATAGCAGAACTCATGTAGTTCCTCTACGGAGAGGCCGTCAAAGCTCAAGGAGTCGTCCTCTGGTATGTCATTGTGTCCCATGCAAATGTCCATTCTAGCACATGATAAAACGTGATAAAAACGATAAGAAGACATATCTTGCCTAAAATAATGGAGATATAGTTAATTGATCTCGAATAGTCGGAGTAACACACCAAACTACCACATTGGTCGAAAACTTCAATTAACATGTCTTTTTCTTTGATCTTGTCCGTAGATCAGACTTCGTAGACTTCGGTAGTAGTTATATGGTGTACAACACGCTGTGAAAGCCTCATCTTCGGACTGGTTCCATGAAGAAGTTCGTCCTGGTGGCTGGATTATAAATATATTTCTGTGTTTCCATAGTATTTGTTGCAATCATTCAGATTTTATGTGCGACTATATCTTTATCTAAATTTGTATAAAATTCTTGTGTCCGAAGCAAGCACCTGTTGACGTTGGAAGTGAGGCCTCATGCCACTAGATAATTTCAATGAATTTAGTGACTCTTTTATTTACAAAATTGTTTAGTTACTATTTTTGTCACGTATTGACTAATGCTTTAAACGTATCCGTTAACAACTATCATTTTAATCTGCAATTACTTTAGTCTGCAATTTTTTAATCTGCAAACGCATCTTAACCTCCTTGAACGGGTTGAGAAACGTGTCAAGAATCTCATGGGTGAAAAACATGCGAACAAGTTGCAGCCGCTCTCCGTCAGACGGGATGTTGCTTCACTCAGTCTCTTCTACAGGTACTATTTCGGTAGAAGCAGCTCTACAGTAAATGAGTGCGTTCCCAAACCTAAGATCTTCTCCAGAAGCACACGCAGAGCTAATGCACTCACATGCTATCATGTGAGCTTAGAACGCGCACGTACCGTGAGTCGCTCGAAAAGATTTTTTGTTCGCACGGCGCAGCTTTGGAATCAGCTTCCCCAGACCACTTTCCCTGACCAATACAATCGTGATACTTTCAAGAGGCGTGCGAACAGGTATCTGATGGGAACAGCTTAATCAGATTAGAAGTTCTGTTTTTTCCTTTTATTTATTTAAAATAATACAATTTGTTACTTTTTCATTGAGCAACCCTTAGCTTTGTTCATGGCTCACAGCTGTGCTAGGGGTGAAAATTCTGTAAAAGAAATTGGTAGCTTATTAGCATATCTCAAAGAGCATATTATGATGCAATGATTAACTAATTAAAACTATAATTGATAATATTCAGATTTTCAGAGTGTTCACTGTTGACAAGATGTGATTTATAACAATATCATGGGCACAAATATTTTTCTTTTCTTTTCACTTAAGTGCCCGGTGCCAAAGTCAATCAATATTACTTAACTTATATCTGTGCCGACCTCGACCTCGATCAAAATCTAATCGTGTTTGCATCACTGATTTAAACGTCTCTTCCTAAATACAATATTATAGTCAGAAAATGCAACTTCATTTAGTACTATACTAAATTATATTATGCACTATAAGAAAATATTATACACCGTCTCCAAGTCAAGGACAATGAACAATCAAAACCAGTAATACAATGCTTGTAATGTTGTAATTATCTGAAAAATGCATATTTACATGCAGATATATTGAATGATTAGGAAAAAAGACAATTATTGTGTATGTGTGGAAATAGCGAGTAGGTGAGCCGTCATTAAAGGAATACATCTCAAAAAAGTACTAAAAAATGCTGAAGCTGCCAACTTTTAATGACAGTTTCGAGACTGGACGGTAGCAGTGGTGGGCAACGCGTGGCCCGCCACCCCTTCTCATATCTTATGTGGCCATTGAAATTATATGAATCGGTGATGTGAAAATGACTCACTCCGACTTCAACTTTCGAGAGATGCTTCTAAGGGTGAGGGATCGATCATCCTTAGAATTTGCAAAACGTTTAATTAATAACCAAATAAGCAATTAGTCCAGGAGCTAGCGTGAAGTTGTGCAGGGAACGAGGTAGTACATAAAACTTTCACCTCTAACCTACTGCAAAACTTTGACTTTTCGTTAAAGTATATCAACAATTTTCCTGAAATTTCTATGTTAAAATTTGCAGTTACATCAGCGAAAAGTGTCTGTTTGTACACTTTACTTCATCTTCTGTCACAAACTGACAGCTCATTTGAAAGATCATGATCTGTAGATGATTTCTATAATAACCAGCTCAACAAAATACCAATTTGTGTAACTTTTATGAGCAAAAATTCGAAATAATGGAGTCAACACCTTAAATGTCACAATTTTACCACTGGAAATACATAGAATTGTGTTATCCTCTCTATTTCTGAAAAGCAAATGATCTGATCCGGCAGACGCGAAGTTTTGCAGTAGGTTAGAGGTGGACTATGCTATGTGAAAGTTTTATGTACTACCTCGTTCCCTGCACAACTTCACGCTAGCTCCTGGACTAAATATGATTGCAGAAAATTCACAGTCGAATGATCCAACCATGCTCCTTTCGTGATGAACATCTTCACGCATAAGCGCAAAATGGCCATCACATGCGCGAGTTTATGCTAAGTCACATGGCATTCGATGCCCTGGTGAGCATGCTTCAGTACGTAATAAACCACGCCTCAATGAACCTATAAATAGACATTATTAAGTAGACCTAGTCTACGCATGAAGGAATCCAACCGCATGATTTTGACAGGTCAACCTTTTTTCAAGTACTGTTGCTGAATTTCATTTGCATGCTACTACACCAGTATATTTTTTACTCGATTGGCATTGGCACACGACTGTCGTTTGGGTAGCTCATGCACGGTTTTTGAAAGCTGCATATACTTGGGTGACATGTGTACACGGACACGTACGTACGTGTAGCATAATCCTTTTTCATATCAAGGCTTGCAGCCGGATAGTTGCACTGCACTTACAGACCGCTGTTTTGGATGAAATACGGTAATGCCAGTCATATCACCTAAAAAGTCAAATTACCGTTTAATTATACAACAGAAAAGCTTCCCTGATTTGTCATACGCTCATTCGTTCTTCAATACTCACATGAATTGTAGGAAGTAAAGTTTTCATACTTCAACATTAAACGATACTGCTGTATATATTTACAAGTAGAATTTTGTCATGCAATGCGACCAGTACATGTACGGTACAGCAACCCTTGTGAAGAATTTTAAGCCTTGTTAAATAGTTGGCCCGCTGTCTCAACTTGGTTGCCCACGACTGCACTAGGCCAAGCACAGAATTAGATTGTTCAATCGTATCACTTTGCTAGAAGTGCAAAATGACTCAAACAGGTGGTACATCCAGGAACTTACTAAGTGGGCAAAAGACATTTTTAATTCCTTGCAGAGATAAGAAAAATAGTCGTGGGTTGCTTGCTGATTGGTGTGAATTCCTTCAAAATGCTACGATCGCCACGACTCCTTCAGATTCGAAGAATTCAGATCATTGCGCAAAAGTTCTCTCGATAATGTTGCGCCCTCCGATCATCTAAAATAAATCCTCCGAATTGTAAATAAATCGTGATCAAATCAAATCAAATCATTATTAAAAAAGTTGATAACATCCGTTTGATAACAGTCACACTTTGCACAATTTGGCGTGTTTAATGTTGAACTGGTTGCTCATTGTTCGATCTCTATGGCATTTTGTCAGCAGATTGTGCCATTTCCTCAACGCTACATGTTCCAATGATTCCTTTCTAGTCAAACAGAAGAAGAGACGGCCTGTCTAATTCTGTGAGGCCAAGCACTTAACCACTGTGTAATGGAAACCACGAGCTCCTCACTTCAGAAGAGAAGGAACTACGTTTCACTGCGGTCTTGCTCTTGACTAGAAACAGTGAAAATCCATTGTAACCGTCACACATTCTGAACTGCAAGTAAGGGGCAATAGAACATTGTCCTATGACTTCCACAGCGACAACACACATGCACGCAGAAATCATTGAAGCGGGAAGTCACCGGCATCAGGAATGTTATTGCCGGCAGCCAGACGTGAATCTATTTTTGTGGTAAAATGTGATGAATGAAAATTCTCTCTACGATTTTTCTTTCTCTCTCAATTTCTTCAACTTGCAGTTTGAATTGCAATAGATGAATTGATCACGCACGAAAAGGTTGACGCTATTATGTCAGCTATTTTCAGTGCAGAGTCAGCTGCTATTTATATCCTAGTGAACGCCGGACACTTGAGATCTTGAAACACTGCGTACCGATGACATGATGTGATGTTCAGTTTCAGTTTGATTTGACCACATTCTATCCTATTCGCTGAAATTTATACAGACAGGCATGGGATTTTTCCGGCTATTCCGGCTTTTTGTGGAAATTTTCGGTTGGCTTCACAAAATCGGCGAAAAGAACAAGAACATCGTCGTCGCATTCTGGATGAAAAGAAGTCTACTCTGAACTTGCATTCATTAGATGTAATGTCAAAAGCTGCGTCAAAGAATATGTCTTCTAAAATACTGAAGCGTGCCTTGAAGAAACACACTTCTTCCCTTGCTAAGCGTGCTAAGATTTCTAACTAGACCCACTTTTTCATATACATTTGTACCTACGTACCTACTATGAATTTCTACTGCTCATCTATGTAGGTTCTTACTTGAATCGATTTTTGTACATTTAACATATTCTAAATTGTGTAAATACCCATGTTTTTAATTATTATATTAAGTCATATAAATAGTTAAAAAGTAAAGACCTGTGTTAAATATTAAGCCTTTTAATTAGACGATTTCTAGGTTTTCTGGGGAATTATAACCTCAAAATTTTTTTTCGCTAAACGCTCGCCATGCGCCGCTGATTCAGCTACTCTTTAAAATTCCGGCTTTTTATAATTGGTTCAATCCCATGCCTGTACAGAATGCCACTTCCATACAATGAAGCAAGAGAACAATGCCTTGTGATCAGATTTGTAACTGGGTCGGCCTTGGCCCACATATATGTATTTCAACACATATATAAGAAATCTCAATTTTACGTGACCCTTGAGAACCATTGAAATTTTTGTTCGAAAAGCCGCGGGAACCCTGATATAAATTCAAGTTTGAAGTTTGCCGAATCAAGACATATAAATGTATTTCAACCGTGCACGGTTACTAAAATTAATATCGTAAAAAATCGTGAAAAATATCGCAGAAATAGAGATCGTGTAGAAGTCGTCAGTTCGTGAGACCTAGGGTTTACAATCTCGACCCGTTTTCTCAATCCCGGGATTTTCGAGACTGGCTAATCGCAATCCCGGGATCCCGGGAGCTCGATCGAGATTTATATATACTGTATATATATGTTTTTAATCATTAAGTTTCAAGAAATATTTCAACTTGTCAACTGGAATTGTGATGAGTGATATTAGGCAAAAGATTTTCTATATCGTGTGTAAGCAACTGTCTGCCACTCATCTTCACAATCATGAAATGGACAAGTAAAAATGAACGTCTAATTTTGTTAAATTTGATGTAATATTAGCTGAGCTATCGCCAATTTTGTGTTTCGAAGACTTTCTGTCAACGGTACTCACTTATCAGTTGAGCATACATTCACTTAGAGAACAAATGCATTTTTGACATAACTTCTGAACCACTGGGTCGATTTTGATGAACGAAACGTTGTCTTCATCACAACAACAAGATGAATACAACTGCAATGTCATTTGTTGTCGATAACATGATGATTTTTTTCTCAAATTGTCTCTTTCACCGTCATTTAATCACCGGAGACACAATTCGTTGTCGATGTGTGAATAACCAAACACAGCGACAGCTGCAGTAGCAGTCCGGTGACCTGTCAATAGAGCGAGATTCGTGGGAGACATCTACTGGGTTGAATCACGGTTTCTTCGACGGTTTTTCCCTCAAAGACCGCAAAACCGCAAACCTGTAGCTCTGTCTGAACGACCTTGAACGGGGCCTTCAGTCGTTATTTTAAATCGTTGTCGATTTGTCTTTTCATGCTATCAAATTTACGAAGTATTTTCAGTTTACAGAAGCAATACTAGTAGCAGTGTCACAACACTGTTTATTAAGCGTCTGAACGGTTTGTGTCACGGCATTGATTTAGCCCAGATTTCGCGCTGCTCCTCGGCACTTATGTCACGACACTAGTGTCATCGTGTGAACGAGGCTTAACCAGCTGGCTCGGCAAATACAGCACATTGGCAATTTATCAAACTTGGAACATAAAAAATTTACCTAGATGCATTTTCAAAAAAGCCATTGACTCTCTTAACTATGTCACTTAGAAGGAACTTAGGGCCAATCTTTCAAATATCTCGAAATACCTCGAGATCTCGAAGACGTAATCCCGGGATTTTTAATCTCGGAAATAGGGTCGAGATCCCGGGATTGTAAACCCTACTGAGACCAGTTTGAAAATATTTCAATTTGACGAATGTTTTTCATGCTACGTAATTAAGTAGACCGTTGAAGTTCACGTGTGTTCTCTAATTCTGCTAAAAATTACGCTTCCTTGACCAGTCACTTGAAACAAAGGTCTAAACAAATATTCTTTTCTGTCTCCGGCTTGTCGATGGTCGACTTTTCTGAATCCGACTCCAAATTACGCATCATTTTTATACAGATTATGACAAAAATCTAGCTCAAAGTCGCAGATTTATAGATCAAATGTCAGTTATTAATGAAATTTGTCATGATGGCATAACAAACACAGTATTATAAAGGCCTATTACATATGACAAAAGCATAATTTACTGAGGCGGGTCGGGCATGGTCCTGAACATGCAGCAGGCCCTGTCTCAGAGACCCGCCCATTTACAAGTCTTCTTATGATAATGGAATAACAGTAATCTGTAGTTGCACAGAATGATATACAAGGAATATGTAATTGCAGGAGTGGCAAATGCAAAAGCCCTATAATGCCTGAATAACACATTGTTATTCGACGATTTTATTGTCATCAGTAGGGCAATTTTGTCATGACATGTCATATTTTTAGGGTTAGGTAATATTGTCATATTTTCTGTGTCTCATCATATTTAGTCATATTTTGGTAATTTTGCTGTAGGTTTAGACTTTTCGAGTTGCCGGGAAGTAGATATACAGGGTCATTTTAAAGAAACCGAAGTTTTCATAAGAATGTGAGATGGTTAAAAAACAAGCTGTGAATGTAGTACCTTACATTTTTGGGAACCTAAGGATTTGCTAGAAATATATGTGTAGCAGCAGAAAAGAAACGAGATTTTATATGAATCAATTACTATCTGTAACAAAAGTTTGACTTTTGTCTAATATATGACAAATATAATAATTAATTGAAATAAAAATTAATTAGAAATATATAACATATGTTATTAATTCATAAACATATGAAAAATTTATATGAACTTTTGTTACGGATAGTATATTTTGGGTTAATGTGGTTACCTTTCTTTTCAATGCAGTATTGAAACCGCATAGGGACTGATTCACAAGTTGCTTGAAGCATCTTGATCGAAATGTCATTCATAGCCGCCCGTATCCGTTCTTTGAGTTCCTCCAAAGAACGCGTAAAGGAAGTGTACACATTGGCTTTCAAATAGCCGCACAACCAAAAGTCACACGGATTTAAGTCAGGGCTTCTTGGAGGCCATTCCGTGGGAAATCCCTTGGAGATGACTCTCTCCTGAAAGATTGATCTCAGAGTCAGCTTAGGAGCGTTTGATGTGTGAGGTGTGAGGTGGGCACCATCCTGTTGCAACCAGGGCTTCTTGGAGGCCTTTTTATATCCGTGGGAAATCATTTCTTTCCTTCTTCTTTCTTCTTCTTTTATTCTTTATCCCTTTTTTTTTTTTTTGTCTTTTTTATTTTTTCTTTTCTCATTTTTTATTTGCTTTTCCCTTCTTCCTTTCTTCTCTTTTGTCTTATATTCTTTTTTTTTTCTCATCTTTTTCCCTTCCCTCATCTTTTTTCCTTGGAGATGACTCTCTCCTGAAAGATTGATCTCAGAGTCAGCTTAGGAGCGTTTGATGTGTGAGGTGGTGCACCATCCTGTTGCATCCATGTCTTCTTCAACATTCTTCTCTGAGTCAAATTAGGTTTCACATGATCGGTGATCACTTGCTGGTATCATGCGGAGTTCACAGTTACTGTTCTGCCGTCATCATCTTCCAAGAAGAGTGGAGGAAGGAAGACGTTGTGGGTAAATCCAGTCCGAACAGTTAATTTCGGAGAATGAAGTGGCTGTTCTTGGATTTCATATGGATTGTTGGTTGACCATATTCGTGTGTTCCACGAGTTAACTGCCCCGGAGAGATGAAAATGAGCTTCATCAGTCCATAAGATGTTGTTAAGAAATTGGTCATTTTCAGAAAACTGCTGTAGTATTGATGAGCAAAAGTCCAAAGAAGTCAACTGCTGCACAAAATGAATTCGGTATGGATGCATCCGCAGGTGGCATTTCAATATTTGTCCCCTCACCCCCCTTTGGGCACTTGCTTGACTAATGCCAACGTCTTTGCAGACTTTGGCAATGCTCGTTCTTCGGACGAGGTAGCCACAAGTTGTGCAACATGTTCGATGTGCTCGTCACTGACACGAGGTCTCCCTGATTTTGGCAGATCGGCGACACTGCCAGTTGTCTGAAACCTCTCGATTAATGCACACACAGTGGATAACGATGGGGCCTCAGATTCTGTTTCCAACCCTTTAATCGTCGAGAATCGTCTTAAGGCAGCAGCAAAACTTCGCAAATTTTCGTAGAACAACTCAACGATCAGCATTCTATCATGGAGCTCGATGCGAGACATTTGAATTGGACGCTGGGGAAACTAGAAATAGCTTATCAGCAAGGTATGTGGTATATAAGAATCCGACTACGTGCTTAGTCTAAAAATAGAAATGATGTGTAGATATCTCATTATTTGACGGCATAGCAATCAAACAAAAAGTTGCGTTACTTTAAAATGAACCTGTAGAGATGACCGATGCTTGTAGAATGATGCAATATTGGTCTTCTCAACACCGTGATGCAGTCTGAGGTCAGTTCCAATGCATGCATTGACTACAGGTATGAATGTTACCGGCGGCGCCACGATTGGCTCGTCTGTCGTCTGCTTTTGCTTGCCAGCCAACCGCTGCTTCGGTCGAGCGTTCTTCTCCATGTTGAAGAGGAGGTTATGCAAAGGCAGACTTTTTTATCATCAAATGAAGTAAATTGCACTCTTGTTTTGTACAACAAGCTGTAAATGGGTACACTGTGGTAACAGTTTGAAATAAATCGTTGAATTTGTCGTAAATTGAACTTTTTAACTTCTTGCCTGAAAATGGAACCATAATTTTTGCTATAGTTTCAATTTTCTATATCTTGCCAAACTACAATTTAAGATTTTTAGGTCACCTTTTGGTCACATTTAGAGGTTATAGATCATGTTTGTTTATATTTTAAGCGTTTTTGGGTCATAAAAAATTGCCCTAATCAACAAAACACGCAGTAGACGGTACGTCAATAAGACAATCTTAAAGAAATTCACTCAATTTAAATAAATGTATAAATGAACGAATTTTACTCAATTACATTCAACTCTACAGGATTAGCGCAATGTTGTCTCTTGTCACCATCACCGCCAGAGTTGCCACGCACACGAATGATGACGACGAAAGAAACTTGGTAATTATAACAGAATGGCATGAACAAGGCATGCGATTGCACAGCGAATTCATTGACCGTGAATGTCTTTAAGATAACAGATGACATGTGATAATCGAAAGAAATTAGAACCATAGTAGTGTAGAACAGTGCGCATGAAGACACACATAAGATAGACATAATCAATAGCAACTCCAACTAAATATTTTTGTAATGAAGATCTTTCTCTGCTAAATCAAATTTACAATTTATATACTTCGAAAATTCATGATAAAGAAGAGCAGTAAAAATAGACAGCTCATTAATATAAAGTACGCAATTGTTTGGCCATTCCTGGATATTATACACTATGTCAAAAATAGCCTCTGGCTTTCTCAGGAATAAAAAAAACAAATATTTCTAATATACCAAAGCTTTTCGTATTCCTCTCAACAGGGTAATTCATCGAATGCACAGATGTTTCTAACAGCCGAATATCAATATAATCCCAAAATATATTACTTAGATATTTTCGAACAGCTCATCAACTTGCGCGCAGCAACAATAGAATTAGCTTTGTATCTTCATTTTCACATAAGTTCATGCATGTTTTTTCTATATCTTTTGTCTTGTAGTTTGATGAGCTGTTTTCGAACAAAGTATCTAAGTAATACATTTTTGATTATTTCGATCCAGGGTGTCCACTGTGTACGTGAAAATTCACAGTATGATACGTGAATTGTAACGTGAATTTTGGGAACTATACGCAGGGTTGGTAACGTGTAATTGTAAACCGGTGAATTTTGAAAATTATGAACACACATGTGCGTGATATTTTGTTGGGAAAATTAACGAGGGTGTCCGTGAAATTGTACGTGAATTTCCAGCTCAGTTTTAGCGCAGATAGGTGGTATTGTACCTGCTGATTTACTCCTACTTGGATATCCACTGATTCTTGTTAACATGTGCTAAATTTTTCTTCTCGTTGTTGCACCAACTCTGACTTTGGTTCTACAAAAAAGATATGTTACAAGAATGAAAGTGTCATAAAAATCTAGCCTCGCTACTAACCATGGGTTTCTGGGTTTCATGACAAAGCAAAATTTGTCCGAAATTCTGACTAAGCTCGCTCTTGACATATTATTCTTTGTTTGTCCTGAAATTATTTCTAACGCTATTTCCTGTAATGAGAATGTATACATGTGTATAGTGCCAACTCCATATACTCAGGGCTTTTTCAGGGTTTTTTGTCTCTATAAGGCCCATATATTATGATGTACAAGTGCATATGTGGCTACGCAAAATTGTCAATGCTTAGTGCCAAGGCTACAGCAAACAATTGGTGTCGGTTTGATCTGCAAACGTGTCTACATTCATATGCCTTGTTGTATTGTATTACTTAACAGATAGAAATGTATGCGTGTAGTGAAAAATGGTGAGACTGTTTAGTTCCAGCTACACACACAGTTGCAAGAATCTTTGACCAATGCTTAGATAATGTATGGATGCGCTTCCGGTCATTTAATTGACACTTGGATCATGTGTTGTAGACAACTCAGTCTAGATGGAGTTATCGTTACGTGCAACAAACCGGTGTGCGATATGCTCGCATACACCCAAGTTCAGCGTTAGAACAGGCGAAACAGAGTGAGGATTGTCGCAGGTATAAAGTCCAGACAAGAGGAAGGCATGACTCGCAAAAAGGAAAGCTCATTGAATTGAATAAGGCAACGGGAGAGAGGAGAGAGTTGAAACAGGAAATCTTCATACTTATGTTGCATAAACGGAAGCGCCGACTCATTGAGAAGGACTTTTATATTGATTAGTTTTTTTTGCGCTATGGTCGAGGAACTCAGTCTATTGTTTCTAATCCTGGTGTTCTAAAAAATGAAAATATAAAGTTATCTCCTCTGCGACATATGCACCACTAACTATTCTTAAGTTTTAATCTGCCATTCTAGAAAATCTAAAAACACACCCAACCCTATTTTGTTATTCACCCTTGATGATTTTATAGCCGTGAATTACGTTGTATTTAGAGAGTTACAAGAAGTGACCCAAAAACACCATTTGATATGTGAACATGTACCCTGATTGTGAATAACCCTGATTGATTTACGGCTGTAAAACATCTGTGCATTCTATACCCTGTTGAAGGAATACGAATTCTTGGTATATTAGAAATTTTGTTTTTTTTTATTCCTGAGAAAGGCAGAGGCTATTTTTGACATAGCTTATTAATCTCTGTTTTAGATACTTGGCCATACCTTTTATTCTCTATTTTTTTCCTTTTTTTGCGAAAAACGCCTGAAAATAGGTATCATCAAAATTTTCACAAAAAAAGGAAAGCCTATTAAGCACCAATAAAAAAGCACAAGCTCTGAATTAACGTGATTACCGTATCAATTGTTACTAATGCAGTTATCATTTGCAAAAAGACATAACAAATAGGAATTTGTGCCGAGACCCACATGAAGACTTCTCAGTAATCACACTTGATTGAAGACAAGTTGTCTCTGCTATATGGGTGTAGACACCTCGAAGTCCTTTTCATGTGGATGATGGCTCACTTCAATTGGATCCGACAGGCCTCTCAAATGTTCATTGACATTCGTGATTACGTGTCTCCGTGTCTCACCAACAGTTCGAGGACTGTCTTCATATACAGTAGTCTATAATGCTAGATAGATGCTGAACCTGGAGGCTCTTTTTCTCTCTGGAAGGATTGCAATGTTGAAAGCTTTAAAATCAACATGAACTTTAGCGTCTTTCCTCATTCATCCTCTTCACTACGGGAAAATGTGACTTTTCGCCAGGTGGCGTCTTACAAGCGCATAAAGCAAGCTCCCGTCTCACGATCTGTAGGGCATGTGCTGGTATGACGCATATAAAAGGAGTGAATTGATGATGATAATGTGAATCTGATTCTGGTCTTCCAGACCGCACTTGATGGAGTGTACCTGCATGCCTGTCTCATTGCAACACATCCGCACATTCGGGTGTATCTTTTACCTGACCTGAGGTAGTTCTGACTCCGGGGAATAAATCTAGTGACCTTAGAGAATAGGTCCATTGACAGCTGGCAAAGACCGCACAACCTGACTCCTTCTGGGAGTACGTAATTCCGAGAGCGGTTGCTTGATGACTGTATCTGAGGTAGCGATAGTTCGGTCTGGTTACTTGGTGTCAGGGTTGGTTCTTGTTGAATTCCTGGCCCCTACGAGCTTGTGCTGATGACTGGGGGAGACACCTCTGTAACTGGCAATGTGTCCGTGAGACTATTGAGTCAGCGCTGGTGAGCACGTCCCTGACAGACAGAGGTGCAAACGAACCGGTGTTGAGGAGCTTCCCATTAGAGCAGTTGTCCCTTGTCGGCTTAATGGAGTGTCCCTGTGTCCTGCATCCTTTGTAACATATCAGGGCCTGCAAGGTTGGTCTGCTGGGTGGATTGGGCTAGATTGGTGCTGCTCTTGGTCCCACTCCGCACGTTCAGGTTTATCTTCTACCTCCCGACCGCACTCACCTTGCCAGGGACCCAAGTCTCCTTTCAAGCTCACACCATAACTTCACTTGGCGAAGCCGACAGTGCAATTGTTCTCTTGCACTGCGAAATCTTCGATAGAATGTTGATTTGAAGTGCTATTTCTGCTATTCCTCACATGTGCATTCTATATCAGTGTTAATGTACATGACGAATGATTAATCGAAGTGTTTAATCGATCTGAGGTGACTTCGAGCGGTAAGAAAAAATTTCCCACATTTTTGACTTCATTTTCAAGCCAAAATGAAGTCAAAGAGATTCATAGTGACGGAGATATTTCCTACATCTTTATTCCGTGCGTTTGGCATCTACTGTCGAGCCATTGATGTTTATATCCCCTTTCTTTGTTCACACACGTCCCTGTAATCTGTCGCTGTCGGCAATTCAAAGGAACATGCACAGCGATGAGTCTGACTTCGACATTCAAAGCTGCATTTCGTACGCAGGCGAAACATGGGCACTGAACGTAGAAGGTGAAAGAGCACTGGATACGGCTGAGATGTCCATGGTGCGTCGAATGTGTGGTGTGTCACTCAGGGAACGTTACTCAACGCGGAATTGAGAGCGCACTTTGGCTTAGTGCCTTTAAGCAACATCATCCACAGAAATTGTTTAAGATGGTTTGGACATGTGTACCGCAAGAAGGAAGAAGACTGGGTGAAGTGAGTTTGGAAGGTGGCAGTGACGGGAAAAAGACCAAAAGTGCGTCCAAAGAAGACCTGGGACGAAACGGTGGCATCTGATTGCCGTCTACTTAACGTAGCAGCTGAAGCAGCCCTTGACCGTCAAACTTGGAGGAGATCCATAAGGAGAAGCAGTCTCAGGATCATCAAATAGTTGATAGACCGGCACTTCATCACATTCATAGTTAGCTGTTAATTGTACAAGATGTCAACAGTGAGATGGAGGGCGGAAGAGAGCTTTATCAGAATATTATCAGGCCCTAGCGGTGATGCCGATTCGGAGGAATGTCGGATAACATTCTGGGATTCGAGTAACTCTTCTCATCACAATTTACAACACAAGAGATGTAAACAATATTAGTTGGCCGTCAAACAAACGGGCGACAGACGGATATCTATCATGCCGGGACCATCCGCATGCGCAGCAAAGGGGTTAAAATGAATAGTGAATTCTGCATTTTTAGCCCCTGTCTTGTCTGCTATACTGTCCTGACGATGGGTTTGATCGTGGTCATGTTCTTTCTCTCTCCGAGAAGTTTGGGCTGATGCTGTAGTTATGGAGAAGGATTATAGCGGCATTATGGTCATACCGCTTCTGAAACAGTCCTCGAAGCACTCTGTAGCCGATTTGACTTCCTACAAACTCCTCTACGCTCTCCATGCGGTCACTAGGCGACCCACTTTCTCCACAGAATGTATCGGCTCGTCAGATGATCTCAGAGCCCTTTCAGTCGTTGTGATTTATGAGGATTATTGCATTTCAAAACTCATCCAACTCTGCACAACTCATCCTTCACCAGAGTTGTCTTGCTACCTATGATCGGCAATGATATCATTTTACGAATTTTATGAAATGATTTCATTTTATGTCATTATATTTTTATAATGAAAATATACCATTTTTAATGAAATATACGTAGGCCCTCCACCGTAAATTGATCAAGTCATGCAAATTTTCCGATTTACACTGCTATCATGCTACTTTTACTGCTCCTAGAAATGAAATTGAAATTAGATTGCATGCAGCATCGATAGATTCCAAATAATGGAAGATCCAAGACAGCAGTTTAGTCATACAAAGCCTCTTGTATATCAAACGTTAGGTGGGGCTTATGGCCTATACAGTAGACATCGCTGGTTTTGATTTAAGCTTAGTGCACTCGAATTACAAATATGCCTGCAATATCCAGTTGTTTAGGCCAACAGCATCTAAAGTACGAAAAAAGGCTAAAAATATTTAGATCACAGTCAAGACTTCAAAAACATCAAGACAGTGTTATTAATGAGTTGCTTGACAATTTCTGTGATAAGACTGACATACAATAGCCTGTTGCTTATCGCTGCATGAATCAACCAGTGGGGTAGAACATGGATAGAACGAAAGAAAGAGACTGAATTTGCTTAAATACTAAATGCGAAGAATCGATGATTAGAAAATATAATGGAACTAAAGTTTTTGATAGATTCATTTTAAATCATTTTTCAAAAATAAAATGATTTCATTTTTCCTCAGAATATAATGCTTGCTTGCTACAGAGTTCACCAAACACTGCACACTTTTCTTGGAA
This sequence comes from Prostheceraeus crozeri, assembly GCA_907163375.1. Taxonomy (NCBI): domain Eukaryota; kingdom Metazoa; phylum Platyhelminthes; order Polycladida; family Euryleptidae; genus Prostheceraeus; species Prostheceraeus crozeri. The sequence goes on along the minus strand of CAJQUW010004306.1, from coordinate 38,897 downwards.
GGCATCCACGAGTCGCTACGCTATTAATCTCAACCCATCCAGTAGTTGCCCGTTCATGCGCGTAGATCATTCAAGAAAGTGTCACTTTGTAATGACAGTTGAGAAATAATTATTTATCTATTGAACGAGACAGATTTAAGTGACATTTATTGTCTCATCGGACTTTAAGGACACTCCACAAGTTTAGTTTCATAAACACATTAATGTGGCTAAATCTATCTATAGTACAAGTGTCTGGAATGGTCAGGATAGGCTCTTCGTAGAAGTTCAGTCTGTAGGCCTCTCTTGAATGTGATCATTGACCTCAGCTTTCAAGCTGGTTGGAAGGTTGTCAGATCAAGGATTACGATGATCAAAATTGCAGTTATTGTACTAATATATTATCTAGTTGTCCTTAAATAACTCCAATAAATAACTTAAATAAAGAGTTTGCACCATTGGGCATTGAGAAAAAACCGGCGTACAAAATAGTTTACGCAACTAGTGAATGATTACCTGCTTGTAGCATTCCTCGAGGTTAATTACTTCTCTTGACTGAGGCAATAGAAACATATATTACTGTAGGCCTTTGGCAAGGCTTCGATATACACCGATATGTATCTGATTACATTTAAAGGTGACACATTTTTGGGATTAGTGTATACCTCCTAGGAGTCCGTAGGGTGAGGGCTATTTAATTCCAACGAGTTTGAATGCTATGATGAAGCAATCGTATGCACGAGTTGCGGAGAGAATTTTATTTGACGACGTGCTGTGATGATCAAGGACAGATTGTGATTGACATGTCTATGATGATCAAGGACAGATTGTGATTGACATGTCTATGATGATCAAGGACAGATTGTGATTGACATGTCTATGATGATCAAGGACAGATTGTGATTGACATGTCTATGATGATCAAGGACAGATTGTGATTGACATGTCTATGATGATCAAGGACAGATTGTGATTGACATGTCTATGATGATCAAGGACAGATTGTGATTGACATGTCTATGATGATCAAGGACAGATTGTGATTGACATGTCTTTGATGATCAAGAGTATTTGAATAGAAATTTGGCTTCATTAATAGTGAAAATATCTATTCTCAGATCTAGTCTATGCTAAAGCAGGACAAGAGATCTCATAATGGGCATAGATTACGCTCCCTCCCGTGCATTGGAGTGAATACTATTTCCCGTGGGGGCAATTGTCTGCTTTACACGTCACAGACAAAGACAGCATCTGAATGTCGTCTAATAAAGATATTTATGACGTCATGAAATGTGATACATGTAGTGGAGTCTTATTGGATGAGCGACTTCCGTATTTAGACTGTTGGATTTCTCTTGTAAACTGTTTCAAGAACTCGAACTATCCCGCCACGGCGCCGCCTGCCTGGACAGGGAATGTGCTCGTCTGCGAAAGGTGATAGGAATCGTGAACTGTCGTTGTTCGACTTGCTTGGGGTATAATGACATAACAGAGGACGACTCCTTGACCTTTGACTGCAACTCCGTGAAGGAAGTACACGAGTTCTGCTGTTTGAGTGATGTGCTTGGCTGCGATGCATGGTTGAAATGGAGAGATCTTAGCAGCCTGTTATGCAATCAAGATATCCCAATAAAATGTGGAGCTCAAGTGAGCGAAACGTGTGTGCGATCAGTACTGCTATACGGAGCGGAAACATGGCCATTGACTCAGGAACAAAGAAACCGATTTGAAGTGTGTGATCAGAAGATTCTGCGCCACATGATGAGGACAAAATGTGAGACCGGGTCAACAATGAAGATGTAATGAGTGTGCGGACTGACGCATCTGAAGAGCCGAATTCGACAGAGAAGGCTTCGATGGTTTGGTCATGTGAAATCCCTGAAGGTGGAGGGAAAGAATACACTGTGCAGCTACGTACAAGAAGTCCTGGATGCCCTCAACATCAATGAACATCTTGCCCTAGATCGGGACTAATGGAACCATCAAACTCCGTCCAACCTCAAGCGATGGAACAAGAAGAACATAAAAGGAGAAGTGAAATGAGTGCGTCAATTTGGATAGTGACTGGAGAAGACCCTTAGCCACAGAATAAGCGTATCACTTTGCTAGAAGTGCAAACTGATTCAAAGCGATGGCACATGCAGGAACTTACTATGTGAACGATTACATGTGCTTGCTCGCTTGTCAGTGTAATCCTAGAGAAGATAAATAACTTTCTCTGCTGTTGACTCGTCCATTTCCTTGCCTCGTGACATGCGGCAAATGAAAATGACTTATGTCAAAGGTCAGACTGTCTCGTTCATCTCCAATGTTAATGTTTCTTTCACAACAAAGTTTGATCTGATATAGAGAGGTTGTTTTACTCTCTCCTCTTAGAGTGGGCTAACTTTCCACATACTAAGTGGGCAAAAAGAAATGTTTAATACTTTACAGAGATAGGAAAAATAGTTGTGCGTCGCTTGCGGATTGCTCTGAATTCTTTCAAAATGCTCCGATCGCCACGACTCCATCAGATTCGAAGACTTCAGATCATTGCGCAAAACTTCTCTCGATAATGTTGGACCCTCCGATCATTTTTAAAAAAAGTTAGCAGACGCATGAAAAAACGTTCACAAACTTCTCTGTAGAACTTGACATCGTCTGTGTCTCTTTGCTGTGTGATCCGGTTGATAACTGTCACTGAAACTTTGCACAATTTTGCGTGTTTGATGTTGAACTGGCTGCTCATTGTTCGATTGCTATGGTATTATGTCAGCAGATTGTGCCATTTCAATAACGCTACATGTTCCAATGTTTCCTTTCTAGTCAAACAGAAGAAGAGACGACCAGTTTAGCTCTGTGTCCATAGGATTCAACGGATGTGATTATTGATAAAATTTTATTGTGGACTAAACTTCATGCATTGTTGTAATAATTATTGAACAAGTGAATGAACAATCACACCACAGAAATATCATATCATAGAGATGCTAAATGCGTTGTGCATGAAATAGCTCCAGTATCCTAAAAGCAATCAGCTTGTCAATAAGATGTTAAATCACTGAAAGTAGGATACTTTTCCTACGATGAGGAGTGGTGAAGGCATTGCAAGTAAATCATTCAATTGATTATTTTTCCCATTACAATACAAATCAATCATTCAATTAGTCGCAATAACCGCTGAATATAATGCCGCAAACGTATGAAGAGAAAACATGACGCTCACTTGAGACGTCTAAAACTGGGAAGAATGCAATTATGGGCGAAGTGCTCCAGCTTTGTATGTCTTCATTGCACTCTCTAACTCCACTCGTCTTCTCAATTGATTTGTCCGCCGCAGTTTCTTCAAGCAATGCACATGCATTTAGGAGAGCAGTACTTCCGGCATCAATAAGCAGTTGTGTAATAATTAAGTAAGAGCCTTCCTTGAAGTCCTTTCAGCCGCTGCTGAAGACTATTTGTGAAGCGAAATAATGAAAATATCACAACTACCGATCACTAATCGGACACGGCTTCTTAGAATAATAATAAGTAGAAGAAAATACTACTATCTAAGATTATAGGTAGAACGAAGTAAAAACAATTAAAGCCAGAGAAACTTTAACTACTGATAGAGGAGAAAATACTACTAGGAAATAGAATAATCAAAGATTGAGTTGTATCCTCAGTCGAAAAACTGGAACAGACCTAAATAGTTGCCATTTCATCCAACATCAGGAATCATCAGCATGCCTAGTTCACATCTCTCAACATCGACACAGCTCCCTATTAAAATTTGCAGTCATTTAAAGTGATATTAAATGACTGTTCGAAAATTCAGTAACTTGCCAATTGCAAATAAAAAAATACTACGTCGTGAAGTTGTTCAAACAATTCCAGTAAAATGAAGAATTGATCAGCTGACGCTTAAACGTCCGCAATAGTTATGAAATCGTTCAGTTTGACCAAAGCTGCCAGAGAGTGATTCTGGCCATGCATACTTTCAGTTAGACTGAAGCACTTGCTAGATATAACTTGTCATGTGTTCTAGATCATCGTGTGACAGTCACCTAAAAACTTCAAAATCTTGAAGGTAGGCCATCTCACACTATGAAGATTCACCAGAAAAATTGTAATAGTGCTACAGAATTTGAAGTAGGTATAAATAACCCTCCTTTAATTTGCTTTTGCCAATACTTATAAGTTACTCTCTTGATACTCAGCCCGTGCGTCTCCATGATGGTGCTAATGGAATTCTTCAACGGTCATCCTGGAAAAATTGATTAAATAAATACTGCAATAAAAAAATGAAAATTACCATTTTTATAATTGTTCTTTGTTGTACTAATATATTTCACGTTTATTCAAATATAGCAGACATTTGCTACTCATTCGAGTCATAAATCGAGTGCGTCTTCGAAAACAGTCTTACTTTCTTTTATTTGGTTAAAAAAATGACATGTAGATCTGAACTTATATGTGCAACGTCGTAACGGAAAAAGGACATTTTTTAAGGTATGATGACCTACAAAACTTCCAAAATTTAGATGTAAAACAAGGCAAGTGAATCATGTCACATTGTCTTTTCAGATCCGCTTCATGTTCACAAATTTGTCTAATAGAGCATTTTAAAAATCGTAACATTATAGCGTCGTAACGCAGCACTGTAACGTCGTAGCGCTATGCGGTCACACTTAGATGGAAGCTATCATCATCTGAACACTCTGGGTATTGGTAATAGGCCTTTTTAGAGTTCGATGGGTTAATGCATAGGCACTCTCGTACCGAATCGATTGAGAATGTGCCTATTATTTGAACATTCACAATATCCTCCAAATCATTTATTTGGCTAGTCTCTAATCGTTCATTTGTCCATCTACGTGCACATGAATACGGCGACTTGATGAGTTGGCACAAATTGCCTACAGTTAGGTTTATATCACGCCATAGCTAGTCAATAAAAGCAGTATAAACCTCAAAAGCTAGCTATAGCTATGTAAACGTAGCTACATCTAAGGAGTCTCACAGCTGGAATGAAGATTGCAAGTACAGAAACAGAAAAGTGAAGAGACAGATCTATAACTAAATAATAACTGTGTAACCAGAGGGATAAAAATAGAAGGCGATCATGTCAAAAACCAATGTGTTTGATAAAGGATCTAAAAGCTATCAACTCTCCATCATGGAGGTATGATGATCCTTATTAACAACTTTTAATGCTTCAGTAATAACAGATATTGGAAATACCTCGAAAGAAAGCCTATTCTACAATCTTGCTATAATAGCTTACAACTTCCTACATGGAAATCTTGGCATTTTAAATGAACTGAAATATCGCCAATGAATTTTTTCCTCATTCTTTGTTATCTCCGTTGCAGGTCATGGGTAGATGCCATCATGCACACGGTGAGTTGATGAATTTCTCTTTAGAATCAAGCAATACAGCATGAATGAAAACATCTTTCTACCTTCAGCTTCCACCTCCGCCTCAATATGCACAGCAACAAGGGGCTCCTGGAGGCGCTCCAAATGCATCGGCGCCTCCACCTGGTGGTCCTCAACCTCCTGGTTCTTCGGGCTATCCACAACAACCGATCCAACCTCACTACTCCGCCCCAGTGTCCGCGCCTCCGCCAGGAGGCCCTCCTCCAGCCTACCCCGGTCCTCCCGGAGGTCCTGGAGCCATGCCACCTGCCCCGGGAGGCTACCCAGGCCAAGCACCAATCGGTTTCAACTTCGGAGGCCCGCCGAACCCTGGCTACCCGGGTGCTCCGAATCCTGGATATCCTCAACAACCTCCCAACCCGGCATACCCTGGCCAACCTCCCAATCCTACATATCCAGGATATCCGGGCCAACCTCATCCCGGTGCCGCGTATCCTCAACAGCCTGGCTATCCCCAGCAACCCGGCTATCCTCAAGCCGGCTATCCTCCGCCTCCCCCACCTGGTAGCTACCCCTATCCTCAACAACAAGGAGCTTATCCAGTTCAGCACGGTCCACCTGGGGCCGCCTACCCACAAGCTGGATACCCAGGAGCTGCGGGAGTGCAGCCGACGCAGAATGTGGTTTATGTACAAGGCAAGAAGAAGAAGAAGGGACTGATGAGTAACAAAGGACTGATGGGAGTTGCGGCCGGCGCCGCTGGAGCGATGGTGATTGGCTCTGCCTTGCGACATCCCTATGGTGGATGGGGTGGAGGTTGGGGAGGTGGCATGGGATGGCGAGGAAGTTGGAGCTCACTGAGTTCCTTCGGATCTTGTGGTTCTTTCGGCTCCTTTGGCTCTTTTAGTGACTGATCGTAAGAAATCTTGCTACGTGAAAGAGGAGAATTTGAAAGTTAATGAACGTGTAAATGACAGTTGGCGATATCTATTGAGCAGAACGTGCCATAGATTCATCGACTATTAGCATAGAAAGTGTTGATGATGATTATCGCAATTACATAGATTTCGGAGCGCAGAGATCTGAGAATTGTGACATCAAGTTTAAATGCGGGGGCTGAGAATAAACGAGATTGAACTCAGAGCAGCCATTTTCATGTTGTTCACAAGCGAAATATTGAGAGGCAATTGCCTCGGAGGCGCTCGATGATCGTCACTTTATCGGAACGTTATTAACACCACTTCCCACGAGATTGTGTTATCCCACGAATACTCGGCTGTAGAGTCTCATGTTGAGAATCAAAATCTCATTGACGCTTGGTACACAAGAAAGGTATTCTATTAGCAAGCTTCGTGAATTGCCTCAGAGTCGTCATGTACAACGAAACTGTCACCAAGTAAACTGATCAGCCGTTCATCTCGCGTTTGTCAATACTTAAATAAATGTAAAATTCACGTGTGACATGAAAATAAATTCTCCTCCTTCACTTCAACGCAATTTCAGTTATAGAACGATATCCTTTTGTGGATTTTGCAGATTCTGAAACACGATTTATGTTTGAAACTCCGTAGACATTGCAATGAACAGTTATGAACCTTCGCGATTTTAAAAGAATATTTTGGCGCGCTTATACTGGCAATTGTTCTTTCGCCTCAACACGAAGCAGGCTGCCTGTCGCTCAAAAATCGTTGTGACAACTATCAGAACTTGCATGCTGAGTGCTAAGGCGCAGTCTTTTCTGCATTGTTAAGAATTGCATTGGATTTATTGAAGTCATTCATTTGAAAAAAAAGATTTCCTACTTATATGAATTCATGAAGCACAATTGGGCAAATTCCCGTAGAAATCTAAAGGTGCGGCATATTTCTATAATAAGATGTTACATGTGCTAATGCGATTTAATTCTGCATGTGCACTGGTTTTAATTGATATACGCGAGCCGAGAAAGAACTCTCACAAGCGCGTTTTTGTTTCTGTCAATTATCTCCAAGTATTTATTATCTTATTCAGAATCTGCTGAACTTAGAAACAACGAATTTCTCGACTTCCCATATAAAACCATCACATGAAAGTTTGCCGTATGCTCACGAATAACCGGTGTCAGAATGTAACGTCGAACGTTACCCGCAGATTTTGCAATTCCTGGACAGCAGATTAGCTTGTCTATATCCGTCAATGCAATTTATTGCACTAGAAGTGTCGTAAGAAAATTTGCCAGTGTAACTGCGCCTTTACTTTAAAATCTTCAAGATTTTTGATAACTGTAATTGGTACTCTATGCCCGAAGTGACAGTCTGAGTATAGAATGCAAGCATATTGAAATTTAAAAAATCAAAGATACCATAGAATGAATGGATTGAGCGTATTGTTGCTGATTCCATATCCAGAAGATATTTTTGACAATACCATTGTAGAGTCGCATTTTCATGTTAACTTTATTCCTGTGGAAATTTCATATTATCTTTTTTATCTTTAAGTTAATGACAAAATCTTCGTATTAACACTGAATCTCCGTGTCTGTCGCTGAATGTTGTACAACAATTGCGTCATTGTGTTTTACCATTTTACCCTTTTTTAATCTCAGTGACTATTATGACATTTGGTTCAGTCGGTGGTTCTGTTCCCCTATAGCGAGGGGTGAACGAGTCATTTCTCTATGGTCACATGGTAGGATTGTTACATGCAAATGAGTTGTTAACACTGTGTAATGAAATGAATACAAATTCCTGTAGTTAAATGAAAGCCGTCAGTTAAAGCTCGATTTCAATAAAAAATTCCCAGAACACATGTTATTTTCTTATTCTTGAGCATGGAAATAGTGATTCCTGAGCTCAGATTAGAATGATTGTAGGATTGCCATTCAGAAGAATTCACAAAGTAGTTCAGAAAAGACCGCGAAAGTCACAAATGTATTGTAAAGCATTGGTCGGAAGTTTAAACTAATCACATTGAAATTCATATTCTTGACAGACGAGGTGAGACGAGTAGGCCTATTTCCCAAGGCATATAAAGTCTGGTATGTAGGACTTGAATAGAAATATGTAGGTTCTACGGAATTGTAGATCGATTCCAAACTTCTTGCATAACTTTCATGACCGACAGACACTCGGCTACTGACTATGCGATTTATTGAAAAAAATGCTAAAATTGCAATTTGATGACTGTGATAATTGTAAGGAAATCAACAAACATGTGCTTTCACAGCATGTTGTACACACTATGACTGCAACGAAAGCGCGCGCCTTCTGAGTTTTATCGAGTTCCTTCGATCTTCAGACAAGATCAAAGAAAAAGACATTATTTGAAGGAAAATTGCATTTTTCCACCGAAACACATTGTTTGGGTGTTTGCTCCGGTACCATTCGAGATCTATTAACTCGAAGCTACATAATTTTCGGCCTGATCACTAGGTGACATATGCCACGCGTAATTACGGAACACCCCAAACATCCGTGGCTAAAGACATTCTATTCTTCTACGCGCTGCACTAAGAGTGAGAAATCACTTGATCTGATGCTGTCAAAACATGGGGAATGTTTATGAATACGCGCGGGTGAATGTTTATAGTTTGCGCGTCGTCTGCGTTGCCGCTTGAACCATGGATGAACCGCTAAGCATGTGCTGTCTTCCCTGAGCATGAAATTGAGGTCCTATCACATTGTTTAGCCTCTGATACATACAGACACATGAGACACGAGTCTTTATGACAGGACTGCCGACAGATGTTGCAGCAATTTTCACGCATAGCCACGGATGCTTGGTCATGTGTAATTACGCGTAGGCCTAATTGAGCGTGGCATGTCTAGTGTATAACAAAGAAATACAGCATACAGTATATCTAAGTGCATGGGCTTTGGCTCAATAATTTTCTAATACCCTTGAAACACAGAAATATCAGGAGTCTAGACATCAAACTCAGTTGAAATGAGAACTAGATGTCGACGCATAGCGGTCCACAACATTTTCAGTCATCACATCGACGCCTCCAAATTTGGATTGACAGCACCATCAAATCAAGCAAAACTGTGCATACTTTTAATAATTACTAATTTTTGTCAATTTCTAATTTGGTCATCATGGGTTTAATGTACACTACGTGACATGCCACGCGTAATTACGGAACACTCCAAACATCCGTGGTTAAGGACATTCTATTCTTCTACGCTCGTACATACGCGCTGCACTAAGAGTCAGAAGTCACTCGATCTGATGCTGTTAAAACATGGGGAATGTTTATGAATACGCGCGGGTGAATGTTTATAGTTTGCGCGTCGTCTACGCTGCCGCTTGAACCACTAAGATGAACCGCTAAGCATGTTCTGTCTTCCATGAGCATGAAATTGAGGTCCTATCACATTGTTTAGCCTCTGATACATGTAGACACATGAGACGCAAAGTCTATATAACAGGACTGCCAACTAGCCTATACTAACTTATGTTGCAGCAATGTCCCGCATAGCCACGGATGTTTAGGGTCATGTGTAATTACGCGTGGTTTACGCGTGATTGAGCGTGGCATGTCAACTAGTGTAGATAGGCCTAAACTGTTGGATATCCTTGTTAATCTATAACAGATAACCTATAGTTACCCGTCGTGAGCTGAGCACCGATGGAGGATAACCAATCGCAAAACGCTGATAGCTTTTTGGGAAATAGGATTTTGTGAGGATATCCTTGTGCAGGGAAGGATATTTACGGTTTTCCAAGAGTTGCTGAAACGATAAACACGCGGATAACTGAAGGACCTACGCAATATCATCAGTCGGATAAAAATTCTCGTACCCACTTGTTCCGTTCATTCCGTCGCTTTATCCTTCTCCGTTTATTCACGACTAAAAAATGGTCAACGCATGGACGTCATCTTGCTTGAGGGGATGTAATGCTTTCTAAAGAATATCGACCTTTAATATATAAATATCATTTGCAATAGAAGTCGCGGGGCAGGCTATTTATCATGAAAATATTATATCCATTGTGCATTTCTTCTGGGTAGGAGATCACAATAAGTAGCCGTCGATGTGATGACGAATTGTGGTCACTTTTTTAGAGAAAAATGGAATTTTTCAAGAAAAATGATACAATATTGCAGCCGAGCCGAAATATGAAGTGCGACAATTGGAAAAATGGAAAATGTAGCAAGTTGTAAGTTCCACGGGTGAAGAGGTGAAACTAATTAAATTACAAATCGGCATGCGAGCTCAATCACAAGATTGAGAGGCGGAAGTGGGAGTGAAATTATCCCAGACTCAAGTGTCGAAATGTAAAACGAAGTTTGCCATCAAGAATGATTTATGACTTTCGAGGCAGTGGACGCATCCGGTGCAGATGTTTAGGAAGAGAATGGTAGCACAATATACATAACTCAACGACCGAACGACCTTTGTACTTCACTTTGTACGCTGCTCATCCTCTTGGTTCTTCTCCACATAGGTAGAATATACGGTGTCTATCGTTATCAGCTATTTTATCTTGAGTAAGCCTTTGTGGGTGACACTAACTCTGTGAAAGATAGACATGAACTTGTGATTGCTGGAAGCGTAATATATTTGGTGGAAAACGATCTAGTCGGTAGAGATAAAATAAACATTACCAGAGTGCTAACGTATGTATATAATGGAGTTACAATATCAATGAGTAGTTAAGCGATTATTAAGACCAGTTAAGCACTCCACAGGGTGATTAAAAAAAGTATTGTCTTGAAACGTACAATATCTGATTATATATTGCGTTTTGTGTGAAGCTACTGTATATGTACAATAAGAATGGTCAGGGTATGCGGTTACTAAATATGCCAGTCAGTTTTTCAAATGAGTGCATCATAAGTATTGTATAATTAGTAGTATCATGCGTATTTTTTCTCTAAAACATCAGGAAAAATAAAATGAAATTATTCCAAAAGTCGTCTGCATACTGAAAATCGGGTGGAATGTATTTGTACGAACCTGACCATCATTATATTTCAGCTAAGTGCCAGGTGTTCAGTGTGGCAACCATCGCTATGCTGGCAGACAAGAAGATGACGAAAACTTAGCATCACTTTTGCGAGGAGAAAGTCAGTTGTTAATGATCTGAACACCCCGCCAAATTTTGTCCTTGAAATCACTAGTATTTCTTGGCTTCGTAGTGCAGGCAATTTCCATGTTTTTGATGAAATAACCCCCATATGAAGAAGTCAAGAGGAGCTAAGTAGGGGGACTTGGGGAGGTTTGTGGCACCACGACGACCGATCCATCTCATGGGAAAATGTTTGTCCAGACAACTCAGCACAGCGAGGTGAAGTGTGGTGTTGCACAATCCTAAAAGATACACTGATAAGGTGCTGTACCAAAAACTCAACAAATAAAACTCACTTGCATATACCAGAAATGCTCCAAATTATCCCAACTTGAGATTTCTGGTCAGGAGAAAGTCCTCGGCATCTCCAAGATTGACCAATGACGCTTCGGGAAGGAAGAATCAATTAGGCCACTTGACCGGTGACCACATTACCGCCCATACGACAACCTTTCGTGAATGCATAGGTTCCTCTTGATATTCCGAAGGCTATTCCGCTTCTTCGATGGAACAGTTCTGCTTATTGGCTTTCCCATTAGGGTGAATGAGAAACCTTCGCCACTGAAGAAGACTTTCTCCTGGAAATGGGGATTTTTTGGATCATTCCAAGATCACATTCACAAAATTCTAATCTGTCAGCCATGTCATCTGGTTGTAGCGCATGGAGAGTCTTTATTTTGTATGCTTTAAAGCCGGACTTATCAAGAATATGACAAATAGCCGAGTAACTCAAATTCATCTCAGCACTCGCTCGACGAATTGATTTCTTCGTAGATTTCCTGAACGCTGCTGCTTTATTTTTCGTCCGAATATGCAGTTCGTGGCCAGCCAGAACCAGCAAGACCTGGGGCCTCTTCTGTTCTCTCTCTCTCTCTCCCTCCCTCTCTCTCTCTCTCTCTCTCTCTCTCTCTCTCTCTCTCTCTCTCTCTCTCTCTCTCTCTCTCTCAAGCACACGTACACACACTCACCCATTTTAATTTATTAAAAAGACCTACACTCATCAGATCTTGTCACGCTGAAATTGTACTCACTCACCAAGGGACCTCAGTATTCTCTAATCTCCAAGGCAAACGGCTTCCTGTATGAAAGAAACAAAACTGCATCGTCCTGAAGAAAAGATGCATTTCCCGTAGAATAAATGAATATGTTGCTAGGCTAGGGCTATCTATTTCTTTCTTCTATTGTCAATTACTTGAGAAAAATTGACTAAAGTCTTAACGAGAGTTAAGTGCGTCAAACAATAAGGAGAGAGTACATATGGGAAATCTTCTCCATTACCTCTGCATTTATAATAATTAGCCAAGCGTATTCTCTGCTTCTGCTCACGAGGTAAATTGAGAATGAATTGTATTGCCATGCGTGCAGAGATTGCGTGTAGTGTGTCCCAATCTACTGCTTGCGACGTCCTCGTCTTTGGTCGGCCTTGATGCACGACTTGCAATGATTCAATAAACTAACGTCGCTTGGCAACAAATACTTTGAGAATTCGGTGATAAATAAGGTACGGATGTTCGCCATTCTACTTGTAATTCATGGCTGTCGGATTCACATCTTTGGCCAGTTGCTCGTCGCGCCGTGTAGTGAAAGTAATTCCTGCTGCTACTTCGACTGGATTAGGAGTGAGATTGCATCGAACACTCGGACTACAGAATGTCACTTCCATTAATCCATTCGTGGCCTTGATAGAATTCTGCGCTGTTTCGCCTTTTGGATTTCCAGAGCGGCCAATGGCAGGCTTGGAAACTGTGACTGTGCTGCTACAAGGTCGCTGGCGTCATGAAGATTGTCATGGAAATCGAGGAGACCTTCATGCTGGAGATGTACAACGTCTTTTCGCGGGAGCGGGTACTGTCCAAGGAGAGGGTCCGAACGGCGAGGAATCAGCGAGGGGACTGAGCATCTGGGTGGATGTTCCTGCAAACACGAAGAAGGAATTACCATCTTACCAAATTCTCCCCGTTCGTAATATTCCAAAGATAGATAAGAAAGGAGTAAAAATCAACTTGATATCGGGTCAACTTCTTGGCCGCACTGGGCCTGTCAAAACTCGAACGTCTACTCTTATCGTCTATCTTCGCCTTGCTCTTGATTCAGACTTTGAGATGGAAGTACCTACTGATTGGAATGCTTGTGTCTACGTCATCGAAGGACGCGGCCTGGTTGGCCCCACCGATTGTCAGGCGACTGGAGACAGTCGTCAGTTGCTCTACTTGAGCTCTGACGCAGGGAAACTTCGAGTGGAGAATGGCGACGAAGATAGAGACTTGCAGATTCTGGTCCTTGCTGGACAGCCATTGAGGCAAGAGATAGAAAGAAGAGGGCCATTTGCCATGGTGACCCCTAAAGAGCTCGAGGAAACGATTGATGACTTCAAACTATCTAAAAATGCATTTGTGAAAGCTAAAGGCTGGAGATCATCATTTTCGGTAAAATAATTCTTACTGTTGCTTGTCACACGTCATTGTATGAAACTTGTCCTCACAGTGTATGGAAATAATTTTTATGAAACTATAAAAAATTTCATAAATCTGTAAAGTCAGAATTCTGAATATAGCTGGTCTTGAGGCCACGAGTAGGCCTATACATTCTAAGTCAATGAAGAGATCAAAGCCAAGATTATTCAAAAATGTGAACATAAAGATTGCAGAGTTTGACAGGTTTATTTGCAAATATGTTTCAGTAGGCAAGCTACCATCATCAGTGACAACGATCAATGAAAAATGATAAAATGTACACAAGACTTGGTGATATGAAAAATCAATACAGGAAAAGTTGTTGTGATTGGTTGCGGTTATTCATGAGACAATGTGAATGAAGAAATGACTTTAGGTACAATGAGCAGTGAGTTATCCTCCGTAGTGTATAAATATATTTGTGAGTATTGCTGTCAATGCTACGTCGGTGAAACCCATCGCCATAGATCTACTGGATAAACAAACATGTGAAAGGTCGACCCCCATCTGAAATATCGCTTCTAAAACTCAAATTATTACTAAATTAATATAGCAAAATGGTAAAATTCTATATTTTCTCAAAATTTTCATCATTCAATAATGAAGAATGATATTTTTCCATATCAACTTGTTTTAAGCTGACTTGTAATTTTTTAGTAGCTATGTACGCCTTCATATACGTATGTTATCGATTTGTTCATTTTCCCCATTTCATCGTTACAAAAGGATATGATCGGTTTACGAGTAGGCCAACTGTACAAGAAAACAAATTATTCCTCACACGATGTGTAATAGTACATTAAAACATTTGTCTGACAAGGCACAATGTTCAGCATTTCGTTGGATAACCTCCTGATTTCAATATGGCATCAATTCTTCTTGGCATGCCTTGTAGGTACCGGTTTTGTACATGCTTCTGGTGTCGTTTCTAAGCACCACACTCTCAAGACTTCGTTCTTCAAGTCTGACAAATTTCTGCATTTGCTATGATCGATTTCTGCTTTCATCTGCTGTTATAAATTTTTGATAGGGTTGATGTCAGGACTATATCGCCGGCCCGGGGAGGACTGTTGTGCCTTTCTCTCTGAACCAGGTCATCGTTCTTTTGACATGGGACGTTGTCCTGCTGAAATAAGTTGCAATCGTGAATTAATCCATGAAGCGAGCAAGTTTGTCCTCCAGAAATGCGGAGATGCCAAGGTTTCAAAAAAAATGCGGGAGACCCATCATCAAATGATCCAACAACAAAAATAGTAAAATTAGATTAAATCATATTTAAAAGCCCTATCAACTTCCTATATTTCCTTCAATAAATGGAGAATATTTATTTTTGAAGACAATTAATTTGTCACATTTCCAATAAAAAAGATAGAATTCGTGAATCAAAAGAAAATCCATCTTTTCAATAAAAGTATGATTGCATAAGTAAGTAAGTAAGTGTTTATTGAGTGATAAATAAAAATCTGACAAAACTATGTTTTTATACAATTTACATTGGAACCCTTTTAACAGAAAAGTTTGATGTGCGGTTTGAGAAAATTCACAAAAAAGCAAAAAAAATCAGTAAGTGTCATTTATAATCACAGAGGTGAATGGTACAAAGGATGTACGAGATCGTTCAGTTCTGACGAACGGTATGGATATGCTCCTTGAATATGAATGTCTTTTGGGGATGATGGCATTGAGAATGTGGTCTTCATCGTTTTCTATCGACAGGAATAGTTTCTTGCTTTGTGCGTATCTTCGTTTGATCAGTTCGTTTTCAGAGCATTGACATTTTCTCTCATTGTTACGGTAAATGATCTTATGTGCCCGTTTATCAACAATATTTAAGCAATTGGATAGTGTCTTATTCAGACCAACAAAAACAGGACATGCGTATTCGAGTATGGAACGTATATAAGACGTATACAATAAATGCAGTTCATCGCTTGAAACAAATGGCCAAAGTTTTCTCAAAGCATAAAAGCGCTTATTAGCAATCTTTACAATTTTCTGTACATGCTTTGCCCAACTCAAATCATGACAAATACGTAAACCCAAAATATCGATGTAGTCCACCACTTTGATGGGAAAATGACATGATGGAGATGTAAAACTTTTCTTGAAACATGGTAGCACATTACATTTTGACATATTTAACTTCAAATCATTAGATTTACACCAGTTAGTCACAAATTCTATTTCACAATTCACATTTTTTTTCTATTTCCGACATAAGCTTTGTGGAAACAGGCAATATTAATGTCAAATCATCTGCATACTTGACAAAGTCAGTAGTTTGTAACATGCAGTGAAAGTCCCCAAAAAATGCGGCAAACAAGTACGGGGCTAAAATCGTTCCTTGTGGAACTCCAGATACAATCAGGAAATACTCTGATATGTTTCTATTCAGCTGGACACAGGCGTGTCTGTCGGTCAGATAGCTTTTCAACAACATCAGAAAACCTGTTGGTGTGCCAATACGTAATAATTTTTGTATCATCAAGTTATGGTTCAAATTATCAAAAGCTTTATGCATATCAAAGGTCAAAAGGATAGATCCAAAACAATTCACATTATCAAAATTTTTACAAAGACTATTCATGATCGATATCAATGCTGTTGTAGTTGAGCAACCTTTCCGGAACCCATGTTGTTCTTTACCAAATGATTTTTCAAGATCTGGGCCTATTTTTTCAAGAATAATACGTTCACATATCTTGGATGGTAACATTGTTTGAGATATAGGTCGTAGTTTAGATAACGAGATATTCCTTTCTTTAGGGACAGGAGTTATAGTCATTTTTTTCCAGTCGCTTGGGAATATGCGCGTATCTATTATAGATTGATAAATATGAGTCAAAGGAAATGTTATCGAATCAGCAAGTCGTTTGTATAATGACGATGGGATATTTGGATCACCAGAGAACTTGTTTTCCTTCACCTTTAGGAGTAATCGCATTACATCAGCTTCTTTTATTATCAAATGCCAACCATCGTCATCCAGGTCACACTCTGGCAAAGAAGAGTTGAAGTTCTGTGTCGAATGAAAATGTTTCGTAATCATTGAGAGTGTGTTTTTTATGCCTCCGTTCTTGGTAATGAATGAGTGGAAATAAGCATTAGTTTGTTTCGTTGTATCTTTAGTGGTTGATAACAACTTCCATAACCCGTTGGAATTACTTTTTATTTTTTCTGCGAATTTTGTCTTGCATTTAAGTACCTCTATTTTGACTTTTTCCTTCAAGTGATTATACTTGCTCCAGTTTTTCGTTCGAAATGCTTCCCATCTATCGTTGATCAGTTTTTTCGTAACAGGAGTAAGCCAATCCTTATCATGAGACGTCATCAGAATCGTTTCTCGTGGTATATGAATATCGATAAGGGTTGATACTACATCATGAAAGTAGGACCATTTGATGTTTACATCATCTACATTTAGCAAAAATGACCAATCAAATCGCTTTATAGCGTCATTCAAAATCTCTATGTTGCTATATCGAAAATCAAAGACATTTTGTAAATGAAACGTTTGATTGAGATATTTGTTATCGTATGCATCAGGATAGACAGTAAGGAACACGTGGTCAGCATTACCAACTGGGGAGTCAAAATTAACATTTTCTTTAGGGTACTTGTCTGTAAGATCTTCAGAAATCAGAATGTGGTCAAGTATATTATTACCTCGAGTAGGCTTTGTAATAAGGTCAAACACATCAATAGTGTCACATAACTTTCTCGTATCAAAGTGATTAAAATCACCTACAATTATAAAATTGTACTGAGGCTTATTACACAGTAAGGTGTCAAACATATTAACAATGAATTCGTGTACCTGATAAAGCTCATTGCTGTTACAAGATGGCGGTATATAAATGCACAAAACATACAAAGACAGACGAGGCAACTCAATGACATTGCATGAAACTTTATGAACAGTTGCAAGATTAACAGTTATTTCGTTGGAGACGATAGTACTTTTAACATAAATAATGGTACCACCACCGCGTCTCCCACTTCTATCGTTTCTGTACATATAGTATCCGTCTAAAGATACAATAGAATCACTGATGTTATCATGTAGCTAGCTTTCAGTAATGCATAGAATATCAGGCTTTTTCATTTTCATTAAGATTGCGAGCTCGTCAATTTTCGGGAGCAAAGACTGGATATTTGTCAATGATAAAACTGGGTATTTTTGAGAGTCAGAGGTGAGATAAAAATTCTTTAGTGAAAATTTGAATTGGAGGTGGTCATATTACTTCTGTTTATCACTTTACCTCTAAAAATGATAACGTCTTGTCCATTATCTCTTTTGACCTTCAGCTCCTCTCTGAGCTTACGATACTCAATTTGTTGCATCGGCGTTCTGTCGGGATGAATGTATACTTTTTTATGCTCGACAAATTTACTCAAAAATCGTGCATTCTGCAGCATTTTAGTCTTTGCTGTATCATCATTCAGTCTAACTCTCATAGGTCGGTCTACACCGCGAATCTTACCAATGCGAGTAGTACTGTTGACGTTTATGTGTTGCAATTTCAACTTTGAAATAATTTCTTTGACTTGTTCCTCATCATGCTCCTTTCTTTCATCAATAGTGCCCGAATTCAATTCAGGAATACCTCGAACTATAACGTTAGTCCTTCGGTGATTTCGCTGCTCAATTTCGTCCATGATTTCTTGAGTACCATGTAATTGAAAACTCATTACATCATTTGATAACTTTGTTATCTTTTCTTCGTGTTTTTCTTGAACTTTTCTTAAGTCTTGAATTTCTCTTCGAACCTATCTATTTTTGCCTCCACAACCATAACTTTATTCAAGAGATTATCGATATCTGATCTAAGTCTGACGATTATTTCATCTTTTGCTGTTTTAATCAGCTGTTTGATGTCATTGACATTCAGTGTATGATCGCAAGAGTTCGATCGCAGACTACGCTTTGGTGTGTTTGTCATAATTGCGTCAGTTAACAGCTTGCGGGAACTTCAGGGTCACTTAATTGTTTAATGAATATGACGTCACAAAAAAATCGATATCTTCAGAAATTTTGGCCAGGGTAGTCTCTACACCTTTACGAGGAATCAGCTGATAACCTTGAAACACAGATTATTTCAGTGTGTACAATCGATATGCTTAGTAAACGTCATACAAGGGTGTGTACAATTGCTTTGAAAGAGTGTCGAAGAAGCACTGAATAATCAAATATACACCACTATAAATAGATCCAATTATAGAATAATGGCACGAACTGACGGGAATCCGATGAATGAATGAAATATAGCTTTGACAAACAGCAGCGAATGAAATGTAAGCACGATCAGCCAACTCAGACGATGACAATAATTAACGCTGATCCCATGAGAATGCCAACGAATCACAAAAAAAAGATAGCACTAAGACACAGATCACTACTTCAGCTATCCGCAGGTACAAAACTCAATACAAATGACCATATAAACACGACAGAAAAATGGAAAACAGCGATGAACTAAGAGACACAAGAGCGCACGACCGCACACCAGCAAGTGAGGAGATGCAGGAGGAGCATGCTTCTCATTGGTTGTGAGGGAATGGAGGAGGGCTAATCGAAGAATAGGCTAGCGGTGAGTGGCTAATCAGTCCGAACGTTTGCTGTTACATTTGAATGATGGAAAGAGCACACTAGAAGGATAAAAACTGTTGGCCTACTTTAAAATACGGCGTAAATAAATGACGATGCGGGAGATTTAGGCAATTATGCGGGTGAGCGGGAGATTGACTAAAAATGCGGGAGACTCCCGCGAAATGCGGGAGACTTGGCATGTATGGAAATGACACATAATGTTCTCTGTTCATCCTCTGCCCAGTTTCGAGAAAGGCTAATGCCCTACGGCCTTTAGAGGAGAAACATTCGATACCATAACACCAGGAGAATGTCTAACCGTTTTACACGTGTACCGAGTATTCAACGGAGATTCACCAGGAAGTCTTCGAGCAACTTCCGGAGTACAGTTCTCCTGTTTAAATGTTGTTTCGTTACTGAACATCGCATCTTTCCATTCATTGTCAGTCCAGTGTTGATGTTGGTGACAAAAGTTAAGACGATCTTTCCGCATTCTGGCAGTGACGAGAGGCTTCCGAACTGGTAAGCTCAATTCCTTTTGTAAGCGATGTTGAACTGTTCTGACTGACACGTCTTCTGGTAGGCGTTGGAGAGACTGTTTCAATTTTCCAGCAGTGATGAACGGAGTACGAAAAATTTACGTTTGATGTTTCGGTCAGTTGTAGGAGTTGTAGCTGCATGCAGGGATGCAGAGTCATTCCGGCCTATAACTAGGCCCAAAATATAACACAAACAAATTATTTATTCTCGTACATAGCTGTCACCGTCTAGATATCAACTTTCTCCGTCAAACAAAAGTACAGAGACATACAGAGTCATACAAAAGTACAGAGTCAAACAAAAGTTGCATGCAAAGCTTGCAATAGTTGAGGGAATGAATCGTGATAGTGAAAAAAGGATTGTCGTTTCACTCGGTGATTCAGTAGAGAAGACAAGTCTTCCTAGCCTCGATCACACCTACTCACCAAAGGTCACATCAGAGACAAAAATGAAATACTAGTTTGTTTGAGAACATTACCTCTTACCCTCACGCTAATCGTGTGTGATGGCTCATCCAAAGTATGCATATCAAACTCGATAGTGTACTCATATTTTTTAGAGAAGGATGGGGATTTTCCTACTTGGAAAGAGACTGGAGAAAAACCGCATGAAGCACACACTAAGAAGATGGGAGGAGCCGCGTATGCATTCAACTGTAGGGGGCCATTTGATAAACTTTCATCGAAAATGATTGATAATTGATACAGGAATGATCACTAAATATAGGTTCAAGTAGGCCTATAGTGATCTATGACGTAGGTTACCAATTAAATTTTCAGAAAACTAGGCTTCATATACTTGCTACCCGGAGTTGGAGTCCTATCAAAAGCCGGAGTCCTATCAACCCCCGGAGTCGGAGTCGCAGTCCTATCAAAATGATAGGACTCCACATCCCTGGCTGTATGTCTACCAGAACGCCGACATGGAGAATCCGAACCCTTCTCGTTGTAAAGTTTGATTATGTTCGATACAGTGCTACTCCCAAGTTTGAGATCACGTGCAATTTCACGCTGGGACTTAGTATGAGAGTGAAACACAAGTCTTTGTTCGCAGATAACAGGGCTCAATTAACGTGGCATGCTTGCAATCAAACTAGCTGTCTCACTATCCGAACGTGTGCTTTGTGTGGAATATAAGCAGATTAACAGCGATCGATAATGACTTCCATCGGCTGCTATATTGCTTGTCTGCGTTGTTGAATTGTATTCTGTCTCCGGTAGCTTGCTTAGTGATGACATTTGCGCTTTGAAACCGAACAGCGTTAGATAATTCGCATTGAATGAGAGGTATCAGAGGGTCTAATAGTCTCAATCTTTAGATCCCTTGTTTCAGGCCACAAGAATTACAGCGATCATTCGACTTTATAAAACCTACAGGGTTTATAAGACCTAAAGGAGGGATAAAGTAGATATACAAAAGAAGTATGAAAAATCAACAAATTTTCCAAGTTCGTCCATACTTTTTGCGGTACCTGTATTTCATCATTTTTCATTGATCGTTGTCACTGATGATGGTAGCTTGCCTACTGAAATATGTTTGCAAATAAAACTGTCAAAAGTTTACGACTTCTAACTGTGATAAAAAGATGTCCTCAAACTTGAACAAATTAAGCACAACAATTCATTGGCAGCCGTAGACGCTGCGTTTCGCCTTACAAGGGCTCGTCAGCACGGCTCGGAATGGCCCAAACTAGCTTAAAATATCAGGAATTGAATTCGTATCTGTATTCCAGCATAGAAATAAATGGAACAATAGATACCTGCAATTTTGCTGCATTTTGAAGTCTAAGTCGTAAAAAAGGGCTGTAGTGAGCACTATTACCCCTATTTATTTCTTTAAATGACACATATAGTGCGTTTTATCACTTCAACTATTCTATGCGTGTTCTATTCTATGCTAGAGACTGTAATTCATCAATTGTTTTATCACACTATGCTCGGCGACATCATAATAGCTTACATATGAGACCTTCGTAAAAACCTAGTTTCTAATAGGCCTACCACTCCGATATCTATGTATATTTCACAAGAAGCTACGATCTGATTTTGCAGACACCCATAGGAGTTATTCATAGACATCATAGATTAAGTCTATGCAAGTTTCAAAGCGCTCGTTTTTTATCCCTTAACCGACCTTCTCGGGGGGTGTGGGCTGGGCATAAAATAGAAAGATGTCCTCAAACTTGAACAAATTAAGCACAACAATTCATTGGCAGCCGTAGACGCTGCGTTTCGCCTTACAAGGGCTCGTCAGTACGACTAGGAATGACCCAAACTAGCTTAAAATATCTAGAATGGCTGGACAAGCTGAAGGACTGCACAACAGGTTGCTCTGCCCATATTCTTTCTAGCTTTGCCGTGCGGCTGATAATCGTAAAGATTGCAGAGTGCCAGTTCTGCAATCCAATTCACAATTCCTTGGCAGCTGTAGACGTTCAAGTTGTTCAAATTGTCCACTTCTGAGGACATCTGTCTATTCAAAAGAGTGAGCCTTTGAACACTTACATATTGAGAAAAGTTAGCTTTTAATATAACTTTCTCTCTAGTGGGGAACGCTTGGGAGCGGAGTTCTTACCCACCCTCCTTGGGGGGGGGGGACGCTGAAGTGCCCTCTTCTAAATGGTGTCACTCTGAGCCAGATGGGGCATCATCATAAAGTGTTAATGATGTTATTCTTTTGTATAAATTTCTAAGAATGAGCAGGTGGGCCCACAAAATATTCTATGACATTGATTGCAATTGCTTGGTAGTGCCTGGTCTCGTTTTCTGCCACGAACGTCTTGTGCTAAAAATTTCGACAATGAGAAGACCAATCCCATTCGTTGCACTACTTGATTCCTGCTCGCTTGCCTAATTCGGGTCATTTTCGCCTTCTCCTAGCTTTAACGACACGTCGTTCAAGATTCTTTCTTTTATATGCATGTCGCGTTATTATTCTAAATTGCAATGATAATTCAAGGCATCTGTATGTAACTTGCACCTGCATTTTAATACTAGATTTTAATTTTCTTGTGCAATTTTTCCTTAGATATATTTGTGAATTCAAAAATGTTCTTCTGATATCCATTACTTTCAATAAAAGGTATTATTATAAGAAGGCCACATCTCTATTTCTACCAATTTCTAGAGATTGAGTCAAATACGAAATCTCTTTGACATCTCATGGGACTTTTGCTAGCAAAATGGTACAAAAAGGAGCTATACGTACTACAGTAGTGCTCGCTTATTGTGAGCATCCCGGGCCAGGAGCTACTATCCACATTAACCGGCGGTCCACAATAACCAAAATAACTCGTCTAAAAACCAAAATTTCATGTAAAACGTT
Source organism: Prostheceraeus crozeri (assembly GCA_907163375.1). Lineage (NCBI taxonomy): Eukaryota > Metazoa > Platyhelminthes > Polycladida > Euryleptidae > Prostheceraeus > Prostheceraeus crozeri. Next base: position 15,614 of record CAJQUW010004306.1, on the reverse strand, counting down.
TTTATTACATATTGTATATCAAATACTGTATGCATACATATGTGTCAAAATATGTAATTTATGTACGCAACTACGCACGTCCATAGTACACTGTACTGTATGTTAATTGCGATTCACATTGCGATTCAGATTCAAGAAATGAAACATTAATTCAGTGAATCATAAAATGAATTGAATCCGCTGAAAATTGAATTAAAAACTTAAAATCTCAGCCAAGACGTTCTCAATAAAATCTCAACTTCTCCTTGAAGACTTACAGGGACTTGCATTAATATGCACTTCATGAAATTTCCTACACCATTAGCTTAATTTCCGCTTATTTAAGATGCTTGTTAGCGAATATTCATTCCTTTTGATATCCAACTTGCTCCATACTACTTAAAAAGGGGGTTCATCTCGGTAGTATAATTGGTAGTATAGTATAATTGCAAGCATTAAGCTTTTTGGAAACTACTCTAATAATTTTTTGGACTGCAGGAAAATGCTCCTCGCAAAAAACTGAATCTCTTGATCTGGACATCTTCACTGTATGCAGACACGTTTTTGAGTCGCCACTCTACCTACATATACTCACTATATGTCTTGATGTTAAGGCCTAAACGTGCCCTAAATTTTCAGCCTGCCCTAAAGGTAGGACGACAACCCTGAATAGGACTGTAAAATTATATTATCAGATTTAAAGATTAGAACATGCAAATAATACATGCAGAACATTTCAGTTTGGTTGAAGAAGAAGAAGAACCATGAGTCAAGGCAAAATCAACCAAAAAATTTTTGCGTAATAGTTTATGGGCATGTGCAATATAAAACAAGAACTTTTTTTGCCCGACATTTTGTTCTGCATAAAAGCGATAATGTAAAAAAAAATTCTTTTATCAATCCGAACGACATGGCCAAAAATAACTCGAAATTGTTTCAAAGATCACAAAGCAGAGAATCACTACGAAACAGGTAAATAACCTTAAATATCATTTTTATAAAATCACAAACCAAATTTATCAAAGGCAAGAGCATCCGCATTCGTTCTTATCACATAATTGTAGATTTTGTTTATCTGCTTCGTTTTGGTAGAAGTGTGATTTATTGGAAATTGACAGCGCTCGCGGAACTTATTAAGTGGGCAAAAAGGAATTCCTAATACCATACAAAGATAGGAAAAAAAGTCGTGCGTCGCTTGCGGATTAATGTGAGTTCCAGCAAAGTGCTTTGATTGCCACAACTCCTTCAGATTCGAAGAATTCAGATCATTTCGCACAAGTTTTCTCCATAATGTTGGCCCTTCCGATCATTATTAAAAAAAAAATAGCAGGCGTACGAAAAATAGTTCACTTGGTGATTTCACCATCGTCTTCTCAGAATTCCTCTCAGCATAGTGCATGCACGACACTGAATCGCATGACATCAGTCAGCGATGTGTGTTTTGGTGTGTGCGAAGTGACATCACAGCACGCACGCATCTCTCACTGGCTCTGTTGTCCTCTGCTGATAGCTTATTGTTTGCCATTTCCAATAGCAAGCGATACACGAATTATCCATTCAAGAAGGAGCAAGTTGTCTGATTCTGTGATGTGCCATTTCGATATTAAGGTTAGATACAATCCTTCCATTCTAGGAAACTGAAGCGCGCGCATATGAATCTGTGGGTGGTGTCGTTGGAAAGCTGAAGGAAATGTGGAAGAGAAGAATGTATCAAGTAGACCAATGATTTCTTCTAGACAAACAGATGCACGCCTAGTTTTAGCTGCTAGGAGAAAGAGATGTGTCTGTCCCAAGGATAATTCTACGTTGGAAAGTTACTGACTGTAGATTGCAGCGTTCGAACTGAAAATCGGGAAGAACTTGATCGTCCTGACCAAGTTCCTGTTGATGACCTCATTAAAAATAGTCAAATAATTTGTATGCATATTTTGTAGAATTTTATTTCACGTTTTAGCTTAAGGAACTAACATTAATTCTCTTACACACCTGGTAGATTTTAGATAGCGTAATCCCGCTGTGTTAGCTAGATCTGGTATTTTTATTGGAAACAGACCTGTCCTCTTATCATCTGATTGGGCAGACTGTTAAATAGGATCTTTTCAATATATAAGTGATAAACATAATTTTGAACAGAACGACTTACTCGCCAATTCATTACACATGAGGAGAGGAGAAGCGTTGTTTGTCCTTCTAGTAAGCATTTTTTAAAATTTTTAGACATTTTAGGATATAAAAATTTTCTTTTAAATCATATTTTGTACCTATTGAAAATTAACTAGTCATTAGCTTGTTTTATTTTTAATTTTGTTACCTTGACGCACTTTGCTACGTTGAATTGGCATAAGATCTCGACTACCATCTGCAAGAATTCTGCTGAGCATTGAAGGGGGAACGGGCTGTGAAGATTATCGCTAGTGGAATGATCGACAATGGAGAAGTCTTGTGGACAACTTAATCAAGGTTTACTCTTGATTTCAATGACGTCCGCATAGACAAACAAAAGAGAAAGTCTATGGATGTATATTCACTTTTGTGTTTTCATTTATAAGGAAATATCAATATTGTAAAAATTCTACGATATTGCGACCCCTATTATTTTGAGAAGTAAAATTTGTAGTTTTTAAAAGGCTGCAGTTTTTATTGAAAATGAAAATTTCGTCGTTTTCTCTGATTCAGCGAACAGTACTAACCCAGAGTCATGATTTTTGACACATAATGACTTCAGGCCGTCCTATCATGTTTATGCACCCATGTCTATGACGCTAAGCACATGCAGATTTGGCAAGCCTCCTTATGTCGGATTAAACAAGCAATTTGAGTATATTGCATACAATGCCGTTCAGAGATATGATAATGATGCATGTACATCATAGGAAATGACCAGAAGACATTCCATGTCAAAAATTATGACTCTAGACTTAGCACTTTTCAGTTGCTAGGACAGAAACATAGGAATTTCATTTTAGACAAAAACTTCAATCTGCGCCTCATCGTATTAACTTGTGTTTTACTTTGATCCTGACTGACAAGAATATCCTGCCTGGACAGGAACTCGACAGACGCGCAGATTCGTAGCAGGGACAGGATGTACATCAATCTGTGAAAGTCTCATTTTCGGCGTCGTTCCCTGCAGAAACTCGTTCTAGCTGCCGGACTAATAGTAATGTAGCAGTATCCCGCCATGCACTGTTTATAATGCTCCAAATGAGTCCTAGAAAGGGTACCGAAGCTTAGTATGCATCTCCCAAGGACAAAAGTATTTCAAAAACTCTCAAAGTTCATTGAAAATGTTGTAATGCAATAGAATCAAACGTTATTCTTTCTTGATAAACTACACTGTCAAAGCTTATGAAACTCTGAAGAAACATGTGACCAACTGCAGATTTGGACAACACTAACGGAGTTTCCTTTATGAACAGAAAGGTCAATTGTCAGGTGTGGTTACTGCAATGCTGGAATTGGATAGCATTCACAGATTCCTCTGTATGGTTGGCTTCCGTGTATGACTTTGATAGTGTAGTTTTCTACATATGCAACATCACCCTCTTTATATTCAGGTTTTCTACCAGACCAAAGCCATGGAGAACTCCGAGAAATATCAACTTTTCCGTTACCAGACCAAACCCATTTTCTCAGAGTTGACAGAGCCCCGATGTATAAGGGTTTTGATAGATTCTTTTGAAGTTGATAAATATAATCCAATTCTTCGGTGTCACTTATATGAGCAATTCTGCCATTAGTATTCCTGCATATTCCTTTTATTATTTTCCAATTGCGTGTCCGCGGTATAATCCAGTATCGTGAATCTTTATGTCGTAGTTTATAGTATTTTCCACATATTCTCAGATTTCTGCCATGCTCGGGAACCGGTACATAGAATAACGAACTTCCTTTTTCTTCACGCACAGCAATCTCATTTTTGTTTGCAATCGTCGATCTCCAAAGGCTTACACACTCTTGTTGTTTTGGGCGATACTTGACTCCAACGATTTCCGAATTCGTATGGGCTTTAACAATGCAATCATGAAAATTTTCCGGAGTAGAATTTTGGTGCATAAGTGCATATTTCTTGTCAATAGCAAGCGAAGTGAATGAAGTGCCCACCGCAACGCCTCCAATGCGACTCAAAACAGCGAAAATAACAAGGCTTGACGGCAGACTGGCGTTTGCGGTCATAGCTTCGTCAAAGTTTATTTTCATAAATTCACAATGACTATAAGTCTGTTCTCCTCATATAAGACGCAAAGGAAAACAATTTATTCTATCTCGTTGTGATTGGACCACAACTTTGCATGCTCTAATGTTAATTATCAAAGCAACTAAAACTTCTGATGCTTTTATTTGAGCAGTTATTAGTGAAGTAAACACTGGGGTTTTGACTGAATTTTTGTGTTTGCACCTTTATATGAAATTGACAAACATCAGTGATAGACAACTGCGACTGTATGTCTCATCTGATTTATTTGAAAAATTACGAAAATACACATCCCTTCTTGAAAACACACTTCGCAGGATTGGTGACCTAAAGTGCTATCATTCTGAAATGAACGCAATTGAACATCAGCATGAAAACATTATGTGCTTGCCGTAGAGGCCGAAAGCTATAGAGGAGGCGGGACTAATATGGGTAGTTTGAGTTCTTCAACCTACCTCAGGACCCATTGCTCGTATGAACTTCAAATTCGACAGATAACTAGTCATGGTCATCGATTATCCGAGCTCATTTGAGGAGAACACGCGCTCACACGTGCGCACGAACTAAGATAAGAGGATAATGGAAAAGGTGCATAAATTTGATCGGTGAAGTAACGACAATGAAAAATCAGACGCTTATTTGGCTAAGCCTCTCATTCTGCTTAGAGTGATTGTTCGAGGCAAGTGAAAACTGTCCCGTCATCGTAATTGCATGCAGATTAACGATCTAACTTCCATTTTGGCCCACGATTGATAATTTCCGTAACATGCGAGTCTACGAAACGTGACCATAAAGCCCCACTCCTAAAATATCAGTGGGGTAAAATGGGCATTTTTATTATCACTATTACTATTTCTGGCATGCTTGTTTTCCAGAGAAATGCTCGGAATCTATGAGAGATTTATAGAAACACAAACGGAACTATGAATCAATGCAAAAAGTTTTCAATAATTTGATGGAAAGCGAATAGATTCAAGCAAAGCGTCAAAGCATGAAATTTGTCGGAAAGAGACAGGCCTATTGTTATCAAGTTCACTGTAGAAAGTCAGATAGCAAACTAAATAACATAAATTCTTCCTTTAAAGTTCTCATCATGAACACCTAACTTGCATCAGTTTAGTTTGCCCTTACAGCGCTCGAGACATGTTAGTTGGCTATTAAGTATCACTTTTTATCTGCTAGCGATTGATTATTATTCAGCTTCAAGAATACGTCCACCATGTAACATTGTATTGTGCGCTATAAAGCACTTTTATAAATGAATAAATGAATGTGTTGTTTGTAATCTTGTAAATGCATGATATCGGTGGCGATTGAAAATAAATCACGATGATTCACCTTTGCACCAAATACCGTAAAGAATTGGGCACATGAGAGGTGTAGCATGAATGAAAAGGCGATTCATGCAACGTTCGTTATTTTGTGATAAGTGCAGAAACGAATTAAATGATGATTCCTGACTTTTCCAGTCCTTCGACGCCCCCTTGAAGCGGTCGATGGCAACTGTCACCATTGAACATTTGACGACGCCGAAGGCCCGTCTGATTTTTCACTTTTAATTTTTAAGAGACTATCGACCAAAACTTTAGGGAGTTTTTCTAACTTGCTTTTGACAAAAATATACAAAACCCATACAGCCCCAAGTCAGTGCCCATATTACCCCGTGGTATGGGGCTATATGGGTATTTTGATACTTTTTACAAAATCGCTTCTAATTTTTTTTAATTAATCCTAGAACCGCCATCTTTTTTGGAAAGTTATCTAATACACTCTTCTTGCCTTATGAGTGATCCCGGGACGAAAAGAATTACTTTTGTAAGAAATCAGTCTGAAGAAACCCTTAGGGTGCCCATATTAGTCCCGCCTCCCCCAGAGTTCTAATTAAATTATAGTTTGAGAACCAAGCGGACAACTCGTCATGTCAGCAAAACTGTAGACTTTTATTTGTGTTTAAAGAACAAAAACGCATTATTTAGGTGCATGTCATACAAAAGCAGAATCATGCCGAAATCAGTGCTTGAGTTGAAAATGCTATTCAAAGAAAGTTAGTCAACTGCGGGTCTAGACAGTCAGAAAGTTCAGTCATCGTTTTCCTAGAAGGGAAGACTTATCTTGTATGGCTAATGAAATGAAGCACTCCATAGAGAGATGACAGAGGCAAGTGCAATCCACTTCCATATCTCACACCATAGAAATTGACAACAATAAAACCTCTAGAATGGAAATTAAGCTTCATGCAATGCCCAATAGTGGCACATAAATCGCACGCATTTTCACTTAGATGCACCTGCCAACGTCTGTATCATTGGGTTAGAATCAGTCACATGAGTAAATCGAAGCCTTTCATTGGTCATTCATGCCCCAACTTAGTTCCCCCGGATGTGCCGCGACCTTGAGTCAGTTTCCATTCTAGCCAACTTCAAATAAACAGTTTATTTCTATGTCTCACACAGTCCATACAGCTGCGTGTGTCACACACGGATGTCAGCTATTCACAGACAGTCCACACCACAGCATTAGACAGATCGTCTCTTCTTCCGTTTGACTAGAAGGGAAGCATTGGAACATGTAGCGTAAATGAAATGGCACAATCTCCTGACTAAGTACCATAGCAATCGAACAATGTGCAGGCAGTACAACACTGAATACGCTAAATTGTGCAAAGTTTCAGTGACTGTTATCAGCCAGATCACACAGCAAAGAGACACAGACGATGTCAAGTTCTACAAAGAAGTTTGTGAACGTTTTTTCATGCGCCTGCTAACTTTTTTAGTAATGATCGGAGGGCCCAACATTATCGAGAAAACTTTTGAGCAATGATCTGAATTCTTCGAATCTGAAGGAGTCGTGGCGATTGGAGCATTTTGAAGGAATTCACATCAATCCGCAAGCGACGCACGGCTATTTTTCCTATCTCTGTAAGGTATTAAAAATTTCTTTTTGCCCACTTATTAAGTTCCTGCATGTGCCATCTGTTTGAATCAGTTTGCACTTCTAGCAAAGTGATACGATTAAACAATCTAATTCTGTGGTCCACGCAGCTGCGTGTGTCACACACGGTTGTCAGCAATTCAGATAGGCATCGAACTGGAAAACCATCTGCAAGATGGTCAGATGATTTTAAACAACGTAAAAAGCGTCTTCATTGATGAATTTGGGTGTTTTTTAATGTGGACAAGTGCTCAATATAAGAATTTTTTGCGACGAAGTTGACTTTATTATCAAATTATTTATAATATATAATTTTATTATGTCGTTGAAAATTTTCTTCTTGTAGCTGACACCAAGGTGCAAACATACTTACAAACACTCACTCTTGATCCGCTGAAAATTCTGTCACCCAGCTATAGACATACTGACATAAAGATTGCGCCTGGGCATTGAATAGAAAGATCTCCTCAGGCCAGAGCAATTTAAGTGCAAAATTTCCTTGGTAGCCGCAGGCGATGCGTCTCGCCCTACAGGGGCTCGTCAGTGCGGCTCGGAGTGGACAAAAAAACTGTCAGAATGACTGAAAAACTGCATGCATCACGAAAACGCAGTTTTCCACGAATTGTGAATACATGAAATCAGTGGTTCCCAACCTTTTAATCTCACACAATGCGATCTCACACATTTCCTGCGTTCCACTCATTTCCAAAATGCGTGATTTTGGCTTGCTCAGCTTCAAGCATAATCTAAAACGCATGATTTTGCTCGCTCGATTTCGACTTGTCGGTCGCTCAATATACAGTATATATGTCACTGGCATGGATATATACATGTAGGTACGGTAGAGTGTCGACTCAAAAAAAGTATCTGTATACAGTAAAAAAAATATCATAAGATTCAGTTTTTTGCGGGGATTACGTTCCTGCGGTCCAAAACATTATTTGAGCAGTCTGAAAAAGCTAAATTTTTGCCAATTTAAATACTGCCGACATTACTCCCCGCTATAAGTAGTATGAAACAAGTTGGATATTAAAACGAATGAATATTCGCTAATAAGCATCATAACTAAGCGGAAATTAAGCTAATTTGAAGTGAATTTCATTATCCGCATTATAATGGAAGTCTTCGTGAAAAAGTCGAGATTTCATTATGCTGCCGTGGCAGAAAATTCATATCTTTAAATTTAATTTTCATCGTCATGAATTCATGATTCACTGAAGTCATGTTGTATTTGTTGAATCTGAATGGTGATGTGAACCCATTTACATCTTTCAAAGTTAATTGAAATCATTGTCCTTGATTCTGTTATTTTGCTCTACCAGTGGCAGGTTGCTTATGATATGATCTGGCTTAAGAAGATTCTCTTGAGGCTCAGCATGAAAGCAATAGCAGTTCATCAAATTGCTAATTTAACAGACATTACCTATCCACGGCTGTCATGACACGGACGATCTGTAAAATAATATCATTTCCTTCTGCATTATACTATCATGATCAGTCGATTCCGTTATAATTTCTTCAAAACTGCAAAAACTTGCATTTACAACATTTGGTGGAAATACCACCTGTATCCCCCCTGAGTTCATTTAATAAAATCGAAAGTGCATACACAATGGGGATTTAATAGATGTGGAGTTGCCACTCTACCTAATATAGTTACTCTACGGTCACTGCATTGCCTGTCACATTGATATCTAAGCAATCTAATACAAGTCTTGATGTGACGACATGAAATCTATGCACGAGACAAATCTTCGTCTTTAAAGACTATGAAAAGTGATAAATTGCATTAGTTTCTATCGTCGATCTAATTTTCTCAAGCTGACCACACTTTTCCTTATAGATTTGGTCTGTGAAATGAATAGATTAAATTATCATCATCGTACATACAGGCATGGACACTTAGAAATCTATGGACTGATTGCAGATATCCAGGCAATACCACTGGAGGTCTACTATATCAAAAATCGAGTAGTCAAAAACAATTCTACTTTGTCAAACTTTATCGAAGATGGATGTGCAAAGAAAGCAAAAATATGCCACGCAGCTTATTTATTTTGCAGTGATTTTCCTCTTTTATGCTTACTTTCTGAAGATTCCATGGAGAGGCTCTTTGCTACACAGTGAAAAACATGAAAACTCTCACGAGAGCCTCATATCCCTTACAACATAAAATATTCCCTGAAATTACTTCATTTATCGATTCGTCAGTAAATCACTCGTTTTAGAAGTTTCACAAAAATACATCTCGATGCCTATCGATGGCCAAAATCTCAGAGAGCAGTATCTGGCTATTTTTCATTACATCAAAAAATACACCAATATTTCAAAGAAATGCAATGCAAAAATGACTCGGATGACGCAATCATCCGCTGTTGACTGCATTCTGATAGTGTGACATTTTTACATACAACATCAAACAGTGGAAATGGAGCTTCATAATCAGAAACAAGAAGGCGATTGTATTCTGTGCATTGTTTGCCGACATTTCTTGCAACATAGTATTCTAGCTGTCCATGATACAGGCTACTTCGGATATGTACTCGCGTACCATCTGATGAGGCCTCGTGTCGTACCACAGGTTGGAAACCTCTGCACAGGGATAGCAATTTTCCGTTTTTTCCGAAATAAATGTAAATATTTCATATTTATTCATTCAAACCCCGGTTTTTGACGATTTTCCATCTTTTTCCGATCCCTGCTGTGCACTAAATATGTCACTTCAAACCCTAAAAGAATCTCTTAATTTCCATCGAATGATTATCGATATTTGAGTAAGTGACCCATTTAAAATATTCTAAATTCAAAGTTTTTTAGCGCTTTTTTGTTAAATTCACTTTTTCTTTGTTTTCTGTACATGTAACTTCGCGGATCAAATATCTAATTCCTGTTTTGATAGTCTTTCGCGCTATTTCGACTGCAAACTTCAAGAAATTAGTGTAAGAAGATTGGTTCACGAATCCTTAGTCGACAACCGTATTGCAGTGAGGAGGTCATGTTTAAACTGCTCATAATATTCATATAAGTAGTAAGTAGCAGCGATGGAACCTGGGTCAGTTGGGTCACTATTTTGCGCCGGGTCATTGGGTTGCTGGGTCAATGTTTAGATATGGTGACCCGGTTTTTATTTTCGTTGTTTTAATTAACTTTACCCTTATTTATTTATTTATTCGTTCTTGTTACAGGATGAAAGCGTGTCATGACCAATCCGAGAGTGAGTTGAGAGCCGATCACACGGTGGGAGAACGTGTGTGAACTTTCAATTACAAATCAATTGGCAGTGACGTATTGACAACTTACTCTAACGTACACTGTAAACAAGACTGCGTCACTTACGAATGATAGAGCTCACAAGTAAAGAGACCTCTTTTTTTCACCCAAGACGCTCGAGGCCCAACTGTGCACCTAAAAAATTCAATCTTAGTCGAATATACGAAATTCTAAATGAAAAATCATCAGATATTAAAAAAGATGTTATTTTCTTACCCACACAATCGAAAATAGTCTGTATTTTTCCTTTACCAAGAAGTTGGCTGTGAAACATTTTGGTCATATCAATAGTTAGTTGAGGAGATCATTGAGTATGGTCAGGGCATTTGAATGAACGGTCCGAACGGTATTTTTCATATTTTTCTGATAAACGAATTATTGAACGGCATGTCTGAGAGGCCGATCAACGGTGATCGGAACGAACGACTTTTTTGCTTGATTGCGCGTGATTGAACGGTAATTAAACTCGGAAAACCCAGCATAAGAAATAATGGTAGAATATCCTGGATAATTTCCAAAGTTGCTTATTTACACACTCTGGCTTCAATAAAGTACGCAGTATTTTGAAATTTGAAAATATTTAGGTGCCGATTTGGGCATGGGTCTCCAGTGACCCATTAGTTTTTCGTGGTAGTGAATCCTCGGAAATTTCGATAAAAGAAAAGTCTATTGAACGCTTTTCGAAATTGCTTGTGAAAGCATTAAGACTTCAGTTCAAGACAAGAGTCTTGCTATTGATCAATGCTCCCCCACCTCTTGGTTTTGATTTAGTATTCGGAAAATATATGTGCTACTCATAAACTACTCAAATCTGCGAATATCACCATCAATGTGATTCAGCAGTGATGAAAATTGGAGAAGCAGGAGTGAAGAGGCTTCACGTCCTTCCATGGAGCAACTAAATTCGTCATGAAACGCCCTAAATCATCATTCAATTCATCACTTGGCCACAAATCATTGAACAGTTTGAATTCAAAACCTGCGATAAAGTAGGCCTACTTGTAGACTGAGTGTCAATCTAACCTGTACTTTTTAAAAATAGTATGTATTATGGTTGCTGAAGCGTGTTACAGGCTAATCATCACGACAGAAGGATTTTAACTTTCTCTTTGGATTTTGATATTCTCTACACCTTTTTCCATTCTAATTAAAAGTTGTTCCGTTCTATTTAAAACCTGTCCCATTCAGTTTAAAACTTGCTCCATTCAATTTAAAACATTCAGTTAAGAACGAGCTCTGTTCTACTACAAAAACAATATGACAGTCACCAATGTAACTAAATGCCATATTGCTAATCGAGTTTTCGTTGCTTAGCGATCATTTTTTCTTATAGCTTCTTAGAGTACCTGGTTTAACACCACGATTTTCCATCATGTCACTCATGTCAGTGTCTGTGTCAGATGCACCGGAGCTTATTGACGTTGACATTGCATGGGAAGTCATGACTTCGTCTTCGCATACTTCGAGAAACTTTACCAAATGAAAGACTACTCAGCACTTGATATTATCTGCTGCTCTTCATACCAAACACACGGAGCGAGCGGGTATCTTAGTGTAAAAACGTGTGGATCGCGCACTCAAAAGTGTGTGCGTGTATGACGCATGAGATGATGGCGCACTAAACCGATCTGAAGATTGTTACTTTATTATTGAATAGCACATTTTTGAATAGAATGGAACAACTTTTGATTAGAATGGAAAAACGTATAGTTTGACATAAAAAGGCGTTGGACGTCTACTTATGTTTCGCATGAATGACGACAACGGATTTCCGATAGTGCAGTTTGTAATATTTCACGATCTCAGATGTGAGAACGTCCTGCAGTGCCAGGTTCCACCTTTCTTTGAAAAACCCCAATATTAGATAGAAACGACAGCACCATATAGGGTCCATCAACATAGTTTTGACTTAAAAAGAACGATTGAACGGGTGTTTTATGCCGTGAACGAGCGAACGGGTCTGAAATGCTAATGAACGGAAGATCGAACGAACGGGGATGATGGTCAAATGCCTTGGATATTGGTGAAATGAGTCACTGGCAAAACGAGAATTGGTGTTTTCGTCTAGTGTTATTAGAAGACGAAATATGATATTCACTGTGGATCATTTTATTCCTTGCGTTTCAGAGATCGAAGAAGGTCACATTCGAAGAAGAAGCGAAACTTTGCATGTGAATATATATAATTGTACTGTGAAAAAAGTGAACAATGAACATTTTGTAAATGCAAGAATGTTTTGAACACATTCAAATTCAGCAGTTTATCATTGTACTGTTAGTATCTGACCATCGCTGTTTATTGAAAAAGAATTATCAAAGTATGAAATTGAAAACTAATGACTCAATAGCATACATTTTCAATGTATAAAATTTATCATAATAAAAAACAACTACAAGAAAGATGAAGTCAATATCGGGTTGCTCCACTTTTTGCATCTATGAGGTGGTGCATTGCCGTCTTGAAATAAGAAATTCTCTGGTAAGTTTTCAGATTCAAAAAAATCTTTGCAATGTGGAGAAATAGAATTATCCTGTGACGTTCTTTTTCAAGACGACCAGGAGAGTGCGTCCGCCTTTCCAAATAGCGCCCCAAACATGGACAGATCCACCATTTCCTTGTATTGCAGATTTCATATTATGTGGCAGGAATCTTTGGGATTTCTTTCTCCATGCCACTATTGTTCGGTTGTAAGATAGTCTTGTAAACCTGGATTCGTCTGTGAAAATAGCTCTATCCCAACAGAGACATTTTTTCATACACCAAGATTCTCTTGACTTCTTGTGTGCCTTGGTTAGACCTATTGCGACATAAAGGCGACGCTATCTGAAGCCGGCTCCTCTCAGTCGGTTGTAAACAGTACCGACGGAAACCCTGACTCGCCACATGTGTAGTAATTGTTTGGCAGATGTAAAATTGTGCTTTACAGCCAGTCGCAATAGCATTCTGCCGTTCCTGGTGGTCGTCTTTAATCTTCTTCCACTTGATCTTCCTAACAGAAATGTCTTATTGCGATGATTGGTTATACAACCTTTAACATTCTTGCAATGTCAATCTTACTTTTCTTATCCATCGACAACCCAACAGCTAAACCTCGCATATAACTTCGTAACTCAATAGTTTTCATTTCGAACACAGAATGACTTGTCAGATCAGTTATGACAAGAGATCTTTATTACATAACAGTCTTAGATATCTGGACCTTAAGTTATAAATTCAACACGCAATGCGCTGCAGTGTCCGTATACTGCAGATATCTATTGCCTAATTGCAGATATGCATAAATCACGTTAACATTGACAACATCGAACAATATTTGATATGAAAGTGTTCAAAACATTCTTGTAATTAGTGTATATGTTTAAATTGACTTTTATTGTCGAGGCGGGAGTGTGATACAGCCTTATCACTGTTTGTCTGAATCAAAATAATGATTAAATCCAAACTGATGACTGTATATAAATTTGACTGTAATCCTGGAATGCAAATATCTTGGTAACAGACTGTTGGCTTTTTATCAGCTTTCACTGCGTCACTACGCTACAACTTCATACTGCATCGAATATTGAGGCCCTTCACACAGGCTCTACTCATTAACTGTTTTCACAAGTACCGGTAACCTGTAAATTGATTAAGGCATACAAGAAAATAATTGGCATGGAAGCATTGACGTAGATTGCTACAGTCTCAGAAATCACATGCGCCTCTATAGGGAAGGATGCATTGACTATTTGTTGATTTCAGCTCGTGCGAAGCCAGATGTATGGGACCTAATAAGTGACGTAAATGATCAAAAAGCACGCTACCCCGCAGATTAAAACTTGACAAGTTTAGTGTCAAGAGACTTCAATAAGATGTTGAACGATGACAATAATTGAAGTGAAGAAAAAATATCTTAAACATAGATCATTATTCTGATGACTTTGAACAAACTTTGGGTAGCTAGTTACCGCTTTTGGATATAGGCCAGCTTTGAAGGTTCGGGGATAATCTCCTCTACTAATGAGACTCTCCTACTAATGCGACTCCTCTACTATGGATGAAAAAGAACTGTCCTTGCAATCATAGTTTATTTGGCAAATAATTTCTCAAAAAACGGCTGGCATAGCAATCTCACAATAGCATTAAACGACTTCTGAGATTTATAAAAATTTCAAATCAACAACAGCTTGTTCCTTGGTATGATTATTGGAATGCTACTTGTCAATTTATATTGTAACAAAAAATTAGTTGTAGAGCAAAATGATCTTCTAAAAGTGACAATTTATCAATCTACTGAGTGATCAGAATACATGTAGATATTTATCTAAAATGACGAATACAATAGAACAAGCAATTATTGAACTTTTTCTGTCCTGATTTCTTGTAGAAGTACGGTCGACATGCATTCCTGCATTGTGCGATAACGATGTATCCAGTTGCTTTCCGCTTCTCGAATGTCATGTGCTCTTCGATACCATCAAACGCAAAAATATCTGCAAGATAGAAGCATGAAACTTTGGTAGAAATGGAAAGATGAGAAGAGATAATCAGAGATTATAATCATGATAAGAGAACTTTTAGGTGAATTCAGTCAAAGGGAGACAAAATTTTGTAAGTACATGAAGTATATAAGAGAAGTATGGAATCAATGGTTGATTTGTGGCGACAGCTATGATGTCACTTGTAAGCCAACGCTAATAAGTAGTTTTATTTGATATCGCAATTGACAACAGAATATTATTGAAATATGGAATTGAAGGAAGTGAAATGGCTGTGTCAATATTATGAATCAGCGAAAAACTATATAGTTATCCGTAGGCATTTGGAAGACAAATACCGAGTGCTCATAAAGTTGAGCTCTTGAAATGACCATGTGACGTAGCTATCGTTATTAATGATGTCGACATACTATACCAAGGCGGAAAATACGCTGAAATATACAAAATAAATCACATTTTCTTCAACTGTGTGATCATAAAAATTGCAACATCTAAATTTTGTCTCATTTAATGAAATTTTGTCAATTACAGATACAAATTTGACAGACAAATGAAAATAAAAGTTGAAATAGAATTTTCTTTGTTGTTCAGTGGTTCCAGTTGGTCCGTCACTAACATTTCGTAACCTCTCCAGCAAGTTCAATCACTTGTCGAATCCGGGAAGGCATTTCGTAACCTCACCAGTAAGTTCAATCACTTGTCGAATCCGGGAAGGCATGCTTTTGATCAGGCGGTTGATTACCTCTTGATCTTAATTTTCC
>CAJQUW010004305.1:0-41204 GCA_907163375.1 Prostheceraeus crozeri | reverse complement strand
GTATATTGTCGAGATTGTATGTCTTTCTCCACTTCGCCTTTCTTGGTGCATTTTGGTGTAACGAGCACCTTTGCTGATGTACATGGAGAGGAGAACTCCAATGCGGTATTTGGTGTTGTTGGGGGACTTGTCATGTTGTCTTTGAAATGCTGACTTTGAATAATGATAACTTTAACATTTTTCTAATTCTTAAGTATACACAAGCAGCCAATCAGAATGAACATCCAATGAATGAAGAGGAAGAAAGGATAAAAGCAAAGTGACATTCAGGTCATTTCATATAATCTGTGAATCATACAAGTGACGAACGCACGATCTCTTTCTTTGACTATTTAATTCTGATCTGATCATATTTCATTAAAATGGTAAGTTAAAGATTTCCTCTCTCATCTCCCTCAAACGTGTGACTAATAGCATCTTCCTCAATTTCAGGCATCAACATCATCACCAACGCCCTCTCTTCTCGAGGAAAGTTTAGAGTTATTGAGTCAAGGTAGGTTGTAACACTACACTGAGGCTTGAACAGAGATGAAAGAATGATTTCTCTTTCAGGTGATGTGAGTTCCAGCTCAGGACTCTCGCGGCAAGGCAACGAGTGGAATGTGCCGACTGCGGACATATGTTTACAAGGAAGCACAGTCTCCTTCGACACATCAAACAACGTGTGTGTCAACGCAAAGCGGCGTCAATCTCCGGAGGTGAAGTTGATTCTGACGATGACATCTCCTTTCCTTGCGATTTGTGCCCTCTTTCTTTTGATAGTCACTTTCAGCGATCTTCGCACAGACTTCAACACACGCATGCAAATGATCACTACACCAACGGTACCTCTACCATCTCCCTCATTAATGTTTCACATAATAATTTAGTACGCGACTACTGCATGGAGTCCAATACTCAAATAGTAGATTTTCCTGAGTGGCTCCTTCAAAATTCTAACATTATCGAAGCGCTCTTCAACAATTTAGACAATTTTAGAATGAAGGCGCTCATCTACCTCAAACTAAAATATATTAAGATAGATTTTCAAACGGGTCAAGTGACGGAGAGAATACAGTTTCATGTTCCTTCCTCTTCCGCAACCGAAGTTGTAGACTGCGAGTCTTGGCTAAATTTTCACATTCAATGTTTAAAATCAAATGTAGATAAATTCAATGAACGCGACAGCGCTCTCATTTTTGATGGTGTGGACTCAGCCATATTCAAAATTTCCCTATTAGAAAGTCATGCAGCTCGAGGCACATTTAAATTACCAAAAACGTTGTATAATAAGAAAGCTGTCATCAATGTCGATTGTAAATCACAGTGTTTCAAATATGCAGTCCTATCCATCCTTCACTATAAGATATCAACGCGAATCGAAATCATACCTATAGCTATAGACAGTGGGAGGATGAACTAGACTTTGAAGGTTGTGATAGTGACAACATGAAAATCAAAGATTGTAGAAACGTTCGAAAAACATAATCAGATTAAAATTGTCGTTCACGTGTGGGAGAAGGGGTTGAAGGGTGCCCGCTATTAATTCACGTTCAACTTGTTATGAACGTGTAGTCAACCTCTTATTAGTAAAACAAGATGATAGCGAGGAATGGCACTACTGTGGTATTCCCAAAATCTCTCGCTTGTACACTCACTGGGGGCACTCTAAAAGAGGTGAACATTTTGTATGCGACCGCTGCATCCGCTCCTTTTGGAGTAAAGATAAATTTGAAACTCACTATGAATGGTGCAAGCGAGGTAAATTACAAATGGAACGCATGCCCAAAGATAAAATATTTTCACATAGGGATAATGGTGACGAATTAAGTCACCTGCGTGTCATTTACGCAGACATAGAATGCTACATTGATGATATCATCCACAAGCCAGCAGCCATATCCTGCTATGAAGTATGGCATGACCACTTTAGGAATAGACAAAACAAAATGCATACTTGGCAAGGTGAAGATTGTATTTCAAAATTTCTAGAATTTCTCGATAAAGCTGCTAAATTTCAACAATCATATGATTCCCAATTGCAGCGTAAGTCACTACATATGTCAGATGAAGACAAACAGAAATTTGAAAGTTGCACATCCTGTCCTAAATGTCATAAAACGTTTGATGATGATAAAATTAAGAAAGTGCGTGATCATGATCACATCACTGGTAAATTTAGAAACGCACTCTGCTCCAAATGTAACTTTTCACTTAGGTTGATACGTCGTCTACTACCCGTCATTTTCCATAACTTTAAGGGCTATGACAGTCATATGCTCATAAAAGGAGGGTTGAGCCAGATGAAATCGTGGCAGTTTAATGTAATAGCACAAACGAGAGAAAAATTCATGGCAATGACAGCAAAAGTACCAGTAGATAAAACTAAAGAAAATAAGACAGTCTTCTTCGAAATAAAATTTTTAGATTCATTTCAATTCATGTCAGCGTCACTAGCTTCTCTCGTTCGTAATCTCAAGTTTCTTCCCCATAGTCAAACTTTGAAGAAACACTATCCAAACTTAATGGAAGAAATAATCACTCGCAAAGGAGTCTTTCCTTATGCGTATTTTAGCTCAATGTCTAAACTAAATGAAACAACCCTTCCTTCCATTGACAAATTCAAAAACGATTTGACGGGTGAAGATTGTCCTGTAGAGGACTATGAACATGCTCAAGAGGCATGGTTAAAATTTAATTGTAAAACGTTTGGCGATTATATGATCGCTTACTTAGAATTAGATGTCATTTTGCTGGCTGATGTCTTTCAGGAGTTTCGACGAGTGGCATTAGAAGAAGACAAATTAGATCCTGTCCACTTTGTCAGTCTACCAGCCATGTCCTTTAAATCAGCCTTTAAAATGACTGGTGAGACCATTCATCTCTTACAAGACCCGGAGATGTATAATATATTTGAGCGCGGAATACGCGGTGGTCTCACATTTGTAAATAAACATCATATAAAATCTGAAACAGTAGGTGATGATCATATCCACCTAAAGTACTATGACCAAAATAATTTATATGGCAGTTCACTGTCTAAACCACTACCTCATTCCGAGTTTAGTTGGTTAAATCAAGATGAGCTTGAGTATTACTCCAACCCTTCAAACATACTGAAGATTCCAGATGAAGGTGATTGGGGATATTATTTTGAAGTGGATTTGATTTATCCAAATAGTATTAAAAATAAAACTGCTGATTTCCCACTTGCACCTGAATCTGGCGAAGTGACTGAAGATATGTTTTCACCATTCATGTCACAATTTCATAATAACTTAACAGAGTGTGGACAGCCAAGGTACAAACCATGCCGCAAACTTTTACTCACCCAATATGATAAGAAAAATTATCTCGTACACTTCTGCATATTAAAATTCTATTTAGAAATGGGCATGCTTCTAAAGTCAGTTCACCGCATTATCAAATTTAGACAGAAAGTCTTCCTCAAACCCTACATAGATAGTAACAGTCAAAAACGTGCACTCGCCCAAAATAATTTTGAAAAGGATTTTTATAAATATAAGAATAACAGTCTATTCGGAAAGACCATGGAGGATGTTAGAAAACGTATGAATTACAAACTAGTCGTTGATGAACAAAAATATCACAAATTGACCTCATCACCTCTTTTCATTGATAGAGACATCATCGATGAGGATCTTGTAGGTGTTAAAATGATTAAATCAGAAGTTGAGTTGTGCAAACCCATCTATATTGGGCAAGCCGTTTTAGATTATTCCAAGCTTGAAATGTATCAACTCTTCTACAAAATATTAAAACCATGCCCTCTCGTAAAAGAGGTTCGCTTGCTGGGTGGTGATACAGATAGTTTCTTTTTAGGAATTACCACTCAAAAAGATTTAAATTTTAATGAAGTAGGCAAGTCATTAGAAAAATATTTCGACACATCTAACTACAATCCCACTCATCCACTCTATTCCATACAGAATAAAGCCAAACTTGGTTGTTTTAAGGATGAAACAGCAGGAAAGGAAATAGATGAAATGATTCTCCTCCGTCCTAAAATGTATTCCATGAAACTAAAAGAATGTGCAGATAGTATTAAGCGTGCTAAAGGTATATCAAAATCCATTGTTCATAAAATGAAACATCGGTCCTATAAGAAGGCCTATAAAAATAAAACTATAACGTTTGTCAATATGACAATCTTAAAATCTCAAGTTCATACTGTGAAAACGTACACATTTAAGAAACGAGCACTTTCAGCATGGGAGGATAAGAGGTGTTGGATAGGACATAACACATCTCTTCCACATGACATCCTGACACAAACATACCTCCACCCAAAAGAATAAAACTCACGCTACCACATTCAGGAGATGTATTGACATAATCAACTTTAACTCAGTATTTTGATGTTGCTTTTTGTAGATATACATGGTTGTTTTATGTATCGCATGAGATCGTTTCTTCCTTGTGAATATATGCCTACAGTCAGCCCATTCCCCCTATATCTGTAAAAAGACTTTTTCATATACATATTTTTATTTCAATAAACATATCACAATGACTTCACTTTGTTTTCCGAAACACTAAAGTTACGAGGGATTTAGTATCTTTCACGTGGATGCACTCTTGTAAACCATTGGTAATTTTGATAGCAATAGAGGGTATAGTTTGTTTGATGACGGGATGATAGAAAATAGATTCAAACATCTTCTCGACTATTCCATATGAAGCGTCTTTATCATGAATGAAATCGCGTAAAAAGTATTCTTTTTTCTCACCAACAGAAATAGGTAGAATCAAATCACTTTGAATGTAAAGGTGCTGTTCATGTTTATCAAGTGTCATTGGTGTCTCTATACCAATCGTATGCGCAGCAGCAAACACAGTTTGTAGCATTGAAAAACCAAAGAGTTTTTTCAAATTTTTACTCAATTGACATTGAATGTCATCACCCAGTCTCAGAACAACGCGTTGATTTTCAATTGAAAACGAAATGTGGTGTGTCTTTACATCATATTTACTTTTCATCACATGCTTCAACTTCTGTTGTATATAAGGATTTACTACATGAATGAAGCTTTCAACTGTATGATATAGACGCGGCATTATATTGATAGCAACTTTAGATTCTTCATAAGACTGGTAAATTTTCTTGATGCGATCGCCATAGATGTCCACCCACCATTCATCATTAACTGAATCAGCTTTAGTGTGATATTCATGAGAAGCATACACCACACCGCTTCCAATAATAGGTGTATAATGTCTTACAAAATGACGCAAGGTTGGAGAGAAATAAACTGTAAGTTTGTCATTATATTTCTGAATAACCAACTTATTTTTGTCCGCCATAATTTTCTCTCCATACTTCTTACCCACAGTCTCATTCCATCGTTTTACTAACTCAATAAGTGATAAAGGTTGAACACCACGCTTTTTCAAAATGATGCGTTCTTCGCATTCTACAATATCTTCATCAAATATTTTAAATCTATAATGAAATTTGTTGATTCGATTTGAATAAACTTTTTTAACATTTGCAGTAGCAATTGACGTTAGATGTAGTCCATGACCAAAACCAAGATGTGGATAGAATTCACTATCCAACCGCAGCGTAAGACCTTTAGTAAAAGAATGAAAGCGGAGGAACTGTTTCCCACTCCAACGATAGATAGTAAACTCATAAGCTTTCTGATTTTTATTCTTCATGATGGAAGTATTACCACTGTTGAATGCCTTAATAATTTTCTCATTCCCAAATGGTTCATAAGAATCTGATTTTATCTGAATCCATTCATAGTTCCACTTTCCATCTGATGTTAAATTGTATGGGAACTGAAATGCATTATTCATCGTTATTCCATCATGGGTGCGAGGAGTCAATATCATTTCTTCCACATCATTCACATTCTGAATATTGCTATCATAGAAAATACTAGAAACGCCAACCTCCCATTCTCCTTCTAAATGCAGTGGCCGATTTAATTCTACTCGATAGTCTGATGGTTTATTTTTGGGAAATTTATTCATAGAAGCATTACTGGGCAAGTAGATTAGAAACGAGTCCTTATTTTCACTTTCCATATTATTCACATTGGAAAAATATATTAGCATACGTTTGCATTAACTCTTCATTCGGAAATGGAGTGTGATACTTGTCACAGCATCTTTATGAAAAGGAATCAACGCACCAGCATCGTCATAAATGGCAATATCAATTTGTGGGATGTAGTTTGATTTCAGCTTTGTATAATGCACTTTCTTGAAAGTATGCTCAGATAAAATACTGCAGCTTTTTGGCTGGTATGGTATCATTGCTAGCAATGGAGCTTCAACATCTCCCACACGTACATCTTCACCAATATTGGAATATATCTGAAAATAGTTAATACGACGCGATAGCGACATGTCTGCGCTAGCTTTGGTTACAGTACCACTTTTAAAGATATTTTGATCAAAACCCAAAATGTCCATTAGAGTTTTATCCATAATTAGTTCAATACCTTTTCCACTTATAGTGAGAGACAAAGTACCTTCTTTTTCAGAAAATGAAATATGTTGGTCATTAATCACTTCATTTAAATAATCTACAACCAATTTAACCGAAGTAATAATGCGAGGCATCAACACTCTTGTTTCATGTAAGATACCACCTAAAGGCTCTACACACTTTCTGTATAAAGATACGGTCCATTCTGTATCAAATTGATTTGACCTTTCACATGGTAAATGTTGCATATCAGATTTTCCATGAACAGCTGCAGAACGATGTCGTAAGAACTGATGAAAATCTTTTGAACAAACTAATACTAGATCATCATCATTTAATTTGCTTATTGCAATATGATTAGATGATTTAATATAAGTCAATGTTGCCACTTGTTTGCCATCAACTCGAAGGAGATAATTAAATTTCTTCAATAATGTTTCAGGAGTCATGTTTGTCTTTCTTGGCTTAATCACAATCTTCTTCACCAACGTCTTCTCATTTCTTGGAATAAGATCTACATAATAAGCTTCCTCTCGATATATTAACTGTTTATGACCACTTATGTGGTAATTAACGTTAAAATTATCATAGCTTGTTAAGGCGCTAGCGAGGTAACCTAAATCATTTCTTAAACTTGGACTTAAACCAACAATCCAATCTTTCTCAACTACATGATGTACATAATTATAATCATCATTGTGCGGAGTAAATTGGACAATATGTTTACTCGCTTTATTCAAGAAATCATATATAAACTTTTTACATGATAAGAGATCTTTCTTTGGCCACTGTGGAATGTATACTCGGCACCCCTTTTCACATTGATAAGCAGCTGTACGCCTCATATTAATAGTCATCACCTCATGATCAAAAGTAGACACAGTTGCTATAAACAAGTTGAGTGACACCCACTTCCCAATTTCCATTTAGCTGTTGTGCATGATCAATGGGAGTAGAAAAGAGTGCGGCTCGATTACTAGTAAATCTCTTTGTAGCCGCATTGCTAAGCAAAATATGATAAAACGACATTTTTATATTGCTAATCTGCAACTTTGCATAACATCATGAAGACTTGGATTTTGGACTCTCTACAATATATCAGAGTTGATCGTGATGGAAACGTACATTTCAAAAATTCTCATGGTCATACATCAAGAGGAATTACATTAACATGGCGACAATTTGTCAACCTCAATGATATCATGAGGGATTTGGAATATTTTGAAACATTAAGATTCATCTCCTTGGGTGATCAAGTTTGGCTTCAACATTACAGAAATGAAATTCAAATCTACCATTCTCATTCCGCAAACTGTTTCTCATTTCGCAAATACAATTGGGAGAAGTATAGAAGATACATACATCGCTCCATCATGACATTTATTCGTCGTGAGTTCATCGCCCTACTATGCAAATCTTAATCAGACATGACTACCACACATCATGAGTTGGAAATTAGATTCCCTACAACGTATTGAAACGGATCATGATCGAAAACGTCTATTTCAAAGATTCAACTGGAAATGTGAGAAGAGAGTTTGCTTTATCTTATCGTCATTTTCAATCTCTACATCATATCATGAAGGACTTGAAATACTTCTATATGAAAAGACATTCACGTATTGGAAATCGCATCTGGCTGCGCGTCAACAATCGGCGAATTCAACTCTATCATTCCCAACTTCATACTAACTTCACATTTCATCAAGGTAGTTGGGAAAAGTATAAAAGGAAGGTACATCGCTCAATTTACTCATTCTTTCATCATGAAGCGCCATCGCTACACCATCGTCAACATTCTCCGTCGCTTCAGACTCTACACCAAAATCGATCTCACAACATTACACCAACAGCTTCCAAACAGCAAGTATTACCCGGGCCGTCCTCAAATGTTAGTGGTGAAGATGAACAATTCACGGAATCTTCAACTCTTCCCAAATGGGACTGTACAGATTCTCGGCGCCCTTTCTCATTCATCGGCGCAGTCAATGCGCTTAGAGCTACAAAGACTACTACGTCGGATATGGAAGAGGGAGAGGTGTGTGATGTCGAATCTGACTGTGGACAATATGGTGATCTCTACTCAATTGAGTGACAGTCTATCATTTTTGAAGATTCGTACCAGCAGTTACAGTTTGTGTTATGAACCCGAACTTTTTCCTGCAGCTCTCATTAGTTGTTGGTTACCTGTGCATGTGGCAATCTTTCATAATAGTAAAGTGATCATTACTGGACTAAAATCTCATGTACAAGCAAATGTGATCCTAGACTATCTCATTGAGTATGTACGTACCCAGCGGATTGTAAAATAAAAAACAATTTTTCCAACATGATGTTTTTATTTCAAATCATGATAGAACTTACAAATCATTTTTTCATTAGAGGATGGATTACATGAAAAGTTTTGAATAATAGATGCAAATCGAGATACATGTAAACGTTTTAAGATGAAGTACAGTACAAAAGCACCACACGTTGATGAAAGTGGATGTTGTAGTATGCGTTCATTTCGCTGATATTGACGCGTATGTTTTCTCAACCACTGCTGTGTTGGTATATTTGGAGGTTGAGCAAGAGAGTCAAATAGTTCACCACGTCGGTCTTCTCCAATAAAGATCGCTTTCCAATGCTCACCGCCTAAATTCTGCGAATGAGTGTTTAGCACAATAAAGATGGGATAGTGATTTACTGCAGGTGGTAAGGTATCGAGTGAATAGACATTATCGAAAGCTTTCAACGTCGCTTCGTCTGCATTACGCTGCACTTTAGTCTTAATATCGTCAGCAGTCAACCAACTCATTAACGATTATACTGAAGAATCACGTCACGATACTTTGTAATTTCAATGTTTGAATCGAAGACTGCATAAATTAATACATTGATCGTCTCAGCTAGTGTTCTTTTGAACGTCAAATCCAAACGAATATTATGAGGCACGTTCGCTTGACGATAGGGTGCACTAATATCGCTGTCAGCAGTCAAATCAAATGCATAAATAGTATATCCACTCTTAAACTCTTTCATAGTAAGTCCGTTGGTGTCATCCGTATTGTAAAAGCCAAAGACATCCATAAAATCAACATAACTGCGCATAAATTGATCCGAAGCAAAATCTGGTTTGTAGGGTGGACCAGGATGACTCACACCATTTACACGTAAAGCAATTTCACTTAACTGATTGTGTTTAAAATTGAAAGGATTCTTCTTTATATTACCATTAAATGCATCATTTTCAACCATTGCCACCATGAGGAGCTTCGGTGCTTCCGATGGAAAGAGGCCATCTTTCATGAAACTCTTTTGATCTTTCGGAATTGTAAAGGTGAGAAGCTTTGTATGCTGAACGGGGTAAATGGCATTTTGGCGGTTAAGACCTTCAGCATGCCCTCTAATGACACTTGGATTCGGTACTACTCGACGAATGTAAAGTGCAATATCTTCCACATGAATTCTAAAATTGTCAACTTTAGCAAATGCATTCAGCGCAAATTCAGGCTTATTCAATGTCAGCTTGAGTCGCATGCTGGTATTACAGAGTAAAAACTTTGACTGTCTAAAGAAGTCTAAATTCAGCGGACCATATAGCTGACATACTCTACTATCTTTAATCATAGCAGATCGCTTTACAAAGCCACTGTTTGTTTCAACATCAAATTTTCCTGCTTCATCTCTGTACCATCCCATGGCTTCCATATGACTTTTTTGTGCTGCTGGATGAAACTGTGATACATGATTGAAATATGATTTATAGGGATAATCGCTTTGACCACCTTCCACCTGCTGCTCTCCAATCGTTAGAGAAACATCGCGAAGTAATGTAGTCAATGGTAAATTGTTCAGTCCAACTTTATGTGCATCGTCAATAGCAGTTCCATCTGCTTGCTGAATTCTAAACCTCAAATCAAGCATCGCATAACTCAAATCTATGTAGTCATCACTACCACCAGGAATAACAAATTCAATGGGGCCAGCATTCTCAGCTGTTCGAGGATGATAATCTACAATACTTGAACTAAGAATATCTGTCTGTATGGCTTGTTAATCGAACAAACAAAAACCGGAAGTTTTACACTCCATGATTAGAAGTTATAGCAGCGTCGTCGTTTAGCGCCTGATGAATGATTAGAGCCTCTGCGACGTTTGCGTGAATGCCTTTTGACTGAAGATCGCACCTTACCAGCTCCGCGATGTTTCCTCCTTCCTTTTTTCATTCGTTTAGGTGATTTCTTTCCTTGAGTAACACCAGCAATGGTCTGCTTCAATGTTTTTAAACCGCGTTCCTTCCCACGATTCAACAAACTGCTCTTAAAACTTCTACCTCTGGAAAGATCACTAGCAACATCACCAGCAAAGCCAACGGCATTACTTAAAACATTTCGTTTTAAAGATCTACCGACATTGGATATGAGAGGTGCTACAACAGATTTCAGTGCACCAAGTATGCTACCTCCACGTTGGCGGCGAGCACCGATGTAAATTTGTCCTCCGCCACTTACGTAGGAGGGTCGTGAATAAAATGAGGCAGTTGGATTCATAGCTCAAACCCTAAACATTGTTAGTTACAACTTTGCATGAATCACTGTCGATCACTTAGATTAAAGATGTCGGCACGACGCATCCAAGAGTTCATACTTGAAGGATAACCAGTCCATTTAACAAGACACCATTCTTCACCTTGCCGTTTTTTACATCGAATGATTTTCTCTACCAAATATGTTTCACTTTCAGTGACTACCTCAATCTCATCGCGGTAAAAGCTACCCTCAATTTCTTCATTATCGTAATCTTTCAACTTGTAGGTGGTCGGAGAGTCTTTTTGATTAATCCTTGATACTGTAAATACCTCCTCTGTCCAATTCGGGAGGTACCCTTTAGCAAAAACACTTTTCACTTTTGAGATACGAACTTTATCGCCAATTTTCACATCACTTTTCACATGAGTGCGTTTACGTTGGAATGATTCGCGCACTTTATCTACATTGTCAGCATTTACATCTACTGGTCTGAGTCCAATAGAACGATGGATAGAGTGATTGTAGGCATGGAGTGTATCTTGTAGAACCTTTGTCCAATTTTGTGTCAAGTTGGCAGTAAAATGTCGCCACAAGCGATTTTTTAATGTGCGATTAAAACGTTCAACGAGTGCAGCTTTATAAGCGCTCTTTACACTAAACAACTCAATGTCATGCCTCTCAAATAATCTTGTCACATGCTGATTTTCAAACTCTTTTCCTTGATCACTCTGAATTCTTTTTGGAATGCGACCTTCTCGAAAAATTGTTTGGAATGCTTTTGCTACTCCTTTCCCTTCTTTAGTTTTTAAAGGTTGAGCCCACGCATAACGCGAGAAAATATCAATGACGGTTAAAATAAAATTATTGCCCGAGTTATGTTTTGAAATGGAGGCAACATCACACAAATCTGCTTGCCACTGTTCATCGATGTCATGAACAATATAATGGCGGGTGCGGTACTTCTTTTTCGCTTGTTTGTGGAGTGTATAGGTAGCCTGACCCTTTAACCATCGTTTCACTTGTGATTGTGGAAGACCACTCGCTTTTGATAATTTCTTGATAGATGCAAATCCTGCCGGATGTTTTACATCATAATAGATTGACTTCAAACGTTCAGTCGATGACGGCTGACTCTTTTTCCTCCTTCTCATCTTTTTGTTTTCTTCCCTTTCTACATTTACAACAACTGCAGCATTTAGCTTTAGCGGTTTTGCGATCGTGTTCACATTGCTTAGGGGTTTCATTATGAGAGCTGGCGCAGCAAGTGCAAGTGACAACGACATTCACCTCTGGCGGCTCATTACATGGCAAGCAACACATCTGCTTCATATTAATAGTCTGAGAACATGTATTTCCTAGGAGGAGCTGTTTTACGTTTTCCTTTTACCAGTTTTAGTGGCGATGTAGATCTACGTCGAGTTCTTCCTCTTGTTTGCTTAGTGAGTGTGGGAGGGGATGTAGCAGGTGACGTCTTAAACCAATGTGTTGGCATTTTCATCGCCTGAGGCATTGGAGTAGTAGCCACTGTTGAATCAAGTTCTTTCAATGTCTCATTATTTAAAGCAAATTTTGGCACATTATGCTTTTTCAATAGTTTAAGAAAGTATGACCAACCAGGTGGAACATAGCCCTGACGGCGCTTTCTACGTGTCGCATACTGAATCAAGTCTTCATAACGTGAAGCATCAATCACTTTATTTTCATCTGTAATGATTTCTCCTCTATCATTTACATTGAGATGGGGCTCAATACTATTGAAAAGAGATATGGCATGTGCGCGAGATGCTAAAGGTGTAGCAGTCGATACAGAGTCACGCATCTTATTCTTCAAGTTTTTCAATTGCTCAACAGTTTCCGATTGTAATAATACAGCACGATGTGGATCTTTGATGTGAACATTTTGCTGATAATCTATTTCTTTCCTATACATTTGATTTGCAAGAGGTTGCTTTACTTGCTGCATGGCAGTCAATTGTACATATTCATCCTGAGGAATAACAATCATGCGAGAATAAGAACTCATAGTTTGTAGATAATCATGGGAGTTTTCAAAATATCACTTCGAAATCTAAATTCTTCCGGACACTCTTGCGTAAAGTCAATGAATAAGTAACCGTATGGTTTTTCAGTAGCTGCTTGAAAAATTTCAATTAAGGCTTTTGATCCTCTGGGTGCAACTTGTCGCGCTAAAATTTCAAATTGACTTTTATCTCGCGGATTCTTGAAAATAGCATAATAGTGTGTATTCAGGTTTCGTGTACGAGCTTCTTTTCCATCAGGAAACAAATTTTGTGTAATATAGATGATAAAACACCTTTTATGATGTGCTGCGCGAGTGAACATATCTGTAACATCTTTTGAATTCTTACTTTCTTTTAATAAATCATCCAATACAACAACATCATTAGACTGAAGTTTATCCACTGGAATAATTCCTTCATGTCGAATAAAGTTGCGACTTTGCAATTCCTGAAACAGCGACGGTTGATAAATACCATAACACCAAATCACTCGATTGATAGGTTCCTTAAACAACTCCCTTCTTTTATCCAATACATTCAGCGTGAAAACAGTTTTACCTGCATGAGATGGACCTGATACAGTCAGAACTTTATCACATTGAAGTCTGAAATCCATTTTATTACTTTGAGACTCAACATTTGCATAATTAACGCTTAGAGCCAAAGATATTTCCCAATAGGTTGCCCACGGCAGGAGCTATCATTGGAAGTATTGCTGAAAGGAAACCGCCCTTTTGTGTTAGAGTTTTCCTCTTTCTTTGAAGGGCGACTTTAGGATTGGAGATGAAACGCAATTTCGTAGCATATCGCTTAAGTAACTTTCGTTGTTTTGGCGCTAATTTCTTCGTCCTCAACTTCCTCACATGAGAAATAATTTCACAAATGAATTTATCGTTAGCATGTCGTATAGCATTGTATCGCTGATTTGCTTTCATTCGTCGGAGAGCTTGAATGGCTGAAGAAAACTTTTGACTTTTACGTTTCGCCATTTTCCGTGTTAGTCTTTGCTAAAACCTATCTTTACCACATTTGCATAGGTACTAACTATTGCGACATAAGTGACACTCGAAATGAGCAATATCACAGTGGTTACATTGGCAAAGTTGAATGCAATTACGTATGAAACAGCGTTGACAAAAAGCATGCTTACATCTCTTGAAGATGCGCTTTTCATTTCCATCCTTTCGCTTACATACATCGCAACACATAGTTTCACCGTTACTGATGTCTATAGCAAGTCTTTTTGAAGATATGAATTTGCTAGCCTTTTCTAAATAATAGACGCATGTACAGAAGGAATATACTTCGAGAGTGGGCAGACATAGCTCGAAAACCAGTTGTGCCACAATCAAGTACCACTGCATTTTCAATTTTTCTTTATGGAAAGTTGAATGTGAATATCTGAAATCGCTTCAATCACTAGACTGCTACCATGATGGTTAAATGCGTTAAGACGTTCAGCAATTTTTATCATATGCCTTTTAAAAAATTCTTGGGAGTGATCTACCACTTCCATTGAGTAAGAAGCAAAATGGAAAGATCGACTTTCCACCTCTTGCTTTCCAAAATGACTAAACTTAATTTTCGCAACTAATCGCGCCATGATAATGCTATCAGAGAATGTATTCATTAATTCTAGAAAAAGAGTGCTAGCATCATCGACCACTGCTTCGATGTCGGTCTCATCTTTATGAAATTTTATCACATAATCTTGAACAGCTCCTTTTAAACTTTGCCTATGAAAACGTAATGTTCCGCAGTCGTTTGAGAAAGACCGGATCGCCCTTTAACTAACCCATCCATTGCATGAAAACAACAACTCTTCTCATAGTAACATTTATTGAATAACGGTAACAAGCATGCATTATAAATCAATGGTTTGAAAGAGATAAAATAGATACAGCTGATAACTATCATACAGCGAGCAATGATAACCATACAGGACTTTGGCAGTGTTGAGGTAAGGAGGAAAGAAGCATTGGTTATGAACGTAGCTACTACAACGAACAGACAAAATAGGAACACACAAATCCTTAAAACGTTTCGTGACTTCATGATAATGTTGATTCACTCTACTATCCCAAGGCGGGAGCAAAATATCATCAATGATTAGATTGGGAAATACTTTCCTCTCCTTACCAGGATTATTACAAAAGATGCGTATAACATTGAAAGCAGCTAACCATCGTTTAAAGTCAATAAGAAGAGCACTTTCACAAGAAAAGCCATAGTCTTGCAAATATTTCAGATTAAGTCCATGAATGTGTTTTCTCGCCCATTGATCAACATTGGGATCGCAGTTGGCATGTTGATGATAGACACTAACAATCTGATATGTCCAATTGTTCATAGCAATAGCACTGAGCTCCTGTACAGGTTCACCCTCACAATCCATAAAAATGATGATAGAAGCCTAAAACGGAAATTTACACATCTAAGGAAACGTTCTATAACATATTACAAAATGAAGAATTACATCGATGCTTTTCACGACAAAATACACAAATGATATGATGGCAACGAAGAAGTAAAATGTATCTAATAAGACCACGTCTACGACACTCAAAGCACATAAGCAAATTGTCATAGGGTAGAGTTAGGAAAGGACTAGCAATTCTCCTTCTTTGATTTGCGTTTTGATGTAGCATTCTTCTCCGACTTGCGCTTCGTACCATTGCTGTTAAGGATTTGATCAATTATGTCGTCCACGTTGGGTGGTTTCGGAATATATAGGATGGATTCCATATGCATGGAGAGAGAGGCTATTTTATTATCCTTGTGTCGACCATAATATAGCCCATTCACTTTGAAAAGGATATCCCAAGTACCTTCTCCGAGCTCATCACATCTGATGGGTATTGAATGATCTCCATCCTTCTTATAGTAAGTACACCAATGTGATACCGGTAGGCAAATGTGATTACCATCCCAAATCTTTCTATAGGGAGTATCCTTGTCATCTCTCGCCTTCCACTCTTGAGCAAGAGGAGTAGGAATGTCCATATTTAATGTCACGTACTCCTCAATAATATCAAGTTGGTGGCGAATGTACGGACTCACGGGGATCAGTATGTAGTCCCCATACTGATTGTGCATTATCTTGACATCCGTGGAAGGGAGCATTCCCGTTTGGAGTACTACGCTATGATCATCATAACGCAAGGCTTGTTTAAATTTACGCTGTAGCGGTGTAGGATTATGTACCTTGGTTGTTTCTTCCACTGGCCTCAGTTGTAGATGATCTGACCGTAGCGAACCTTGTAACGTTTGACCGCCATTTTGTCCTACTAGTGCAGCAGATGGAGTAGATGCCTGAAAATGAAAAAAGATTGTATTAAGTTTACGTTCAAGGGAGGAGAGGGAGGGAAGTAGCGACTTACCATTTTAGTTGGATAATAGAACAGGGAACTAGGGAGAGAAAATGTGCGTCCGTCACTCGTGTGATTCAACGATGGAATGATTCTCACTGTGGAAGGCTCGCTATTTATAAAGAAATGCTTGATTCTCATTGGATGATGATCCTCATTGGACAATAACATCAAGCTGATTCCAAATCTGGCCTCCGTTTTCCAATCCGATGCTTCGTTTTGAAGCTACAGCCCAAAACGTCCCAAATTCTAACTCTGTCGTTTTTCGCCAATGTCCCAAAATCTTAAATGGCGTCTCACATCTAAACGAAGACAGATAGGAACAAGCCGATTCTTTCACTGAATTTGTCTCACTCTTAGCTTTCAAACGAGCTATCGCACGACAAAATCCGTCCACTGGAAGCCAAAATCGAAGCAAGCTGTCCAGGGGGGGGGGACGTCAGCCGAAAATTTTTTCTCTCCGATTGACTTGAAACTCATCCTACCGATGCAGAATTTCACGCTGAATCCGAATCCGACCTCCGTTTTCTCATCCGACCACTCCTTCCACTCGAAACAACCCATTTTACAAGCCAACATTCAGCAGATTGCACCAAAAACATCACACACTATAGCCTCAAGACTAATCCTGGCGGTCGCCCACGTCAACCAAGACGGTCGCCCACGTCAACCAGGCGGTCGGACCAACTCACCCGAGTCTCACACTCTGTCGTTGCAGAGGGGGGGGGACGTCAGCGAACATGTTGTGAACGTGAACCCACCTGGCCGGCACACCACGACAGACCACAACCTCTGTCGTTCCAGAGGGGGGGGGGACGTCAGCGAACATGTTGTGAACGTGAACCCACCTGGCCGGCACACCACGACAGACCACAACCTCTGTCGTTCCAGAGGGGGGGGGACGTCAGCGAACATGTTGTGAACGTGGACCCACCTGGCCGGCACACCACGACAGACCACAACCTCTGTCGTTCCAGAGGGGGGGGACTCAGACACGAAGCACCACGGCGGCCGACCACGACACTCTGCCGTGCCAGAGGGGGGGGACTCAGCGATGGCGGCCATCTTGCGCTATCCAGAAGTGGAGTTTTACTTACTACTAATATGTCAGGACCAATTAAATTAGAAAAAACAAAGGAACGTTGTATAATTTTTGATGATTGTGTAAATAATAGAGATCAAACAATACAGAGAAATTATTTTACAAGAGGTAGACATAATAATTGTAACGTTTTCTATTTAACACAAAGTATGTATTCATTAGATGGATGTGTTATTAGAAAGAACGCAATTATATTTATGTTATTTAAAATTAATTGAAGAAACCTAGGTGATTTATTAAAAGATTTATGCGCACGAGATAGAGATGAATTTAAACATTCATGTAATAATGTCTGGTCTGAAGATCATGGATTTATTACTATTAATATTGATAAAAAAGTAAATAATAGAGTGATAGAAAATCTTTTCGAGTAATCAAACATTTGTTCACAGACTCCGTCTGATAGAAAATCTTTTCGAGTGATCTTAATAGAAAATATTAATAGCATGGTAAAGTAGTTATCGCATCTGATAGAATCCTTCTTTTATCATCAAATGGGTCTAATGCTAATTTATATTCCTCTTTCAGATATATATTATGTCTGCAAGAATTAAGCCTATAATTATAAACATTTTTTATTTTAATTATCAAACAATGCATTCTTGTATCCATCAAATGTCATTTGTTTAGTCATGGATGCTTCTTTAATTCCTTTTATGATTTATTTTCTTTAGTTAAATCATATTTATTATAATGTAATGTATTATAACAATAGCATTTAGCTTTTAAAAATACAGCTTCTGTTATAAATTCTTCATTTTCTTCTAATTCATCTTTTACTTTACATAAATCAGAAGGATGTATGATATCTTTTATTTTATCTATTTCTTCATCAAGTGAAGAATTGTGTGGTATTATCAACTCTAAGAAAACACTATCCGTATCACTAAAGTGAACTTATAGTTTTTACCATAAACAGGTGTTAAATAATCATATATAAATCTATATATAAATAGCTTAGCTAATTCCAAAATAGTAAATCCGATATAATTAAACTTATCATGTTTTACAGTGCTTCGTCGTAAATGCACTGCACATAAATTATCACTAAATACAGTAGTTCTTTTATATGTAGGTTTCTTCGTCAAAGTTTGAAATCACTGTTATAAACTATTTCAATATTTTGTCTATTACGTACAGTTTCTAAAGTTTTTGCCATAGAACGCATTATTCGTAAGTTTAAAGAATACATTTCCAAAATTATCTTTGTTTCTTTTAGCTATTTTCGTTTTTCAATATTAAATTCTATGTAATTTTTTAACCACTTAGATTTTTTATATACTAGTTGTCGATGTATTTTCATAAATTATATTCCATGATCTAAATACCAATCTAACATTCTACCTTCAACAACATATTTATATTTATTACTTTGTGTTAACATGAGTTTCTTTGTTGGTCTGTATTTTTTAGGCATCATAGACTTTTGGTAATCTGTAAAATCTTCTGCATTAAGTATTTTATTTTCAGGACAGAAAGGATAATATTTTGTTGCATCCATAGAGTAGGAATATATAGGTAGAGTGTCGACTCAAAAAAGCATCTGTACACAGCGAAAATTTTTATATGAAAAGATTCAGTTTCTTGCGGAGATTACGTTCCCGTGGTCCAAAAAATTATTTGAGCACTTTTCAAAAATTTGCCAATTTATATACTACCGAGGTGACTCTCCTATATAAGTAGTATGAAGCAAGTTGGATATCAAAAGGAATGAATATTTGCTAATAAGTATCCTAACAAAGCAGAAATCAAGGGAATTTCATGAATTTTATCATAATGGAAGTCTTAATGTTGTTCTAAATTTTTTACGTGGAGGAAGCTGTTGTTCTTGCATTATTCCATCCACTCTACTGACATCACCAGTTATATTTTCATATGGGTATATTCCTTTCAGAGGTTTTTAATTATTTACTCAATATTTTGCATTGATCAGGTTCTAATGTTTTTCCCATAGCCTCTAATGAATATGGACTGAAAAATCTCATTGCATCTAATATTCTAATACAACCCAATTTCATTGAAAAATATTCTTCTTCTGTATTACATAGAACGTTTGTTCTTAGTTGTTTTAATATTTCAGATGAGAATAAATCTTTTATTATTAAATGGAAATCATACTTAGAGCCATTGTAGAAATATAAAGGAACAAAGTTATATTTTTGTTTGTTTGCATTGAGATTACAAGAATTATGTGCTGCACCTCTATATATTCCATTTAGATGATCGTGATCTTTTACTTTATCAACACCTAATTCTTTATTACAAAAATAACTTTTCGCTTCTTCTTCAAATTGTATCTCTTGTTCATATGTTAAACGAACCATTGGTATAGTATTTGCTTTCAGTAATTGTGAAAATAGGTTTTGTAGTTCCTCTATTTTCTTTGTAAACATTTCTGAACTATCTTCACCATAATAATCAATATATCCTGATTGAAAAAAGTTATGACAACTTGAATGAATATACACACCCCAACAAAATGGTTTTTGTCTATAGATAATTTTACTTTTTTCATTATTATCATTATTTTCATCAACATCATTCACTTTAATATTAAATGCTTCAATATCACAATATATTGAAAAAGGCACTTTATTTTTAAAATAGTATTTATTGTATTCCAAATATTCTTCTTTAGGAAAAGTATTTCTAACTGCTTCATTTACTTGACTATTACTTGACTATTACTATTACTTGACTACATTCAATGCTTGTTCAGTTTTAAAACTAGTCATACATTGAAGACAGGGGAAACTAACGTTATGTGATGATTTTGTAAATATAGAAACATCATTACATAATGCATAATGCCCATCATAATATATTATATTTGCTTGAGCTGGAATTGTTGTGTATCAATATTTCCTTTGTAATTATTATGATTAACCATTATTGGCGTTAATGTTTTTATGATTTCATGTTTATCAATACACATTAGTTTTCTTTTGCAAAAAAATAATATGATGCAT
The DNA here is from genome assembly GCA_907163375.1 of Prostheceraeus crozeri. Classification (NCBI taxonomy): domain Eukaryota; kingdom Metazoa; phylum Platyhelminthes; order Polycladida; family Euryleptidae; genus Prostheceraeus; species Prostheceraeus crozeri. The sequence goes on along the minus strand of CAJQUW010004305.1, from coordinate 20,788 downwards.
GTAATTATTTCGATTGTCATATTGCATTTCTTTTTTTACATTTTTCCTTATTATTTAAATAAAAGTTTATCCATTCATTATTTGAATTAATATTGTTATTGATATTATCACAAATAAAGATTTTGTTATTATGAAAAAATACATTCTTACAATCACCAGTTGAATATACTTAACAGTTAATTCAAATACATTTACTTCTACAAGATGTTTATTTTATTATGAAACTTTAATAGTTTATGACAAGCATATGGAAATTCTTTTAAATCATCAGAGAGATTAAATTCATTTATGTATTCTTCTTTATTATAATTACTCAATCTTTCTTTATGATTGTTTGCTGGATGCAAATGTGCTATAACACTCCACAGAAAACAGCAGTCATCTCTATTTTGTATGTTGATTATTTGTGAAGAGCTAAAAGGTAAAGGAATATAACCACCACCAGTACTATTTTTATATTTATTAATTATTAATTTTTTAGAAAATATTCTAACAAATCTCCATCCAGATTCACGTAGCTCAGCTTCTAATATAGATCAGATAATTTACTTTTCATTATTTTTAATGTGAGCTGTATATTTTCTACATTATGAATTTCATGTGATTTAGCAAAATGTCCTTGTATTATTTCTTCATCGTTCTTCTTATAAAGTACTTCTTCATTCATATAACATTTAGAAGACGTTCTAAATATATTAAAAAAGTTTGTTAATATGTTAGAGCAAAGTCTTTCGTACTCAGAGTTCATTTCATAATTAGGTATATAATCTGAATCATAATTAGGAATATCATCATCATCATTGAATAAATACCTGTCTTCTGTTGGATCGCTCTCTTCAGGAAAAATTATTTTATATTCAGAGTGTGAATAATCATCAAATACTCTTTTGACTTCTACATTTACAGGTATTGTATTTATATGTATTTATATTTACAGGTAATGTAGTAGTTCATATATTCCTTTAAATTAGTTACATTACTTTCATCGTATTTAACTACGTTTTCTTTATGTACTTTACTTCGTAAATGAGATTGATAACTACTTTTTGTTTTCAATTGTTTTTCACATAATTTACAAGAAAATTGTTGAGGTTCTTGAGATTGTTGAGAATGATTATATGTTTGATTATATGATTGATTATATTTTTCTAAGTTTTCTTTATGTGCTTTACTTTGTACGTGATTGAAAACATCTATTTGTTTGAAAATATTTATTGCACAAATTACAATAAATTTGTTGAGATTGAACATATGGTTGATTATATATTGATTATATGGTTGCTCATGAATTCTGTTCGTCATTTTTAAAGAAAATAAAATAATATTTAACTTTTGCATGTTAATTATATATTTACATACTTATCTCTTTAAAAGTAATAATACACCCAAGTAATTCAAATATTATTATTTTTTTAAGTAATAATCCTCAGATGCAAAATATGCATACTTTTCCACAAATATCTAAAAATGTAAATGCATCTATTAATGCTGTTGTTAATCAACAAATGCAACCTAATATATCTCAAGGAATGAAAAATGTATTACCTTTAAACATTCCTCAATGAATGAAACAAAATGTTCAAGGACAAAATCCCTATGGTACTTCCTATAATAATCATTCACAAATGAATACGCTACAGAGGAATAATTCTTTTACGGCAGACCAAATTAAACCATCACGAGGAGTTCCATCAGAAAGTATTTATTAAAAGAAGAAAAATAAAGTAGTTCCTATGAATTTAATTTTTGCACTAGATAAGTTGAATTAGCATAACTAGGAATGCTATAATTTGAATTAGCATAACTAGGATTGCCATAATTTGGATCACCATAATTTAGATTAGCATAATTTGGATTTTTCATTTTTAAATAAAAAATTGCTCATTTCCTTTTACCATATATCCATTTCTATGTTTTATTTTCATTTTATAAAATCTGCATTTTTCTGTTCCGATACGTTCTAAAGATTGTCTTCATGTTGGAATTGTCTTCTTTTGTTTTCGGAACAGTGAAATATCTTCAGTTCATTTCGGAACAGAAAAATGGTAAAAAAATGAAAAAGTGTAATAATTGATGAAAGTTAAATACATTAGTAGGCGTATGTATCTATGTGTATGTGGGACTATATATGTCTATGTGTGTATCTATGTATATGTGTGACTACATATGTCTATGTGTGTATCTAGGTTATTACATTGATGTGATTTAAATTGTTTACATAATATTAATTTATTGTATTTTTCACAAAGCTGTAGAAAGCTGTCTTTTAAACAATTTTTACATTGATATTTTGAATCGCAAAAACAATTCATACCTTTTATATTCTTACACTTATTACATTTGCGAGTGCCTGTTTTACATTTTTCATAATGATTATGAAAACCTTTAATGTTAAACTATTTTTCACAATAATCACATTGTTTGTTTTTAGTTTCATTAGATGTACAATTTCTATAACGTCTTCTAAAATTTTTTAATGACATATTCTTTTTACAATTCTCACAATATTTTTTTTCATTAACATTAGTTTGTTTCTATATTTCTTCAAGTTCTGATGCAAATATTTCTTTAAGTTCAGATAAAATTTAGATAAGAATAAGTCAGAATACGTTCAGATAAGATTAAGTTCAGATTCACTTTCATGATTGGAATCAAAATAGGCTCTCCCTGCTTTTTTTAGACAATTTATTGAAATTAAAATATGAAAAATCACCTCCCGTATGACGCCGTTGATTAAGTTCAGATTTCTTTCTTATGTGAAAATAATGATGCTTTATTTCTAAAGGATGATTCACAATATTCACATATTATGATATCTCCCATTTTTATATAAATAAAATGATGTTAACGAATGTAGGTGGATGTGATTATAATCCAAGTGCAAAATAAACAGAAATAGAAAACTATATCATGAAAACTGGTGATGCATTATCAGGTCCTCTACATCTTTCTATTCTTCCTCAACAAAATATTGAGCTAACAAGTAAACAATAGTTGACACACGGATAAATAACTTAAAAGAAAAATATATAAACGATGTTTTGGTTCCACTGATGAATGAACTAAAGTTGCTAAAACTGAATGATGAGACACTCAAGCAAAAGTTAATAAAACTTAATAAAAAAGATGAAGATATAGAAGCAGATGCATCAAAACTTAATAAAAAACTAGCGGAACATTCAAAGATTGTAATCATATTATCATTAAATTTAAAGTCAGCAATCATACAGAATAAACATCAGAATAAACAACTGGAAGAACAACTAGAAAAACTTTCCGAAAAGAATCAAAAATTATTACACCAGTTGCAATCTACATTCCAAAAAAGTGTTGATGAATTAAGTACCAGAATTACACAACAAATGAAGTTCATGAACAGAATAATAAATGAAGTGAAAGCACTTAATCAAAAGATTAGCGAAATGAAAACCTTTAAAATGAATTAAAGAATAACTATAAAGGAAATAAAGAACAGTTAGATGTTCTCAAAGTTAAGTTGAACGCACTAAAAACATTTGAAAGTAAGAAAAAATTAGAAATGAAAAAGAAATTAAAACACATCATGCGCTACTTGATGCATTGAATAAACTACAAACGCAGGTTAATAAAGTTATTCACCGGTTATTGAAGAACAAAACTTTGCTTCCTCCTGCAAAATAACAAAATACAAAAAAAAATAAAAAAAATCTAATATAAACTTAATAATACAAAAGTTTATTTGATAATATAAAATGCCTGTAATTTATAAACACAATCTCAAACATTTTTCATCAATTCAAACAATTGCACATGAAGCATGTGAATCGCTTTACCATTATAACAGTGTAGAAACAATCCAAAAAGAAAGAGATGGAATATTTTCAAGTGCTGGTAAAATTAATAATATTATTTTAAATAACAAAGATTTAATTTCAGTATCAACTAAACGAAAAAATGAATTATTTTCCTTAAGTTATTTTTTCCTAAAAGCTAAATTTAAACCTAAAAATGCCTGTAATTTATAAACACAATCTTAAACATTTTTCATCGAATCGAAAAATTGCAAGCGAACCATCTATGAAATCTGTTATACCATTACTGTTGCACCATTATAACAGTTTAGAAACAATCCAAAAGGAAGGAGATGGAATATTTTCTGGCATTGAAAGTGTCGTTAATATCATTAAAAAATAATAAATATTTGATTACATCTTCTGCAATTGGAAGTGTAGCTGATACAGTTTCAAATGCTGTTAAATCACAAAATGAACTCAAACAAATAGAAGCTATTGGTAAACTTAGGAATGAAGCAAAAGAACTTGCAAAAGAATCAAAAATTTCAGAGGAAACAAAAAACAAAATTGCGAAGTTATCAAAACCAACTAAAAGTGTGGAAGAAATAGAAGGCAATGGATTAGCAAAATTCCCATAAAGTTATACATAAAATAAGTTGATTTATTTTTTATAAAAATTTCTTCTCTGATCGAAAGCAAATTTAAATTAGATCATCCAACATTTGTGAGTTACAATCAGAAAAATAATGATTATATAAAAATTGCAATGAATCCTGGTTCTTCAGGAAGAGTAAATAGTGGAAGAGATTTAATCTTTGAAGTTGGTAATCAACAAAGTTATTTCCTGATTCCTTTTTGCACTGTCAATATTCTCTATATTCTGATGCAGTTTCATATATTATATTTAAAACACCATTACCTGCTACGGACAATATTACATTAGAAAATAATTTCCTTCCTAGATTACTTACACAAATGCGTTTAGATGTTTCAACACAAAATGTAGAAACAATAAGTGATTCACCAGGTGTAATTGATTCAATGCTCAGATTTGCAACAATAGGAGAAAATAATAAAAACAATAAAATTGAAGGTTGGTTTCCAGATAATGATGATGGAATAATTGTAGATGAATTAAGTCATGCTGGAACAGATGCAGCAGGAATTGCAAAAGATGTAGAAAAAATTCAAATCATTTAAATAAAACAAACAATGGTGCATATAAAGAAAGACGTGATTTCAACAATAAAAGTAAACAAACTGTTGATTGGTCATTATCTCCATTATTTGTTTATTTAGATTATAATAAAATATCATGTCAATTGAAATTCAAACTCATAATTCATCGTATTTTAAATAACGAATCAATATTTTTTGGAAAGACTGGGAAAACAGCATACATAATACTTGATAGACTTGAATGGTGGATAAAACATATTACTTCTAATTTAGAAATTGAAACAATTATTACGATAAGGTTAAATACTAATAAACCAACTCCAGTAAGTTTTACGAAACGTAGTGCTAGTTCTGTTACCTTTTCAGATCAAAGATTTAACTGGTATTTTACTAGAACTTCAAATACACCAAGATATTTATTACTAGCTTTTCAAAAGAATGAAACACCAAGTTATGTTAAGAATAATAGCCTTTTTCACGAAACCATTAAAAGTTTACAAATTTCATTAAGTCAAACACGTTATTCAATTGACCCATTAAGATTTGATATTACTAACAATCAATTTATGGAAGGATATGATGCTTATAGAAATTTGTGTCATGACTTTGGAGTTGAAGCACAATTAACACCTTTAGACTGGAAGAATCCATATCCAATTTTTTGTTTCGATTTAAGTGCACAATCAGAAGATATTATCAAAAATGGTTGTGATGTAACAATTAATATTGAAAAGAGCAATTCCACGTTATCATTAATGGCTTATGGTTTACTTTTAGAAGATCCAAAATATTCCATTGAAATTCTTAATGGAAAAATAGTTAGATTAGGTTAAGCCCTTTTAATCTGTTAGGCTATAACCTTTTAATCTGTTAGATTTCAAACCTTTTAATCTGCTAGATTTTAAACCCTTTAATCTGTTAGATTTTAAACCTTTTAATCTGCTAGGTAAATAAATTTTATATATATTTCATTTTTAAAAAAATGAATGAAAGAGATGAAAAACTTGAATTGAAATTACGTAATATAATTGATTCTAATAGGCCTAAATATGTTACTATCAATAAAAAGAAATATTATGTTAGTAGACCAATGATAGATCATATAAAAATAAAAGAAAAGAATGGGGGAATTCTTGCATTAATTCCTCTATTAATAGGAGGTATAGCAGCAGCAGAGAAGGCAGCACTAGAGGAAGAGAAAAGACATAATAGAGAGTAAGAGAAAGCAGCAAGAGGACAAGGAGTAGTAGATAACTTTATTAGTAAATTAGATTTAGTTGATGAAGGAAAAAGAGTTCTTAAAAATGCACTACATAATATTGATGATTTAATTGAAATAAAAGAAACAAAAGATGGTTCTGGAATATATCTAAATCCTAGTATGGTACGTTAAAACTTTTTTATTTTTATTAAATCTCTTAAAATGAATTTAGATAACTTAAAAAATTCTAATCTAGAACTATTGGATTTTCTTTATGATGGACATGAAGGAGGTGATTCAACCTCAAGTTGTCAGCGTTACAAAGGTTATGATGTACAAAAAACATTATACATATTCCGGGTTTTATTTGGACAAAATATAACGGAGAAAAACATCTTCCTGGTCATTCATATACCGGTCCAGGAACTCGATTAGATATAAGATTAGATGAGAATGATAATCCAAAGCCAGGTGAAGAACCAAAAAATAGAATAGATGCAGCAGCTTATAGACATGATTTAGCATACAGAGAACATGATGATATAGCCTCTAGACATGAAGCAGATAAGAAAATGATACATAAATGAGATAATATTGAAAATCCTACCTCTAGAAAAATTGAAAGAATGTTTGTTAAGTATGTAGTATGTAGTATATGTATATTTTCACGGTACATCAAAGTACATGTGACTACGTTACAGAAAGAAAAAAGTTCATAAAGCAATGTATAAAAGAGAGAAGGGCATTTCCGATACATTGAAAGTTAGCCAAGCAGTTACGAAATCAATTTGTGATACTACTTTGTTTATGCAGATGTTTACGAATGGCGTGCAGTGCTGTGTCTGATTTGTGACTGTGTTGCCGCGATTCCTGTGGGATTTTGTTCCAAAAACTCGCTCCGTAATACCGAATTGAGTTATGGCCATAGGTCTTCGCATTGAATTTTGGCTGGTGAAAAACATTCCTTCTTGCTCCATCTGGGGATTCACTAAACATATCCAAAAATACAACAGATGAGAATCCCAGTAGGAATTGACATTTGGACAAAAAAGTTGACTCAGCTTGGGTCTTGCGCTTTTTCATGGTATTCTCAGTTGATTGCATAAATCTGAAGAGCGACAAATGCCATTTTTCACTTAGTGACGGAACTTTGAGCTTGACGTGTAACTCGTGTAATGGGCTATTATAGTCTCTTGTCGCATGTCTCATACATCTCCCGTACATCGATTCCAATTTCTTCTTAGATGCAGCAGATGAGAAGACAAGAAGTGACTACGAATACTCAAAGTGAGGCATAATGTAAGTCTGGATAAGTCTCCATCTAACTTTCTTGTCCACCATTCGCTTGAGTTTGTTTATCCCGCATAACTTCCAAGCGATTGTACGTGTAACCTTTTAAGCATGATAATCGTATTGAAATTTGCGGTCAATAGTTACTCCCAACAGCTTGATTTTGTGCTGACTTTGCATTTCCACATCATTGATTTTGATGAGAATTTTCTCTGAGTCTCTTCCAAGGGCCATAAACTGGAACTTGCTTGGATTCACTTGGAGATAGTTGGCTTTGAACCAAACTAGAATTAGTGGAACCACCGATGTCAATTTTTGTTGGACGCTTTCGGATGAGTTTGCAACTGTCCACAGTGTCATATCGTCTGCGTATGCTACAATTTGTAATTGGTGAGATTTTATGAACAGAATAAAATCGTTAATGAATGTGTTCCAAATCAACGGACCCCACTGAGAGCCCTGAGGGATTCCTCTGTTGATTGGGTACCATTGCTTCTAATACTTTCCATTTACCCGCATGCAGTTTTGTCGACAAGTCAGATAAGAGCTCATAAGCGATAATGCCGAATCGCTCATTCCATATGATTTCAGTTTTCGTAGAAGAAGGTCATGATTTTTGCTGTCAAACGCTTTGGATAAATCTAGTGACAGGATTCCCACACATTGTCGACTATCGATATCCTTCTTCCACGATTCCGTCATGTAAAATAGTGCAGCCTCCCTATTGTGGTTTGCTTTGTAAGCAAACTGAAAAGGTGACATGGATGGCAGGATATACTTCGAGAATTGCTTGGTCATGAGGCTCTCCAGAAGTTTAGCAATCTGTGGTGACGACATGAAGAGCAATACATTCGATAGCTTCAAAATTTCTGCCTGATGTTTGATGGGAATACGAGAGACAGGAATATTTTCTTTCACAAAAATGCAGGAGCCACCATGCTTCCGAAATCCCTCACGGAATATACGATAGCCAGCAGTAGTTAGCTCTTTATCTTGAGTACTCCTGTCAAGCTTCGCTTCCTGAACGCGCAGAAAATCGAGTTTAAGCTTGCAAAGATAATCTCGCTTTAATGTCAGCAAGGGTCGATCATCTTCTTTCCTTAGCGAATTAAGAAAGCATTACAAGCAAAAAGAATGCTAGGTCAGGGTTTAAGTGAAACTTATGCCTCTGAAATTCATAAAGAATATAGAAAACCAAAATATCTATTGAAAGTAAGTGTTTAATAAAGATGATATTTGGAGTGCAGATCTTATCAATATGCCAAACGAAAAGGAATGTAAATATGCTCTAATAGTCATTGATTTATATACTAGATATGCTTGGGTGAAACCATTAAAAAATAAGTGGCTTAACGGTTAAATATGCATTTGTAGAAATCTTAAAGGAAAGCAAAAGAAAACCGAAAAAATTGTTTGTTGATAAAGGATCTGAATTTTATAATAGAAATGTTAAACCACTATTTGAAACTGTTTATTCCACTGAAAATGCTGGAAAAGCTGTAGTAATAGAAAGATTTAATAGGTCATTAAAGAATACGTTATTTAAGAAATTTACTGAACAGGGTAATCAAAAATGGATGAAAATATTATCAGGAGTTGTTGAGGATTATAGCAATAAGATTCATTCAGGTATTGAAGAAAGTCCAAATAATGCTTCTGAAAATCCAAATTTGATAAGAAAACATTTGAAAATAACTATGGAAATGAGAATAATTCTAGTTTACGAAAACGCAAACCATAATTTAAGATTGGTGATAGAGTACGAATATTTAAGTATAAGAATAAATTTGAAAACGGGTTTGTTGGTTATTGGACCAAAGAAATATTTGAAGTTTCTAAAATGAATAAAACTTATTCAATTACGTATGAAATTAAAGATTAAGATAATGAAGAAATAAAGGGAAGATTTTATGAGAATGAATTACAAAAGACAGAACTTTAATTACAAGTATCCTTTAGCTCTAACATTATATCAAGAAATGGCATTCCTTTTTGCAATTTATATAAAACATTAAATACATAACTGCCCACAGTAAGTAGTTCCAGGTTTTGAATTTGAAAAGTATTGTACACTCCATTTCCAAGTAATTCTTTCACTTCATTTGTAGGAGGTAAACCATATGAATCAAAATAATAATTTTCACCTTTTATATTTTTATTTTCACCAATGGATTCCTCTTTGTTCAGATGTACAGTATGAAGATTTGTTATGAAATTTACTTCAGGTTTATTTTTTATGAATTCTAATTCATCTCTCATTAATAAATGAAAGTTTTTTATTCCTAATTGTTTGGCGATTTCCTTTAGATCAAAGTTTGTTGCTGTTTGTTAACCGTATAATTTTAGAAACTGATCGAAGGTCATTTTTTATAGAAAAAATGTACTAATATTGAATATTTTCATTTTAAAAATATTGTGTATTTTTTATCTTTTTTTGGTAAGGTGCATTTTTTTCGTTGGAAATTGTGTCTTACTAGGATCAAAGTTCTGTTATATAGTTTTTCACTCATTTGTAAATTTTTATCAAAATTTTAGTCTTTTTAGGGTATGAATTTTTTTCTATTTTTTTGTGGATTGGGGGTCATTTATCCATTTTTAGGGTATTTTTAGGGTATGATTTTTTTTATTTTTTGCACATTCAAAAATGTGAAAAATTACTAAATTTTAGTCTGTTCTGGGGTATGATTTTTTTTATTTTTTGTTGGTTTGGTGGAGTCAGTATTACATTACTAGGATATGGTTTACAGCAGAAAATCCATAACTATCGAAGATTTGAGGACAGTAATTACAGTCGGAGTAAGGTCAATTTAATAATCATTTCTGCCAACAGGTATGTTTATCAGCCAGTGATATATGTTAAGCTGAAGCTGGTCATCATGTCGAAGACTGAAACAGAAGTGCTAGTTTACCTTGAGGTGAATTCATGAACACTTTTGTAATACTTTTATACGAGCATTTTCTTGTTTAATAGATTTTGCGTTGCATTTGACACACCCTGTATATACACAGCAAATTACGATATATGGAGGAAGTTGATGATTATAAAGAAGGAAAGAACAGGATGTTTTTGATGTCACCAGCTTGTGAAAATACAATTCATCAGACACTATCGGGAAATGATAACAAACTGAAAAGCAACTAAACATGATGATCTCTATTTAAAAAAAGCCATAACTTTGAAGTAAAATTAATTTCTTAATCTTTACATTCCCTCTGAGATCCAGCTGCATCATTAAAAAATTGATAAAAAGGCGCAGCTACAAATTTCATGCACATGTTCCAACAACAGGAGGTTATAGGATTGCTTACGTGAAACAACTCATAATTTACGGCATACTTTGATGTAGACAGTGAGAAACAGATGCACGTCTTTAAAACAATAATCACTGAACAAGTTAATGGCTTACATGAGAAACTGGATAATACTACTGCGCAAATTCGACTCAATTTGAAAGAAAAGCTAGGTACTCAATAAAGTTCAATCAATAGACATAAGCAATTAACAAGATGCAAATCTTTATATTATGAATCATTTAGGAACTTCGGTGTTGTTGATATTTGTGAAACTGGCATAAATGGTCTAATGAAAAAAACTTATTAAGAAATCTAAGCGAAATTCTCCTCAAGAGTTAGACTGACATCGAATTTGTCGAATCTTTGTGCATCAATCATGTTAAAAATGCGATAAACAAACTTAGATTGAGTCGGGCAATATAGAAGGGACTATCGATAAATTGTGCAATTTTCCTGCATCGAGCTGATTCCGTGATATTGTGACAAATCGGACAAAAGTTAATTAATTTGCAATTTAAAGATGTCGTACATGCATCAACGCTCTTTGCATTTTACTTTTACAAGATGCATTAGAAAGTGTGACATTCTGGAAACAGAAGAGAGAACTCTCCACGCACGCGGACTCAACAAGCAGAAAGAAAAGCCAGAATTTCTTCGACGACTACTATTGAGCAACCAAAGTACATGGCGACCTAACGGCCTGTTCACGCCTTGGTCATGTTACATCCTTACAAATGCAGAACCTGGTGCTATCATTGACATGTTGCTTATCTAAACAGAGAATCATCTAAGAGAAAACTAGTGAGCTCTAATCTGAATGCCACATGGGTTATTAATAAGTTCATCTGAATTGAACTTCTCAAAAGACATGGTCTCTACAATCAGCCGTTCTTGAAGATTCCGAACATCATGAATAATAATTTTCCATTTAACCCCAATGAAGGAATTTGGGTGGCATTGTAAAAGACGGTCTTCAACGACCGAATTTGAGGAACTGAGCGTGTTCAATTATCCTGGAGTTAACAATTCTCTGCGTCTCCGATATAAACTTTATTGCAGATGCAGCAATCGATTTAGTACGGGAGCCAGAACGAGTTTCTGCAGCAGGAAACGAGGCCGAAAGTGAGACTTTCACAGAATCATGTATACCCCATGCCTACTACGAATCGGCACGTCTGCCGAGTTCTAGTCAGTTCCCCTTCTTGTCAGACAAGATCAAAGAAAAACACATGTAAATCCAATGGGACGCAGATTGCATTTTTTGGCTAAAATGAATTTTTGTATGTTTTCTCTGATTAAACAAAAAGTACTACGCCCACAGTCATAATTTTTGGCATGGAATGTCTTCAGGTCATTTCCTATGATGTGCATGTGCTTTCATCATGCATCTAATCGGCCATGTATGTGAGAATGTGGTTGAATGTGGATAAAGTAGCTCAAAATATTTATGTTTGCCGACATTAAGAGGCTCACCAAATCTAAATGCGTATCGCTATATAGACAAGGATGCATGAAAATGAAAGGAAATGACCTGAAGACATTCCATGCCAAAAATTATGACTGAGGGCGTAGTACTTTTCGTTTGATCAGAGAAAACATACAAAAATTCATTTTAGCCAAAAAATGCAATCTGCGTCCCATTGGATTTACATGTGTTTTTCTTTGATCCTGTCTGATAAGAAGAGGAACTCACTAGAACTCGGCAGGCGTGCGATTCGTAGTAGGCATAGGGTATACATGATTCTGTAAAAGTCTCACTTTCGGCCTCGTTCCCTGCAGAAAATCGTTCTGGCTGCCGGACTAATTTGGTAGATTACAGCATTTGTTGGCTGTTATTGTTTTCGTAACAAACATAGGACAAAACTAAACAATGGCATCGTTTTGCGAGGCCTTCGCCGATTCTCTTCGAGCAAAACTTCGGGACGCGTGCACAAAGGAAAAATAAAAGAGACATACAGAAGTGAATAAAAGTGAGGAGTAAAAGTCACTGCCACTCGAGTGCGAGCGTTAATACTGTTTGCTCCTGTACACGTATACATATAACTGGACGGAGTGAGGCTGTCATTGTAACTTCAATGAATGAAAGCAACAACAGATGTTGTACGCGAGCCAACATCGTGAAGTAGAAGATCTTCCGGTTGGCACGATCGAAGGATGTGCACGTCATCGTGTGACGTGTATGCGCGCTTGCCGGTACTGCTGAAGATCGCCCGCACTTGTTCTTCATCAGCCATTGTGGAAGGTGTTCATCAGCTCATTCAGTCTGGGCATGACTAAGGCATGAACAAACCGAAACGTCCTACATTTACTCGTAATATTACTCAATAGTATCCGTCGAAGAATTTCTAGTTTTTCTTTCAGCATGAAATTCATTGCGCAAAACAAGTCCTCCAGTACCCTGAGCTGGTAGGTGGACTCATTAATTTCTTGATGTCGAAGGCGACTTACCACGTGCATGCATTCTCATATGAGTAACAAGATCGCCTTTTTGAATGAACGATTTGCCACACAATTCGCATGAATGGGGCCTTTCTCCATTATGAATCATGCAATGAATTTTCAAATGGTAACTTCGAATGAATGATCTTCCGCATTCTCGACATTTGAAAGGACGCTCTCCAGTATGGATTCGCAGATGCACTGACAGTTGATTATTTGTCAAAAAAATTTTCTCACAGAAGTCACACTCGAATTGACGTTCATCTGTGTGTGTTTTAATGTGTCTTTTTAAGTTACGCTTCACCAAGAAGGATTTGTCACAGATATTGCAGATATATTGCTGCACATTGATGTGAGTAGCTTCATGATGATGATTTAACGCAGGAGAACTTATTGACGATTTTCCACATTCCATGTGTATCAGTGAGTGTCTTTTCAAATTACTTCTGCTCGACAGCTGTTTTCCACAAAGATCGCAACTAAAAAGAGCTCGTTCATCACTCTTCCTGACCGTCTGAACACGCATCTTGATTTTCCTTCGATGTCTTTACAGTCTTCGATTGCACCTAAAAACGAAGAGTGTCTCGGTTTTTATGGAAGATTGGGCATTAAATTCATGTTAAAATGTTGAAGTAATTACAGACACTTTTTAACATAGAAGAAGCACTTTTCATATAGCAGACATTTCATAAGAAACAAAAACGAAATCTAGAATATGTTAATTATCCAACTCCTTTTTACAGAAGGTTCAATTATTAGTATTTTATCGCTTGAACAGCTTCCAAATTTGTGGCTGAATGCAGGATGCTCCTCAGTACGTAGAAACTTAAAGATGAAATAGACACTATTATTGGTCGATATAGGCTTTTAACAACATATCCAGACAGCACATTTGAAAGTCGATAATAAACAGTGACTGAATAGAATTGAAAGTCACATGCAGTTCACTTTATCTAGTGAATATAGTCCACTATAATATTCTGTTCAAGACCAGAAAAAGTCAGAATTATAGAGTAAGGTCATAATCATGCATCATTATGTATGTAAATGTCGCTTGAGCATTGTACTGCTTTACCATCATTATTAACTTATTCACCATGAAAATTCAAGAATCTCCAATCCAGTGCGTGGATTGGAAAAGCAAAGGTGATCCATCGAAAAATAACGGTGAGTTGTCATTGGTTAAGATGAGAACGCATTAACATGATGCATCAAGCGATCATCATTGAAATGTAAATTATCATTATCATCATGAGTTAAAAGTTGAAAGCTGCAAGTTAAAGTGGTTGAGTTAAAAATGGTAGTAGCAGTTGCATGAACAATTGACTAAGATAATTGCAATCACAATGTGCATGTTATCATATCACAAAATATACATGATCAAGGCACATATGAGGTCACACGACACAACAGAATAGAATAATCATACTTAAAGCAAAGCATTCAGATTTCATTCTGCACTGGCTCGACTGTGCGTGACTCCTTTTGGAATTAAATGCTGTGGTGATCCAAGGTAAATGATTTTTCTCCTAGCCGTCATGCTGTGAGGTACTCCAAGCAGTCGCGTAACAGACAGTTTGTCAAGTATATAAGATATATACTGTGTAGTTAAAGCTTGGCAAATAAGAATAAGGTAAATGTGTGACAAGAAGGGCTTCGGCCACTTTAGAACTACGAGACGCAACTTCTACATTCTCACAAACTTGCATATTCGATTTGAATTCTCGATAATCGTCACATCCAAAAGTTTACAGGAGTTCACCCTAATAAAACTATCATTAATATACTTCATTCACCACATTGAGAGGCTGGCGTGCGGTCGTACGAGACTGTCCGGCTCCTGCTTGCGGAATGGCACTGGGTGTTTTCCTTCGACTACTTGACGTTATAACCTCGCACCATATTCCGCAGCCTACGTAAAGCTATATTCCACGGCTTATTAGGATCCATTGCTACATTAACTTGCTCATTTTACTTGTTCTCCTCGCTAGACTAGCTTAGTCATCGTGCATCAAACATTCTCCTGTACAACACACCTTGCGTCAGCATTATTATGACCGGGCTCTTCTCGATACCCGAAAATTGCATTGCAGCTGCAGGTAGAATATGCAATCAAATCTTCAGCAAGGTAGCCTCCAGCCAAATGCTTCCATTACATGCATTGGACATAAGGCATCCTACATCACAAAACCTCTGTACGTTCAAGAAGTCACGGAACATTTATCAAACGTCTTGCTAACTCATGCATCAGATTAAGCCTTTAACCTCGTCATTTACTTCAGTAGGCCCTACTCTCTTGTCTCGGAATTCTATGTAAAAGGCGTATCGCATATTTTATGCCAATAAATAATCAATTATTATCATCTCGCCACTACACGCTACAGTCATCTCCTGCCTAGGCTTGATCCAAGTGATCTACGACTTTGTCTGCAATGCTGTGCAACATGCTGTGTCTGTAGCCATACAGTGATTCCTGTGCCATTCAGTCTGCAGCGTGCTTTATTTTCTTTTGTAAAAGCTCTTTTAGAGCTGATTCTAATCTGGATCGAAGTGGGTGAAAGATGTGGAGCGGAGAGGACCTGATTCATATCTCAAGGCGGAGTGAGTGGAAGATGCTCATGGAGCGCAGCTGAGTCCTATCTCGTAGCAGAATGAACGATGCAGATGGAGCGGAACTGATTTATATCTAGGAGCGGAGTGGGTAATAGATGCAGATAAAGCGGAGCTGATTATCTCGAAGCGGAGTGGGTAAAAGATGCAGATGGAGCGGAGATGTTTCTTAACTCGGAGCTTAACTGGTTCTTAACTTCATATCTCGTAGCGGAGTGTTGGAACGAAGATATTGGAACAAAAATATTTTACAATTTCATCGAATCCGATTTTGTGTGCGTGGTTAGATATAGAAATTCAGCAGTAGCCCTAATACTTGTAAGTCGCTTGCATTTCGGCTGGTTACAAGCAACAAGCAAAGCGAGAATGTATAATTGATGAAGTACAAGCATATCCGCAACTCTGGAAGCACAGAAGGAAGCAGAACCAAACTTCGCAGAGAACTTGACCACAACCCAAGCGATAGCGCAATACCTGACAGACCAAAAACACGCTCAATGGAACAATCCATTTTCATCAAAACTAATTCAATTTCAAGGGACCGGATAACTAGCTATCAAAAACAAGTATAGCAATAGCAGACAAGATATTCACTCAAACAACGCAACAGAATATTAATGTTAATGCGCAATTCAGTCCCCATCCTTCGTGCCCTTCCATTCATTGGTGTCCATTGCTACAATGGTCTTTTCAAATCACTATAATGCATGAGCTGATAACTGATGACACCATTCTCACAACAGAAGTTTGGTCCGTCATACAGTAAATACTTGCATCTTGTGACACTAATATTGATTTTCATTCAGTTTGATTCGGAAATCAACCCATGTGACTTTACATATGCATATGCCATATGGATTTTAACATATGAACATTCATTGGCTCAGACATCGACGAATCAAGATATTTTATATCAAAATTTTTCAATTTTGTGCAATCTACATGCATGTGATGATGCACAATGATAATCTAATGATCTAATTATGCATAGCTTCACACTCTCGCACTCTGAATCTGGGCGAGAACAGTCACCCTACATAAATATTTTGACCAATGAGCCTTCATATGCTTGTATGCACATGGCA
This sequence comes from Prostheceraeus crozeri, assembly GCA_907163375.1. Taxonomy (NCBI): domain Eukaryota; kingdom Metazoa; phylum Platyhelminthes; order Polycladida; family Euryleptidae; genus Prostheceraeus; species Prostheceraeus crozeri. Next base: position 3,917 of record CAJQUW010004305.1, on the reverse strand, counting down.
TATTTACATGCAAAGTCGCATTCGTCGGAAATCACGAGGTTAACACTCAATTACGACAATTTGAATTTCTTAAGACCTAAACAACAGATGATTATATTTGTTAAAATTTCGAATCTGATCTTGCATATGATGTCGTCATATAGTAGAAGAGCGATTGCAATTGGACTCTATCATAATTGTCCTCATAATGTGATAGGATAGAAGGGTGATAAGGTGGACATCAAACCTGCTCGCTGTTCCGAACAATTCGTGTCCACGTGGGGATTGGTGGCTTCAACACGATGACTCTTCTGACCATAGACTTCTAACGTATATATAGTATGATGTCTGATGCATAGAATAGGGATACATAGGTAGAGTGTCGACTCAAACAAGTATCTGTATACAGTAAAAATTTTGATATCAAAAGATTCAATCTTTTGCGAAGATTATGTTCCCGTCGTCCAAAAAATTATTTGAGCACTTTTGAAAATGAATTTGACAATTTACATACTACCGAGATGACTCTCCTATTTAAGAAGCATGAAACAAATTGCATATCAAAAGGAAAGAATATTTGAGCATCCTAACCGATCCTAACTAAGCGGAAATCAAGTTGATTATCAAGGGAATTTCATGAATTGCATTATAATATTGCATTATAATGTAAGCATAGAATGTACGTCTTCATGAAATAGTCGTGATCATAGACATCGGATAACATTATTAGGACTATACCGGACACAGCTGATTTCCCGTCACCTTGTTCGGCAGCGACATGGAAATATTGTTTGCATAAAACAATTATGACAACGAGGGAATTTAAAATATCGATAACCACGTGTCTATTATCAGCTGAGAGAGGGTAGAGATGAGGAGATATTGCATCGTCCATAATTGCAGACCTAAATACTCCGAATTGGCAACAGCAGAAGACATTTCATTTCACAGGTAATTGCAAATGAACAGCCTATCTTTAATCTCATGATAATAGAAATTTTTACGTACACACTGTTGTAATAAATCTGTTTTCATTGGACTCGGGAAAACTCGCCCTTCGCGCTCACAAGAAATGATGTAAAATAGTGCTTTTTGCCCGAAGTGGCCAGGACAAATCTCAGTTATTCCGGTTGCTGCTTATCTTTAGCCGGGACGCTCGAAGTTCACAAAATGATTAATGAGACGCCATATCTCAGTTCTGCGGAATAATCTCAGCACACTTCGAAATGGCCAACTGCATTTTTCGGACGTGAATTGTATGAATTCTGGATTAAGAGTTAACGACTCACTAATCAAAACACTCGTGATTGTGTTTATTACAAAAATATTTAAATGGTACCTATGGCAAGTGGTACTACCACTTAGTGGCATGGAAACTGTACTCTGAAGATTATGCGAAATCTACTCGAACGATTTCATTCACGCCAAGAGTAAATTCATTTTCGATCTATCTTTTCAAGATTGGAGTCATTTCAAGGCACATTGTAATAGTAGTAGAATTGTAGTAGAATTTAGTCCCGCAAGTAATTAAAAGCTCAGGCAAGTTCTCAAGTTTTCTAATTGTTTTCAATAACTTACCGAAATGTTACATAACAAAGGAAATAAGTAAGTTAGTCACAAGCGCACTAGACGAATCGATGATTTGAGTGATTCGAAGTTGGCGCACAAAACGTCATGCTGAGTCAAGAGTCTCTGATTGGCTGATGCCGACCTTGAACTAAGAGTTCATCAATTAATAATTCTATCATAGAAACATTATTGAAAACATAGACATTTAAATGGAACACTAGACATCAGAAAACTGTGAACAACATAACATAGCTTCTCCCACTCCCCCTGTTAACTAAGCAACAGTAATTGTCGAAGGATACCGAGGAGGTCTGATTTTGTTCTTCTTTGCGTCTGGACTTCCAGAGCTCAGTGAGAAAAGAACATAATCACGATCAGGAGATGTCGTAGGGAGGATCTACGACATTGTCGCTGCAGGAACACACTTGACAGGGGCTGTATTAAGAGGTTATCAGTTGATTGGGAGTCCGCATATGCTAAATTGTCTCGGGAACTAGTTTCAACCAACAACCAGTCCAAATCACATCAGATACTTCAAACAGTATTGTTCATTATAGCAATCTACGTCAGTTTTGCACTTGGATCGGAATTGGCTTTGAAAATATGAATTTGGTCGAGATTGCCCTTCTGTGTCTGAGTTTCCGTCGTCCTCATCCTATCGATTATCGACCATTCTCCTTCCGATGGGTCTAACAATTACACCATTTGATGGCCTTGAGAATCATTCCCTCTGAAGAAACACATTACTTCGGTCGTATGCGAAGAGATAATGATGTTCTCAGATTCCTTCCCTTGAAAGAGAAATGCATGGTGTTCTTTATCTGTAGTTGCATGTTCAGCATTTTCAGGTTACTGCATCAAGAAGTTATCAATAATTGATTCAAATACGTTTAAGTAGTCTTAGGCTGGCTATTTCCTTACAAGCATTCTTTAGAGTTTGTACAAAGCGTTCTGGCCAAGCCATTTCAGCACGGATGACGGGGCGCGGTGAAAAGATGAGTTACTCCGATTGATTTGAGCATTTCGCAATCCTTTTTCGGTGAAATGTGTGCTATTATCGGTGACAAGTGCGTTGGGAATACCCTTCGCGCGAGAAGAATTTGCGCAGCAGAAGCTGTTTTTGCTGAACTCAGCAGTAGCAAATTTGAGTGAGAAAAACTTCAGTGGTACTTACTGTAGCTTATCTTCGATAACCCATGTCATAAAATACCATTCAGGAAAGGACCGCAGTAATCGGCCATGTATAGCTCTTACACTAGTTGACCGATGTCAGTTAATGTAAGCAGTCATTCATGACTGACATTTGCTAAGCCAAACTGACGGCCAAGTGACACTTGAAATATCTTCGCGTGATATTCCGTCCATTTGATCTACTTCTACAAATATTTTTAGTAGCATGAATTGAGGAATCACGAAAGGTAAATTATACACACTAATTAACTAGAATTTCTCTCTCTTTCTAGTGACTTTGTAGTCTTTCAGTCGCCATGACCTCTACAATGGCTGGACTCTGTCCCTTCTTTCAAATGCCTGAGGTACATTCAGTTCAATAGTGACTATTTTTTTTGATAGATGCTAATCTTATCCCTATTATAAATGTAACTTTTGAGGGCTGTTCAATTTCTATAAATGTGCAGGACACGCGCTTGGTCGGGTTTGAGCGTCCAGGATGAAGCGGTCGAAACGCGATCGTCCTGACCAAGTTCTCTTGATGACCTCATTAAAAATAGTCAAATAATTTGTATGTCATATTTTGTAGAATTTTATTTCTCGTTTTATCTTTGGGAGCTAACATTAATTCTGCGTTACACATCCGGTAAGATTCTCTAGATAGCGTAATCCCGCTGTGTTAGCTAGACTCTGGTTTTTTGATTGGAAACAGAACCTGGTCCTCTTCTATCATCCGAATGGGTTCGACTATTAAATAGCGAATCTTTTCAATATATAGAGTGATAAACATAAAATTTGAACAAACGGACTTACTCGCCACAATTCATTACACATGAGGAGAGGAGAAGCTGTTGTTTGTCCTTACTAGTAAGCACTTTTTAAAATTTTTAGACATTTTAGGAATAAGAAAATTTTTCTTTTAAATCATATTTTGTACCTTTTGAAGAAGTAACTGGTCAATAGCTTGCCTTGTTTTTTTTTTCTTATGTTACCTTGACGCACTTTGCTACGGTTTGAAAAAAAATTTTGTTTTGGCAGCACGTCTTGAGTTGTGAAGGTGGATTATGTCCCGCCTCTTGACCTCTACAGGCTGGGACTCTTAGTCCCTTCTTTCAAATGCCATGAGGTTACATTTCAAGTCAATAGTTTTGTTTTTTTTTTTACATGTGTTACCTTGGACGCCACTTTGCTACGTTAAA
>CAJQUW010004303.1:0-55692 GCA_907163375.1 Prostheceraeus crozeri | reverse complement strand
TAAATATTTATACAAAATAAATACATTAATTAAGTATTAAAATTGTGCATTGAATATATTATCGAAACAGAAATCTTACTGTTTACAATAGACTCCCAAATACTGAAGAAATTGTCCGAATTCTTCGTTGAGGACAAATTAGTTATTTCCTAAAGTTTAGCATGATTATGCACGATTTTGGACACTGTCGATTTGCTCCCTGCTTGATGTATCTGAGGCCACGAGCAGATGAGCAGAATATTCCAAGATACGGCAAACAAAAACATTTTAAATGATACATGAAGCTGAAAGTAGCGACTTTTGTCGTCGGAGAGCAATGAGAAGATTGCTGGGCGACTTTTTGGAAACATTTCGGGCACACACTTAAAAAATTTTGAGTTTTTATGGCTTATAGAAGCCATTAGGTTTTAAGACTCTGTCTTCAGAATTTTTTGAAAAAATAATGGCTGTCGCAGCTAACGCAGCCTCGTCTAGGTCTGATATTTCTGTCCTTGAAAACCATGATTTAGTGCTAAATTCAATAAAAGTTTCAAAGAAATACATTACTTCGAAGTATGAGTGTCCAAATTCCTTATTAATGAATTGCCATTTCATGTGTGACATTCATCATTTGATTGAGTATACTTGATGATTACAAGAAATAAGTGTTACATTCTGTGATTCCGGAAGGTTTTCAAACCAGACATCTGGGCATCATGACCCCCCTTTTGCGTGCTCATGCTTAAAACTATTGTATATTGAAGCATCTCTATCAAGGCTCTCTTATTTCAGTGCACGTACGTTATGTTTCAGAAAATTAACGGCATTCAGCTTTAAAATTAATGATCAAGATTAGAGATTAAAATCAGCCCTGGAATTTAGATTAGATTAATCTAAATTTTTTCTGTCTTTGCAAAAACTGTCCTATTACAATCCACATTACGTATTTTGAAGCAGCATCTTTGGACACCTTCGACAACATCTTGCCCGGATTTTCAACGTCAAATCGGAAAACCTGTGCCATGAAAACCTCATGTTTTTGTTGCTCGCTTCATTGGAAAGTTGGAAATCTCAATGAAATTTTGCGTCAACATCTGATCGTGAAACCTATTGACGGAAGAGATCCTAGCGTCCCATTCCGAAGAGCAATCAGCATGCATGTCCTTCGACCTTCGACTTGATTCTTCTATTATGGCGGAAGTCTCGATCACATTAATGAGTGTGTGGCCTGCCAGAAGGAAGACATGGGTGATGCTTTTGAACTTTTTCTATTTCAACAGTTTGAACCCAACCATTATACAACGTCATGATTGTTCTTGCCTTGAACTTTGCACCATAATGTCCAGATAGTGGCTTATCCCCTTGTTCATGCTGACCTTTTTGGCTTGTCCCCTTATGCACTTTCTGGAAACTAGGCCTATATAAGAAAACAATCTATGCCGGCGCAACATGACTTCTCGCTTGCCAAAATTATTCAGTAAGTGCCACTGAATGATTACTCGCCCGCCGCCGCTGCATCTGTTTGTGATGTATAAGCGCTCTGGTTCGGCGTATGAGCGCTCTGCCAGGCGCCTGTGTGTGGTGTATGAGCGTTCTGGTACGGTGTCTGTGTGAGGCGTATGAGCGCTCTGCCATGCGTCTGTGTGAGTTTTAACTTTCTCAAATGTACGATCGATTCATTTTTTTCGTATGTCATTTATTATATCGTTTACCATGAACTTCACGTATTTTGACTTAACTGTATCCAATGTAAGTACATACTGTTCATTTTTTAGACCTAATGCATCATGTTTTTGGCATTTGAATGATTGCTTTTCAAGTTATACATTGGCGGGCTATCATAGCACGGGGTGAAACATCTGTTTCTGAAAAGATGTGACTTATCCCCTGATCCGTCCGACCCCTTCAATTTCTAAATTATTGATAGGCAGATAAGTGGAATCAACTGTGCGACAATTTTATTGATATACTATGTTCCGATACGACATGCGTATTACAATGATTTAGCGAATTGATGCTTCTGGGGAATAGGCCCTTAGCATCAATTTTGCTATTATTGATTATATCAGTATTCGTGATGCATCTGTAAATTATGCTGACTGAATTGTTATCGATTCTAATTAGTCGAATTAATGTTGCCACTCCATTTTGTGCACTTAACAGAGGCTTAATAAACCAATGCGTTGGTTTGATGGTTCCTCTCCACCCATTTTTGTCGTTTTTGGTATCATTAGTATTCTCTGGTGATTTTCTGGTTCGCTGTATGGTCGAATTTCTGGGAAAATAAGTCGGTGGCTCATTATTCTCGGTTTTTTGGTCTCATAGGTGAAGGCATCTCATTCCGTGATTGTTTGGTTATTCGGCGCTCCACGCAGTGAACGAAGGCGTCTATTTATAGCTCTGCCTGCGATACTTCATAGTGCAATACAGCGGCATTGGATTTACCCGGTGTCCTCGGTGTTATTGATTCCATCAGTGTATTTCTTCAGTCTTCTTTGCTGTGGCCGGTTGCCTGTTGAAGTTGGGACTGTCAACTTTCATTGCAAATCAGCTGTTATAGCTGACTATTAGAAAGGAAGGCTCGCCAAATTTCTTTCGATTATCGATTTTTGTATACGTCATCCACGTAATACCGTGACGTTATTTCTCCGTATCAGTTTGTCGTCATATTTCTGCAAGAGCCACAATGACCGATAAATCAAAGTTTTGCGATGCATGCTTCGCTGAACCCTGTAAATGAACTGACTAGTCCAAGGACAGAGATAAACGAATCATCTCGTGTAGTAGTCCTGGTTGCAACAAAACTTTTCATGCTAATTGCATAGGAAAATCAAAGACATCTGATAAGGAAATATAAGACATGTTTTCATATGTTCTCGATGCGAAGATTATTTGAAATACGGCGCTGAAATCGCTCGTAGTTCAATGATGTCTGAACTTGATCGGAAGCTTATGGCCATCGAGAAATCCATCAATGTTAAGTTTGAGAGGCTTTCTAAAGTTTTTTGATAGAAAGTTAAAAGCACTTGAGTTGGATGTTCAATGCTCTATTCATTCTCTAGAGAAAAAATTAGAGGAGAAAGAACTGACCTGTACCACCTTGAGAACTGAACTAAAGTCTCTTAATGATCATCACTTACAAAGCATGGCTGACTTGAAAAACTCCTGCGATTCAGTTGAGAAGCAAATGTTGTCGATTAAAACTAAGAAAAGAAGGAAAACTTTTACAATCAAAAATTACCCTGAACGCAATAACTCTAATGAAGCGTTTGATAACGTTCTACGAGATGTTGCTAGACCATCGAATCTCGAACAGGAGCTTGTCAACATCAAACAAGTTCATAGAATTGGTAAACCTCGTCCAGATGGGAGGCCAAGACTTATACTTGTAAAAACTTCGGAAAGGCTTCTGCCAGGCTGTTCCTAAGTAGAGCCCGCCTTCTTAAACTATGATCGACTATCATCAGAATGAATTACCATTCCATCGTCTCATTATTACCGGGGATTTTAACAGATACGATAGGTGTTTCCTGGCCTAAAAAATTCTCCTTGTTCAATATTGTACATGGTCCAACCCGAATTGAAGCCAAACTTGACTTGATATTTGTGGAAAAAAATTTACAAGGACATTACGACAAAAATATGGTTATGATTGGTCCACCAATTGGGAGCTCAGATCATAATGTCGTTTTTGCTAAATCAAAGAAACCGGAAAGATACCGTGAAGCAAGAGAGCATATAGTGTATGACTTGCGGGAATCACACGTGTTGGACTTTGAGCAAAAATTCTTGTCGAATGACTTTAACAAATTCTTCTCTTGTCGTGACATTGATGAAAAGTTTAGCAACTTTCATGATAACCTTGAGGACGCTTTGAGCATGATTCCTCGATCTCGAGTATTTTTGACGAATTCTGATGCCGTTTGGATGACACCTTTGGTTAAGTTGTTAATAGATCGACGTTGGGATGCTTTCCGTAGACGAGACTGGGAGTTGTTCAACGTTCTCAAGGAGAAGGTTCGAAGTGAAATTTTCAAAGCAAAAGCGAGATATTTTACGGAGAAGTCTAAGTCTGTAAAAGGTTTATGGTCCTAAATTAAGATGGAACGTGGATCCTCAGGAAATGCTTTTTTTAATCGCCTTCTTCTTCAGCTGCTGAGATTGCCAATGAGTTCAATGACTATTTTTATAGTGCAATGAATCATTCTGCCACTCTTGACCTTCAAAAATATGGAAGACGACAGCTGGTTTCCAGCTTTTGGAATTGAAGATATCTGGAGGATGCTTTCTCAGCTTCGTCCAAAGGCGACTGGCGGTGATGATGTCCCTACTTTGCTATACAAGAGATCTGCACTAATTCTGGCAGAACCTATACATCATCTGATAACCGAGTGCATTCGCCAACGGAACTTCCCGTCAATATGGAAAATTGCTGACGTCATCCCCATACCAAAAGTGAGTAATGCGCCAGTTACAGGGGCACGACCTATCAGTCTCCTACCGATTCCTGCAAAGATCCTTGAAAAAGTAATTCTGAATGACCTTCGGCCTAAAATTTCGCATTTGTTGGGTGAGTCTCAATTCGGAATAAGGAAGAGATCATCGACTGCGCATGCCGTCATCGCAACTCATGATTCGCTAACCACTAATTTTGATGACCCTGAAATTGGAGCAACTGTTTTCATAAGCTTCGACTTTTCGAAAGCATTCGACAAGATGTTAAACAGCGATTTACTGGTCAAAGCAAGGTCATCTGGACTACCTTCCGGCTTTGTTCAATTTCTAATTAATTATTTACTTGATCGCCAACAAAGAGTTCGTTATCAGAGATCTGAAAGTCAGACCAGGGATGCTACCAGCGGTGTCCCACAAGGGTCAATACTCGGTCCTTACATGTTTGGATTGTATATACCATCTTTGCAACCCCAATTCCAAAGAACGTGTCTTACAAAGTACGTTGATGATGTTTATCTATCGTTTGAAATCAGGAAAAATGAAGACAGTGATGACAATGACACTCTCATTATCGAAGTTGAAAACGTGTCTAGATGGTCTGCTCAGAATTGGTTGTCCCTAAATTTGCAAAAAACAAAAAGGTTCAGTAAACAACTGAGGTCTGTTCAAGGTATCTTTCGACGTTGAGAACCATTAACCAACCGTGAAATTCCAGGACAATATCAAATTTCTGAGGGTTGTGCTCGACAGTTCTTTTGGATGGAGATGTTATGTAGATTACATTGAGAGGAAGTGTGCTCAGAGGATTTATATATTGATAAGGATGAAGACCGTAACAAGTGACGATCAATTCCTGTGCATTTACATCGCCCTTATTCGCATTTAAATTGAATACGCCTGCCCGGCTTTCATTTGTCTGTCTTCTGAAGATTCGAAGCGCCTTCAGAGAATTCAGGACCGATGTCTTAGAATAAAAAGCCATTCTCTCTCATCAACAATTGATATCGTTTGCAGACATAAAGAATTGGCTTTGAACCACTTCCGAAGCTTGAATATTCAAGAGACTTTTATTATAAGAATGGTTCATCCACTACTACCTTCCGGTCGATTTATGGTGCCTTACGCCGGGACTACTCTACGTCGGAACTCATTTCTGCCATCTATATGCATAATCAGTCTGATGCCTTCTGTGACTAAGATCCTAGACTCAAGATCTTAACTTAACTTCGTGTTCTAATTTATCGTAACGACTTGATTTTTTAATATGTTTCTAATTTTGATTCATATTTCGCAGTCTGAATAAACGTATCTCTCTCTCTCTCTCTCTCTTGACATCCAAACCATGGGAAGTACAGCACTTTCCACACGGTCGCAGTTATTGATTTTTCTATTAAATGTTTCTTCGGTTGTGTTAAGGTTTTTTTCATCAGTAAAACTTTCAGATCGTGTTCGGGTTTCAATTCACATCCGCTGCACATTTGTAATGTGCATAAGGTCACTTAAAATCAGCAATATGAAAACTTCATAATGCATACATGTAAACATGCCATGAATAATTAACTAGACTGATTGAAGATCATTACAAGCTGGGGTACTGGAACACAAAAAACACAAGACAGTTGAATTTGTCAGCAAGTATATTTTCAAATAATTCCCTGGCATTTTTTTAAACAGTTCATTCGTCACTAATCGATCCGTTCTGCAGAAATCTTGAACCAAGGCTTCAAATCTAATTTCATCAATTTCTTGTCATCTATCACTTCTTTCCGTAGATGAATCTGGAAATGCAAGGACAGAGCTTGAAACATCTGTAGATGTGACTATTACAAATAGAAAATGCACAATTTAATGTAATGAAGCCAATGAAAGTCTTATACTTGTATGTTATACATTTATAAAGTGCTAATATCAAGTAAAGTACTAATACAGTGTAGTACTAATTTATAAGGTATCTAAATACTTCCCAATGATAAATTCTTGCCTCGTTAATCTTTATCTCAGTTATCTATTAAGCACTTCGAAAGCGAAACACTTAATTAAATAGTCATTACTCAGTATTTGATAAGAATCCTCGACTCCATATATTTCTGACGTTCTTAGTTTTAACAGTATCAGTCATTGTTTCGGTATTATGTTGTTCCCATGTTTACATTCCAAGTTCATACTGTACTCGGTTTTCCAAAATGCTGATATGCAATATTTTGAGGATTAGGAAGGATTTGCACACTAAAAACCTTATAACACATTTTTCAGATTTGCTTAAAATACGTAGAAATTAATCAATCGTCACAAAGATTCAAGCACACTCAAGTGAGGATATTTTCTACCCACACGCCAACATTTATGCAAATTTGGGCCAGTTACTTTTTTGAACTAGGGGCGATAACTTGAAGTGCAGCGATGGTTTTTCAACTTAATTTGACTTCTTCTGACCACGTCGTTTGAGGAGAAAGCACTTGAGGTCAACAAAGTCATTTCCCGACAACTCATGAAGTAATGATGACCACTCCACATCCCTTACACTAACATTTTTAATCCAAATAAGGTGTGACAAGGTAGTGGTCGTGACAAGATTTCAAGTGATGTGGATGAGACGAAGAGGGAGAGAGAACAATGCGTAACAATGAGAGAACAACGAGTAACAACAATGCGTCGAACAGACGATGTCAGATCAGGCTGATGAGATCGCTGTACCTCACGTCATCGTCTCTAATTCAAACAGCACTCGTCCAATTTGAATAAATTTTTGTATGTTTGTAGTAAATATGCTTAGTACGTCTACCTGAGGTTTGGTGACGATTGATTCATTTTTGCAGATTTTAGACGAATATGATAACCTGGAGGGAGGCGACAACACATAAGCACCAGGATATCTGCATGGGAATCCAGTGGGAGCCACCATTTGCCGTAGGAAGGCATCATAATTCAACAATAATATCATGTTCCATCAATGCCGGAAGGAAAAAGCGAAGATCTTCACACAATATATGTATTTTGTTTGAGCGAGGCCTTTCAGGCGTCGCAGACGATCATCGTTAGGCTAAGAATATGACATTGTGACCCGACAGCACATTGCGTCCACGATCACACCACGGAAATTCGTGTGAAATTCATAGATTAGAGAGTTTGAGAGAAAGATACATGGAATGCTCGCGACTAAGCAAATGAAAAAAATAAGATATTTCATCGTAAAATAGGAAAGAAAAAGCACAAAGTTGACACCTTTTCAACATTGAAACTGAAGCTGTGTTCCTTACATGAATTCAAAATCGAAAATTAAAAGGTATGGCACAAGAGTCTGATCACGCAAACTTTATCACTGTAAGCTGTAGAATACGAAAGCTGGCTGATTTTGAATACGAAACCGATGTACAAAGGGAGAATAACAAAATGTGCCACAGCACGATTGTTCGTGTTCATCCACTACGAAGGCGATTGGGTTTCCTATTGGATGATAAGATAATCCAATGTGAAAGCCAACCGCTTTCGTAGTGTACGAGCACGAACAATAGTGCTTCCGTACATTTTGTTATTCTCTTTTTGTACATCGGCTTCGTAAAGTAGTTTTGGTATCATACAGTTTACAGTATGGATCAAGGAATTGAATTTTTGTAAGAAAACCATCTTCAGTACTGATACAGGGTGTTACCTTAATAATTTCCTTTTACTTTGTTTTCAATTTATCTTGCCTATTGCATTTTTCTCCCAAGTTCTCTAATCTTATCTATGTATTTCCTCACGACTTTCTATCACATGAATATGAACGCTACTCCACAATACATTATCGAGTCACAATGCTGTATTCCTAGCCTGACGATGGTCGTCTGTGATATCTAAAAGAATTGCCGAAAACCGTCTGAAAAAGTTCTCTTTTGGCTTCCTGCATTGATGGAAAATGAAATTTTTAGCCTTTTTTTGCAATATGTGCACACAGGCATTTTGAGAGATTTATCATTTTTAAAGATGCCTCAATTAAGATAAATTACTTTTTTATGCATCTCGTCATCAGGCAAGACAGGGTGATAGAAGTATGCACTTATTGACATGACAAGCATGACAAAGTTGTCGAGACTTGCTAGGGTTGTTGAAACGTGTACAATGCAGTCATTGCGTGCTAAACGATGTACACGTAGGTTTGTGAAAATTGCTCAATCAAGATAAATTAATTTTTATTCAAAAGTTTCGTTATTGCAATTGTAGCAATATTGCATATACTGTAAGAATGTAGCTATCCTAAATACACTCACTGCTGACGAAGGTGAATATAGATACTACGTACAAAGATCAATATGGCGATTGCTGGAATTATTATTAGAATGCCATGCTTGAAAACGGGTGTTATGATTTCGGAATGGAAAATTCGATTGCATAATATTTATATCTCAATTTGCGATTCAAGGTGCGGGTATACATATGATATATATAGTTAGGGCTTTTCGCAACTTCATACTCGTGTAAAAAATTCGACAAGTCTTCCTACCAATATTCCAAGTCTTCCTTTATCCAAAAAATTCCTACAGGTACTCGTGAAAAAGTTTACACAAGCAGGTCATTAACTTGATTAATGTACTATCATTTTTTCATAATGAATAATTTTGATAATATTCAGTTAATTGATTTCCCTTGAATTTAAATCCGAATTTTTTTGTTGAAAGCATATTCAATTATGCTGGTCCTTTTCGTAGACTTGTTTCCAGCACATTTATGAAATGTTCATGAGCCTGCTGGGCCTATTGTCGAACACTGAAAATAAAGTCAAGCAAACCAAGACTTCTGAAATGCTTGACAATCTAGAAACTATAGAACACCTGACAAAAAAATCTTCGCAAAGATTTATCAAGCACAAGATCAATGAGGTGACCCATGGAAGAGGTACCTCTGTTTCCGTTCCTTAGGCTCTATGTTTCCCTCAAAATATTCATCATTGGAAGAAAACCTACCACAAAATTGCCTAAACAAGATATAACATTATTTAGAATAAGATTAAGGGCCATACCCAGGTAGCAATTACACCTACATACTTAGTACATTGTACACGTTTCAACAACTCCAGTACATCTCGACATCTTCGTTAAGCGAGTTTCAATAACTTTGCTCACGTCATTTTGATAAGAAAGTCTCGGCAATTTCGTTAAGAAAGTCGACAATTTCGCAAGCAGGTCTCGACAATTTCACTAAGAAAGTCTCGATAATTTCGTTAAGAAAGTCGCGACAATTTCGCAAGCAGGTCTCGACACTTTCGCTAAGAAAATCTCGACAACTTTGCTGAACCAGTCTTGGCAATTCCGCATGCAAAGGCTAATTGCATAGCGCTATGTCATGTCAACTCTGTGTCATCGGTTGGGGGGAGCTTCATTGATATTGCTCCAAAACTAGGTTCATCGACGACTCTAATTTTCGTGATTTTCAGCTTCTACATATTTTTGATATTCAGTCCAAACATTGTAAAATTTGGTCTTGGGAGCATTAACACTTAACCGTAAAAAGTCACTTTTTGAAAATCGAGAATTCCTGTCAGCTTCTTGCACAAATATTAAGCAACTTTAATCAATTTAAGTTACTGATAGACCAGCGACAAAGTGCAAATGAATTTCTAATCAAGCATATTCATTCATCCTCGAATAAGTCCTTGCAATTGGTATGTGTAGCAGCAATATTCTGCTAGCATTGCTCACATTAGATTTATGAGCAATACTGTCAGCTTTATACTTCTGATAACAAGTGTAGAAAGGACAGATTATCACGCAACGTAATATTTTTGATGCACTTGTTCATATGCACAGCTACTGTATTTTTTCTGTTGAATGCACAACATGGACGACTATTTGTAATTTACATGCATTTTCAAAAATCTATCAGCTGTTTTCAGCTCGGCTTAGCTATCCTAATGCAATCAGATATGCTGACAACAGTCTCTAGACTTTCATGTGATAACTGATCAAAAAATATCATAAATCAAACCATCTCCCTTCAATTTCTAGAAGATACTGAAAAACTCAGATAATGTGTTTCCGAATAATCTGTAGAAGCATATTCCTTCCAAATCTACTACTTTTCAAATATGCTTGAGTAATATGATTTACAAATCTCCTTTGATTATGTCTCCGTAACGCAGTCACGAGTACTGATAAGGGTTGATCGCGTTATTTGGCACCTATAAGAACACAGTATTGATCAAATTTATTATCCTTACCTGCGGCGGCGGGTGTAGTAGAATCTGAAAGAGAAGAGAGAATATTAAGATTATGACAAGTGACATCGAGAAAAGGTTGCATGACATTCGCACTGGCTGATTTATTTGCTCAACCCATAGCGAATCACTCTCTGCTTGCAGTCTTTGTGTCTACCCAACGTAGTCAAGAGTACTGATAAGTGTTGATCGCGTTATTTGGCACCTATAAGAACACAGTATTGATCAAATTTATTATCCTTACCTGCGGCGGCGGGTGTAGTAGAATCTGAAAGAGAAGAGAGAATATTAAGATTATGACAAGTGACATCGAGAAAAGGTTGCATGACATTCGCACTGGCTGATTTATTTGCTCAACCCATAGCGAATCACTCTCTGCTTGCAGTCTTTGTGTCTACCCAACGTAGTCAAGAGTACTGATAAGTGTTGATCGCGTTATTTGGCACCTATAAGAACACAGTATTGATCAAATTTATTATCCTTACCTGCGGCGGCGGGTGTAGTAGAATCTGAAAGAGAAGAGAGAATATTAAGATTATGACAAGTGACATCGAGAAAAGGTTGCATGACATTCGCACTGGCTGATTTATTTGCTCAACCCATAGCGAATCACTCTCTGCTTGCAGTCTTTGTGTCTACCCAACGCAGTCACGAGTACTGATAAGTGTTGATCGCGTTATTTGGCACCTATAAGAACACAGTATTGATCAAATTTATTATCCTTACCTGCGGCGGCGGGTGTAGTAGAATCTGAAAGAGAAGAGAGAATATTAAGATTATGACAAGTGACATCGAGAAAAGGTTGCATGACATTCGCACTGGCTGATTTATTTGCTCAACCCATAGCGAATCACTCTCTGCTTGCAGTCTTTGTGTCTACCCAACGTAGTCAAGAGTACTGATAAGTGTTGATCGCGTTATTTGGCACCTATAAGAACACAGTATTGATCAAATTTATTATCCTTACCTGCGGCGGCGGGTGTAGTAGAATCTGAAAGAGAAGAGAGAATATTAAGATTATGACAAGTGACATCGAGAAAAGGTTGCATGACATTCGCACTGGCTGATTTATTTGCTCAACCCATAGCGAATCACTCTCTGCTTGCAGTCTTTGTGTCTACCCAACGTAGTCAAGAGTACTGATAAGGGTTGATCGCGTTATTTGGCACCTATAATAGTCTACAGCGAATTACACTGTAACCCTGGGAAAATTCTAAGCGTATTTCTATCACCAGAACATCCATCATAAAATTACTTTCTACGAAGACTCAAACAATAGCACAGAATGGTCGTCTTTGAATCAAACTACGGCTTCTGAAACAGAAAAATGAAGCAGACGAACAGGATTCTGACATGTGCGAACTCAGTTTTCATCTAGAGGCTTGAAATTTTGAGAGAGTAGTTTCATGAGAGAGTAGTTACTAAAGAGGATGTTTTAGTGATAGAAACATACTCAGATTTTTCCCTTACCATGGGCAAATTTGCATCAATTTACATCTACAGGTACTTCAGAATGTGTATTATGTGATGAGTGTGCAGAAACGTGTTTTTGATATACATGCTTGAATTTCTATGCATATTCATATGAGAGTATTTGCAAAAATGCTTCGCAATTTGATGGAAAAATGAAAATTCGTGTCCTAACTTTATACACATGTTCATCAATTTGCACCCTACAGGTATCTAGGAAAGTTATCTACAAGACAAGGGTGTATAAGCGCGTTTTCGACTTAGCGGCTTGAACAGCTATGCGTTTTCACAATAGTTGCAGAAAGTAATCGCTTATTCACTGTAAAACGCGCAGATTTGTGGCTTGACATCTACACTGTACACTGTAGACCGACAGTTGTCCTACAAAATTCCTGACAAAATCAACCGACAATTGTCACCTCCAATATCATGCGATATCCGACGAATTTGTAGGTTCTCTACCGACATCGAAACAGATGCTTTCTATGCAAATTAACTAAACAAAAACTATTGAATATTGATTGATTTTTTCGATTAGTGATTGCTTAACTTTTCGGCAATCTGTATTATTGTGTGGCAAAATCATGATTTATTTTGACATAATTTAATTAATTACCGACATTTTTGATGAAATTTAAGCTACTATTCATTGCTATTCATTTTGTAGCTTTTTGTTAGATATTGTAAGTGTTCAGTGGCAATCATCCAGAAGAACTAACAATGACCGACAAAATAGATTTTGTAGGTTAAATGTTTGTCAATTGTCAATCAGCGGTTTACAGTGTAGAAATCTACATTCGTTTGCATCTGCAGATTTGAACAAGTATTGTTGAACTAGTGACTGAGAAATCTAACCGCTGGAAAGGTACATATTCAGAAAACAGCTGACATTGGTGAGAGCCATGCGGAAGGTAAATGCAGTTAGTGAAACACAGCTACAGCGCTTCATTTTGATTGGCTGTTGCGGATGTCGGAGATCTATATCTGCGATTTCATCGGAGTAAGCGTGTATTTATACTTTGAAAAGACTCATGACTTCAAGTGGAAAGTTCAAGGTGTTCCACTAACTAGATTTTTGATATGTTGATAAGGGATTTTTTCTCTACAAGATAAACCCACCACTCTTGAAACAATTGCAATTTGTAGCGGATTAAAATATATATTGCCTGGACTAAAAGAGAACAGTATTTATCAAATTTATTATCCTTACCTGCGGCGGCGGGTGTAGAATCTGAAACAGAAGAGAGGATATTGAAATTTTGACAAGTGACATCGGGAAAATGTTGCATGATATTCGCACTGGCTAGTTTACATGTAATTACTCAAGCGATAGTCTCTGGTTGCATTTTACAGTTGCTCTACTAAACCGAGTTAAATTGGGTTTCAAAACTTTTAGCTTCGCCGTGCTTTTAGAAACTTATTTACTGCGTTTGCAGGCATAGCTCGCCAATAAAAAGTCCTTGTTGTCTTCACCAAGCAATAATTCGAACGCTGTGTCATGTGCCCAATGATGTCTATATTACATCATTCAGTGTGCGCCTCTGCGGCGATTCAAATTTTAATCTAGCTACTTTACGTGTGCGGTTGATTATTTCATCTTTCCTAGGCTCGGTATGCATATTCAAATCAAAATATCGTATAATATGAGACTTTCTGAATCCGTATTTCAATAGTATTCACTTTTAATTTTGCTTACGAATGCTTGCCAATAAAATTGCAAGACCAATAAATTTAGTCATTTCATTCACCGGAAGTAAGTCTAACACACAAGATACAGAATCATTAGGTCACAATCAGATTCAGTAGCTTACAGCTTTAGTGCCATTCACTAGTGAACATGTTGTCTTTTAAAAATGAATCAAACATCGTCAAAAATGGAACTGAGATCAAGTCTCGGATTCAACCCAGCCACCCCAAAGAAAATAATCGAATGCAATTTCCTTTCCGTGTCACTCAAGAATCAAGATGTATGTAGTCCTAGTTGTCGAACTGGTCACATGCGATTGGAAATGGGAGTTTCATCATTCAAATTTGTAGACAAGTCATATAGCAGTTTTCCTCACTTACGTGGCTTCCTCGCTGCTGTTGATGTCATCAATGTCTCTTAGTTTTAATACTCTTGGTCATATTGGAAGCGATACACGAATGTCATTAACTTTTTAAATTTTTAAGATCAACAATAATTAGCAATCAAATTTGAATTCTGTTTGAAATTGGATGACAATAAAATTGAAATTCGTCGATATTATACAGTCAAAGCGAACAGCGTGTGACAATTCAAATGACGATATACATGTATACTATCCATCAACTGAATTACTGAATTAAGTTCACAACAACTTGTGAATGCAGGGTAGTAAAGCTATGAATACACGCTCCGATTTGGGTTGATCAAGTTATTTATGTAATCACGTAACGTAATCACGAGCTCCGAAATGAGTTAATCACGCTATTTGGCACTCATGAGAGAAGAGGTATTTATCAAATTTATCATCCTCACCTGCGACGACGGGTGTAGAATCTGCAAAAGAAGAGAAAAATATCAATTAGCAAAAACTGGGCAAGTGTTGCATTGTGATATTTGCATTGATACATTTGGAAAATCAGTACTAACTTTTCCAAATCTGGGGAGTGGGGATTCAGCACGCATCGCATTTTTGCGTTGGCTCTGATAAGACTAATTCGTGTCATGGATGATTTCGTAGCCTTTCGTTTCAAATTTCATTCTTCAAATTGATCACGCCTAATGGATGATGATGTTTATATGAACATTTATATGGTTATTGCAACTCTGATATCATATGGTTATCGTCCAGATAATCCCAATCTACTTTAGGGACGTTTGCATGAAGTGTCGCTCACATCACACTTTTGCCTGTGGACATTTAATTCATCAAATTGTGTAACTTTGAGTGTTTCCAATCGAAAATCTCTATTGCTATAATATGTACCGGTAGATATTTCAAGGGAATCACGCCACCATCTGTTCAACATGATATAGGGTTCAATTTTCTAAGCTACACTAGAAAATCAGTGCACAACATTTTTCACATTTTCTCTCACTAGTTCAGAGAATTGTACGCATTTTTTTCACTTTGATGAACTTTGATTGATTTTGCACTTTGCTGTGTCATGAGAGATATCTCTTCAATGAATATGAGTAATGCAAAAGTAGTAAAAGTAATAAAATGCCCACAACAAAAACGTGAACTGACGCCGTAACGTCCTCTATTGACAGAAATTAGGGCAGGTTTCATCACATTTAGTAAAACGCTATTTTGCACATCACACAACCTAAACTCTGAATATAATTGCAGATTGATTTAGATTTTTCGTGAACCTGTATGCGCTGTTCATAAAGCAGCAATATATATACCTTACGTGCACAATAATAAAGTCATTATATGCTTCTCATTTATTGCTCATATAGGTTCATTTACTACACATACACTCACTACGGGTTATGGTCATGACTTCAACTATTTGCTTTAAATATCGAGCGATGCATAGCCTATTTAGAAAATGTGAATCCTACCTTCAAAAAAATAATTTATTCAAAATGCCATGTACTTCTATCCTACACTTTTTCCATATCTAATTTAGATATTTACAGATCGACTTCAGATATCAGCAATATCAGCCTTGGAGATGTCTGAAATTAATTTGGCAATATCTGAAATAGTCATTGAGCTGGTGTAGTCATGAACCTTTGTGTCTTTTATCTTTGATATCTATGATCATATGAATCTCCAACTGAATTCAGTTCACAGGAACTTGTAAATGTAGAGTAGTAAAGCTATGAATACACGCTCCGATTTGGGTTGATCAAGTTGTTTATGTCATCGAGCAAATCCAGAAAAAGCTCCTAATTTTGATGCAATCTTTGTCTTAGAGAATTTTTGTCCCGAATTTCATTAAATGATATGTGTTCCATCATAGATCAATCTTAAGTATGTAAGAGCTCCAACATGAGTGTGTGTAACTCGGTAAAAAATCATCATGTTTGAAATCATTTGCGTCGGTTGAGTGACAAGGGGCGTTGGTTCTGCGACAACGATGCAGGCATTCAACGAATGACGGGGAATTGCAATGCAATATTATGTAATAAATTACATGAGATGATATTACTCCAATATTGCAACTCAACTTGTTCAAATATCATTGCATTATCTAAGATCAAAAGTTCATATAGGCCTAAAATGCCAGCATGGCGAATGTCTAAGACCAATGATTTAATATCATTCTTTTTGTGCACGTCGTTGATGTTGTGAACAGTGTTCTACATGCATCGCATCATAGTAAATTGATTGAAAGTCTTTGAGCTAATTTGCTTGTCAGTAAGCCTATATTAAGTGCTGAAATTGGTGATAGAATGACATAAGCAAACATAGTACCTGTAAAAAATTGAAAAGAAAATGCCATCTGATTCTGTATTTAAACTTTATGAGAAATAATTTCAACGTTCAGGGAAAGCAAAATTGAGTGTGTAGTCACTCAACAGTTCGCGATATTTCTTATATCAATTATATAAAACAAAATTGTAGGCCTACATGTACTGTAAGTATTGTATGCCAGTAAAACTATTATACATGCATGCTGAGGTTGACACTTTTATAGTATTATAAGCCTGCACGTTCCTACATATTATATTTTCTTTACTGTATAAGCCTACATGTAGTAGTAGTAGTAGTACATGTGTTGTAGACTTATAACAGGGGTCCATGTGTTATACTATTGTAAGCCTACATGTACTGCATGTGTCTTATGCAAGTAAAGCTATTTTTACATGTTTAAAGCTCACACGAACAAAGGCTTTCTGATTCACAAAATGGGATGAGAATTGCGAAAGCATGAAAACATTATCCGGAATACCACAATCATTACAGTTTAAATCAACCTCATAATTTCGCTACATAATGTGCTTTAGTGGCAAACTTTGTGTTTCACCAAAATTACGTGTGTACGAGTTCTGTCCCTAAATTCAATTGAATCACGTACAATGCAGATGAAGATCAATGTATTCATTAAAGGAACTGACATTTTTGTGTGAGGTGGTCAGCCTGCGATGGTAGTTTTCCACTGAATTCTTGTCACATAACCGATGACGTCGGTCATGGACAGTTTGTGCTATTATCAAACAACTTAGTACGAAAAGAAAACAGCGAGAGTGAAAGTGTTCTACTGCCATTAGTTGCGCATAAAGCAAGGCTACTAGCACGCATGATTTAAAAGTTGTCAATGTTGCTTAATATTCCAGACTTTCTACAACATTGGCGTCGGTTATGTGACATTTTGTGCTCAGCAATATTGGATTTTTTATATAAGAATTTATTTTTTCAACAAATGATTGATTAACGACAATGCTGTGACAATATATCATTACGTGATGCATCCACGCGTCTCAAAATGAAGCTTTCTAGCTATTGATATCATTGATATGTAGACGTCGGTTATGTGACATTTGAAACTGTGGACAGGCACATGTTAGCAATTTTCATAAAAATTAGATATCCATGCTCCGAATTAAAAATATTTTTGATAACTGCGTGTCTTTAACAGCATTTCAACGCGTTTTGGTAATCTCTAACTCGATAGTAACAATAACTATATGCAAACTGAGAACTAGTACTTGAAGCTGTGGACATACGAAATTCCATAATTTTCGAACTTTGAGCACGTCCATGTCAAAAGTTAATCATAACTGGATCTAAAATGCACATGGATTAGATGGATCTAGCATCAACTTGAAGTTCACTGTTGTTCTAAAAAATTTAGACCACTGCATGTCTCTGATTCACCAAAGACAATTGAATTTTTTTGGATTTGCCCAATCACAACTGCAAGTCATAAGTAGCATGATATGCAGTAAACGTTATAACATAAATCAGTCCGTGCGATGAGACAAAACTTGTGTGAAAAGCAGGAACTTTATCTGATAATACGTATGATTTTGGTGATTATGATGTATTAATCAAATTTATTATTCTCACCTGCGACGACGGGTGTAGAATCTGCAAAAGAAGAGAAAATATCAATTAGCAAAAACTGGGCAAGTGTTGCATTGTGATATTTGCATTGATACATTTGGAAAATCAGTACTAACTTTTCCAAATCTGGGGAGTGGGGATTCAGCACGCATCTCATTTTTGTATTGCCTCTGATAAGACTAATTCGTGTCATGGAAGATTTCGTAGCCTTTCGTTTCTTTAATTTTTTTTCAAATTGATCACGCCTAATGGATGATGATGTTTATATGAACATTTATATGGCTATTACAACTGTGATACCATATAGTTATCGTCCGGATAATCCCAATCGATTTCAGGGAACTTTACATGAAGGGTCGTTCTCATCACATTTTTGCCTGTGGACATTTAATTCATCAAATTGTCTAACTTTGAGTATTTCCAATCGAAAATCTCTATTGCTGTAATATGTACCGGTAGATATTTCAAGGGAATCAGGAGATGTCTGAAATTAATTTGTCAATATCTGAAATAGTCATTGAGCTGGTGTAGTCATGAACCTTTGTGTCTTTTATCTTTGATATCTATGATCATGTGAATCTCCAACTGAATTCAGTTCACAACAACTTGTGAATGTAGGATAGCAAAGCTATGAATACACGCTCCGATTTGGGTTGATCAAGTTATTTATGTAATCACGTAACGTAATCACGAGCTCAAAAATGAGTTAATCAATTTATTTGGCACTCATGAGAGAAGAGGTATTTATTAAATTTATTATCCTCACCTGCGACGACGGGTGTAGAATCTGCAAAATAAGAGAAAAATATCAATTAGCAAGAACTGGGAAAGTGCTACATTGTGATATTTGAATTGATACATTTGGAAAATCAATATTAACTTTTCCAAACCTGGGGAGTGGGGGATTCAGCACCCATCGTACTTTTTCGTTGGCTCTAATAAGACTAATTCGTGTCATGGAAGATTTCGTAGCTTTTCGTTTCAAATTTCATTCTTCAAATTGATTACGCCTAATGGATGATGTTTATATGAACATTTATATGGCTATTTCAACTCTGATGACATATTGTTATTGTCCAGATAATCCCAATCGACTTTGTCTGAAGGGTCGCTCGCATTACATTTTTAGTGTGGACATTTAATTCATCAAATTGTGTAACTTTGAGTATTTCCAATCGAAAATCTCTATTGCTGTAATATGTACCGGTAGATGTTTCAAGGGAATCAGGAGATGTCTGAAATTAATTTGGTAATATCTGAAATAGTCATGGAACTGGTGTCATTTTGTGTCGTTTATCTTTAATATCTATGATCATATGAATCTCCATGTTCATATAAGTGAAAATTGTCAATGACACCATCAAATCTTGATAAAAGTTTATATCCTACACATAAGTAGTATGACATCATCAGACGTAATGATAGGAATCAGTCCGTGCGATGAGACAAAACTTGTGTGAAAAGCAGGAACTTTATCTGATAATACGTATGATTTTGGTGATTATGATGTATTTATTTAATTCATTATCCTCACCTGCGACGACGGGTGTAGAATCTGCAAAAGAAGAGAAAAATATCAATTAGCAAAAACTGGGCAAGTGTTACATAATGATGTTTGCATTGATAAATTTGGAAAGTCAGTATTAAACTTTCCAAACCTGGGGAGTGGGGATCAAAAACGCATCACTTTTTTGCGTTGGCTCTAATGAGACTAATTCGTGTCATGGAAAATTTCGTAGCCTTTCGTTTCAAATTTCATTCTTCAAATTGATCACGCCTAATGGACGATGTTTATAAGAGCATTTCTATTGTTATTACAACTCTGATACCATGTAGTTATCGTCCGGATGATCCCAAT
Source organism: Prostheceraeus crozeri (assembly GCA_907163375.1). NCBI lineage: Eukaryota > Metazoa > Platyhelminthes > Polycladida > Euryleptidae > Prostheceraeus > Prostheceraeus crozeri. The sequence continues at coordinate 35,753 of CAJQUW010004303.1, read as the reverse complement.
CGACTTTAGGGAAGTATATATATCCTTAGAACGTTGTAGACAACATTTTAAAAACTGAATTAACACATGGTATCAATATGTCAAATCCACAACTGCAATTGTCATGACTCTCTGTCTAAAATCCCTAATAATTCTAAGCATTCCATATTCATAAAAGTAAAAATTATCAATGACACCATCAAATCTTGATAAAAACGTATATCCTAGCCATCAGTAGCATGATATGCAGTAGACACAACAAAACAAATTAGTCCGTGCGACGAGACAAAACTTGTGTGAAAAGCAGGAATTTTATCTGATGATACGCATGATTTTGACTGATGAATTGTCTGACAAGTGACTGCTTGCAGTTTACAGTGTATGTATGCCTCCTGACTTCCCAAATGTATTGCCATCTCAATTTCTGATTAATTAATATCACTTTTGGTGATAAACTGCATCATGTCGCCGGATGGGAGGAATCACATGAATCTGCATTAAAATTTGTTTAAATTAACAAAATCGGTTGTGCATATAGATGCTCATAGCACAAAGAAACGAGTCTTTTGGACATAAAATTGTATTGAAATTGGATTTGAACATTCAGATTCATATTCAAATGAAAATCACAAAATTATATCGGCCTACTAAAATTGTGTAGTCTGGTTGACTGATAAGTGTCGAGTTAAACCTTCAAAATTCTCTAAATAATGGTTGCTCTAGGATCGACCGTGCGATGTAGTTAGATGCCACTGTATGATAGAATGTGGTACGATCTGAATAGAAGCTGTCACATAGACATGTCTAAAAATGGGAAAGAATCAAAAGTCCAAGTACTTTTACAGGATCCCAGTTTCGATAAAATTGTTTATCTAAGTTACATATCATATGCTTGATTGATTATCATACCAATCGTCAAATTAAGCTTATCAATATGTGCCTAATAATTATCCTCACCTGCGACGACGGGTGTAGAATCTGCAAAAGAAGAGAAAAATATCAATTAGCAAGAACTGGGCAAGTGTTGCATTGTGATATTTGCGGTGATACATTTGGAAAATCAGTATTTTTAATTTATTCTTGCAATGAGGGGATTCGCGTCGCACGATTAGACAACGGCTTTGGATAATAGCAGTTTGCAGGAGATTTGAATATTATGTAGGTACCAACTTGCTTAGAATTCTACTCAACAATGCTCTACGCGCAGTTTTGCATTTTTGTTACATACTCGAACATACACGTATGACAACGACATCAAATAGCAATGTATGCTGATCTATCCATTAAAATTGACGTGAAATGAACAGTAAAGACAGCCAAAATAACACCAACATTCAGTAGACAATTGCTATATGCAACATCAGATGATCAACAGCTAAAATATCAGACAAAGCTGTCTATCTTTCTTATTTTGTAGCAAACTAAGACAATATCTTTTTACTGCTGACCAGATCATCAGTAGCAAATAAAAATAGCATTTATGAATGCGTTCAAAATTGTGCTTCGAATAATCAATACAATAAAAATACATACATTGGTATTTTTATTGCAAACATAGCATTCATTTCATCTGGAAAATAGTGTCTCTGAAATGCTTCAACACCAGCGAATCATATTTAGACACGATTAACCACATTCTCTCGCATTCTTGAATAATGAAGCACATGTACTAATCATTTTAGCAAATTAATTAGACTTAATTCATGGAAGCGTTCATATCCTTAAAAATTGTAAATAGCATTTTTAAAAACGGATTTAATGCATGGTTTTAAGATGTCAAATTTCCAGAAGTGCTTTTGTCATAACTCCATGTGCATAAGTAGAGCACTGCTTGTTTTATGCATTGCATCGACACTTGAAACTTATCTACAGTGCCATCGAATTTTGATGAAAGTTTATATACCATTCATGAGTAGCGTAATATACAGCAGACATAATGATGCAAATTAGTGTGCGATCAGACAAAAAGACTATCGCATAAGCAGGAAATTCGTCGGTTGCTATTTGTCAGCCAAAATACTGATTTGACTGTTAAACTGTGTGTTAATTGATTATGTACAATTTGCAGTGCATGCGATTGAAAATTGCCAAAAATTGCGCATACACATTACCATACAAAAACTTGTGCGGTATCACTGCAGATCATTCATTTTGAGATAAAATAAAAAGGAAAATTGACGAGTCACCTGTCTTTTGCAATAAATTTATTGTTGCTCCCTACGGCGGTGGAGGAAGTATGTGCAAAGAAAAAATACATCATATACATGTACAAAAACATTCATCAGGAAAGTAGAGCATTGTGAATTTTGCATCAATTCACTTGAATAATCAATATTAATAGAATCAATTATTGATAGATGTGATTGATGCCAATATGACCAATGGCATCGTGATCTATGGTCAGACGCATTAAAGATTCATAAGATGCTACATTACATTCACTGCGAACTAGAAACACGAGCAAGAAACGAGAGGTCCGGAACATATATCAAACTTGTGTAGCATTGAATTGAAAATATGTCACAATAAGTTACGGAGAAATGTTTTTCCAAAAAGTCACGACGATTCGGAAGACACTGCTTCCCTTCTCAAGTGAAATAAAATGGTAAGAGATCATTGTACACAAAATCAGCGACGAACACTATTTACAACGCGCTTGGCTGTCAGCAAATCAGGCTGGTGGAAACCCAAATTTTGATTCATGACATCAGACTGACTGACCTTGATAAAAGAGGATTCAAATATGCGTCTAACACGAAAATCGTTACACCGAGACAAGATATCATGGTCATCAAAATCAATAGCATGACACAATGAGAATGCATTGTGCAGCATTCTCATTAACCGATCCTATTGTAGGTAAGACAATTTGAAGTGTCATTTATATGTACGTATTGATAATTGTTACGCTTTATTTTCCATGTGTTTTTTCCTGACTTTCACATATTAGGACTTACTAACTAGGCGAGAAGGGTGTCAATTATTAATAAGCAAACATTAAATAATGCCGTTCATCAACATCGTGCATTTTGTCGTAAATTATTACAAATTCAGTGATGCATGTCAATCCAATTAATGCTAGTATCGAAAATGCCCATCAACTTATGTACAGTATTAAATGAATTGTCCGCTCCTTCCAGACATAGTTGTTCAACGTCTACCATTCTCACTTCAAATCATAATTTGTGAATATCTCACTTCTGACTTCATTGTCATTCTGCAAATATGTCATTTTATGTACTCCATGCCTGTCATCGAATAACCTACAGATTGTTTCATAAAAAATGGATCACCCTTAAACATCGCCTTAACTTCAACTTTGTCTAACTCCGCCAAACTTGAACGAATTTCTCTGAAATTTGGAAGATATGTCAGTTGTGCTTATTAATATAATTGTTGGAAATTTCAAGCATGAATATTGAGTTGTTTTCCTGTTATAGATAAAAAAGTAGTAGATAATTTGATCTTCATTTAGCAATGTTACACAAAATCATACCTCACTCTTATAAAATTACATTTGTTTCCTTTGTTATGTAATATGTTGTTCTACAAGCCAAAAGCTATCAAGCAAAACAAAAATAAAGAAAATCGGTCAATCAGAGCCAGTATAGCACCATTATTCATCAACAATAATGTAACTGCTACATGTGATTAACTGGACTTCATGTTCCATGCCTTCCTGACTTCGTTGCGGTGGTGTTGGCAGCACTCCTGATTGCTTTCAGCTAGAAATCTATCTCTTACCGGTTGAAAACAATACAAAGCACAAATGAACAATAACGAAATCGCATTCACAAAAGGCAAAGTGTCAGCCTTGATAGAACTAGGCTTTTCTTTGCGAGCTACAAGCAAGCGACTAAATGTCCCTTACACAAATGTGCATCGATGGCATAATGATGATTTTCGACTCTGTCGTAAAGAGGGCTCTGGCCGTCCACGCAAAACATCCAAACGTAGAGACCGCCTAATTTTGAGATTTGTTAAAGTTGATCCAAGTCTCTCGTTAACTGAGATGGCTGCACTAGTCTCGTCTATTTCTAAGTCCACTATTCGTAGAAGACTTATTGAGTCGAATTTCAAGAGCTGTAAGAGGCCCTCTCAGATCGAATTATCAGATCAGCATACAAAAAGACGTCTCAGATGGGCAATGAGTCATTGTCACTGGCGAAATCAATGGGATCGGGTTGTCTGGTCTGATGAGGCATCAGTCCGTCTGAAGGATAGTGATGGTCGATTGAGATTATGGATAAAATCTGATCACGAAATTCCGAGACATTTACATCGTCCCCGGGTACAAGGTAGTGCGACTCTACTGATTTGGGCTGGCATTTGGACCAATGGCCGCTCTGAACTTCACATACAGCAAGGAACCATGAATTCTGAACGCTGTGTGAATGTTTTACGAATGAACTATGGCCAAATGACAGATCAACTTGGTGATCCATCGACATGGTTATTTATGGATGATAATGCTACGTGTCACAGGAGTAGTAGAGTCAACTTATGCAAGCCTCAATTAGGGCTTAGGACATTATCTTGGCCAGCTCGTTCTCCTGATCTGAATCCCATAGAAAATGTATGGAGTATTCGAAAACGTAACGTTCGTTGTTCACTGCTACCTACAGATGGCGTATCACAACTTACGTCACTGTTAAAAAGAGAGTGGAGAAAGTTAGATCAGTCAAAAATCAACGATATCATTGAATCAATGCCTAGACGAATTGGTAATGTCATTGACAATAAGGGTAGGGCCACAAAATATTAGCTTCTTAAGAACCGGTACTGTATCATAGCTTATCAGATTATATAAGGACATTTAAATATACTAGGGACATGAAATAACATGAAAAATGCTTTCTGTATCATACTTATGTTTTATTTAGTCAAATTTTAGGATGATCCACTTTTTATGAAACGGACTGTATCATGCTTATGTTATAAACTCATCTATGCGTGTTTTCATTCATTGGAAATATACGTTTCTGATATCAATACAATCACCTTAACCCTGAGGGGGACGACGCACTCTCGCGATGACTAATATTAAATAAATTGTTGTCACCTACAATTTGGCAAGTTTCAAGCGTGTTTTTAAGTTATTCTCTAAAGAATTTACTTCCTGGAATGTCAAAATTAAGAACAATTTTGAAAAGTAGTTGCATGACCATGCGCTTGTATTTCAGATAGTTCCTATACATCTACATATTCAGTAAAACCCACTTATAATGAACTTGCTTATAACGCACCTTTCTTCAAGGCAGCGACAAACTTTCTATTCCTGAAATACGTAGGTTAAGACATTCCTGTTTATAACGTATTTCCCGGATATAAAGATAGACATTTTCATATCCAGATGAATAGACAGATATATATATATATATATATATGAATAGACAGTTTTTTAGTGTGAATGGTTGCTTCATGGTCGCATCACAAATTCGGAAAGCCTAGATCAACCAATGCATTATTCGAAGAAGCAGCAATTCTTTAATTATACGGTGAAATCAGGAGACATATGATGGAAAGTGCAGCACGTTCATTGCCACATGTGAATGTGCGGTATTTATGATTGTGTTTACCTGCGGCGGCGACTGTAGGCTTTCTGTTCATCACCTGTATTTCCTTCCTCTTCTGATAAATCTGGAATACAGAAAACGTAAATGGGTCATCATGTATTTGTGTCCATCAAATAATTTTCTGAAATTCAACAGAACGGCCGACTCATTTACATCTATTCGATAAAAAGAAAAATAAAAGTTTCTCTTCAAGATAGATTGTCGAGACGCATTCGACGGACAGATGCAGACAGTGACGACGGGATTGAAGGGCTTCGTATCGTATAATTTCAATTTCTATAACTCCTTGTTGTCAATTTTTCGTTTTCCGGTTTCGCAATTTCCAAACTTTGTAGCGCATTGTATAACACAGGTGGATCAATTCGTACAAAACTGTGTTTGAGAGTTTGATGCAACGGCTAATTGATGGACCACCCCTGACATTTAATGTCAAAGAAACTGTCATTATTGTAGTACTGTATTCATCATTATGGCAAAATGGAAAGTGGTCGGATTGAATAATGCAAAGAATTCCAGAAAGCATTAATCAGTATTTGCAGCATTTACATGTATAATCATTTGAAATATTTCAACCTCAGGTTTCTTATCATTTTATTCTAACAGGAAAACCTATTTGATTAGGTTGGAATAACAGCGTCAATATCTGTTGAATTCCAAACGTCAATTACAACCTCCCATCAGTTAGTTGTGATGTAAAGCTCAGTCTTTTAATAAATGAAACAATGGAAAATGGTTATGCAAGTTGATATTATGCGAAATGAGAACACACCGATTGAAGACCTATGGGATTATCCGATCAGCTGCAAAGTGTGCGAAGGACAATTACTTACTTCGTTACGGAGCCATTGGCAAAGGAGAACCTGTTTTACAGTTTCCTGTGAGATGTACGTGGTGATTCAATTCTTGTGCTTCCTATTGATTGAGGAATTTAATTTGAACACGTGCAAGGCTTTGGAAATCATTTCACTTTTAGTGTCATTCAGTAATGTCTTCATTTTTCAAGAAGATGGCAAAGTCTAAATGTTCTGAAAATCATTTCTATGGATTTAATATGTTCCTCATCTCTAGTGGTTGACTTCCATCAATACACGATTCACTGCATGTATATATATATATATATATATATATATTCAGAAAGGAAAAACAATTTTTCTTTGACCGGACATGTTTCGATGTTCAATACATCATCATCAGCGGTGGAGGAGCAAACAGAGACAGTTCATCTTTCTTAAATATCAAGTCACAACACATAATTACAGTTCACAAAGTTTCACAGTCGCACTTTCATACAATAAATCAATTGGTAAAACCTAAAATCTTAAAATCGAGCAATATGTACATACTATTTACAAAAATTAAAAGGCAGCATGTACAAATTTACAGATTTAGACAGAGAGTATAAGAGCCATTCCTTTCATTAGCAAGATTGTCATTGCTTTTTATCAAAATTGATTCAAGAATAAAGGGCTGATTGCTTTTACCTATTATCGAGAAATTTTCTATTTTAGGGCTACGCGGATGAGTAGACACTTCAGTGGGTGAAGGGTACCCCTTGAGATGTTCAGAAATCCGAGTCGAGAGATGGCGCTTAGTGGCGCCGATGTACCGCATATTACAGCGGTGACAGGAGTATTGATATACAATAGATGATTTCAATTCACTCGGAATTCTGTCTTTATTAGGAAATTGAGTAATGAGCTTTTGAATTTTAAAGACCGGCCGAATTTCAATATTCGCCGGAAGAAGATTGTTGATGGAACAAATTTTATTTTTCATTTCTTTTTCAGCATGGCTAATGAAAGGAACGGACCAAGTTACAACTTTCTTCTGTAACTGCTCAGTTTCTGGCTGAGAGTCTCTGAGCTGGCTCCTGCTCTCAACACTCCTTTCGACCTTCTCTTTGATTCTGTTAATTGTTTTGATATCAAAACCATTTTCGGCAAAAATATTGGAAATCTCATTAGCAGAAACTTCATACAGCTTGCGGTTCGAACAAATTTTGAACGCTCTATAAAACAGAGAGCGCATTGCAGAAAGTCTACGTCAACGGGGCATACGCAGAAAATGGCATATAGATGCCAGTGTTGGTTGACTTGAAATGAAAATCAATCACCAATTGCGAACCACAAGAAATCTTAGTATCCAAGAAGATGATCTCATCATCTTTACTTAATTTCATAGTGAACTTGATGTTGTCATCAAGAGAGTTCAAAAATTCCAAAAAAGTTTTTGCTTGGTCATCATTATCAAAAATAGCCAAACAGTCATCCACATATCTCCCATAAAAACTTGGAGGAGGCCCCTGATAATCAGTAAATTTGGATTCCAGCATATCCATGGTGAAGGCGGCCATTGTAGGACCTAAAGAAGATCCCATGGCCATGCCATCCACCTGATAGTAAAGGTTATTATCGAAGGTGAAAAGAATGTTGGAGCAGGCCAGTTCAAGTAGAGATCTTTTAATTTTTGTAAATAGTATGTACATATTGCTCGATTTTAAGATTTTAGGTTTTACCAATTGATTTATTGTATGAAAGTGCGACTGTGAAACTTTGTGAACTGTAATTATGTGTTGTGACTTGATATTTAAGAAAGATGAACTGTCTCTGTTTGTTACTCCACCGCTGATGATGATGTATTGAACATCGAAACATGTCCGGTCAAAGAAAAATTGTTTTTCCTTTCTGAATATAAAATTCCTGGGCACTCTATGCGTAAATATATATATATATATATATAGCAATAAAAAAGTAACAGAGATGGATAAAAATAATAATAAAATAATCCCGCTTCCAATCAAGAAAAACTAGCCGTTGAAATTGCCCGACCGGTTTCACTAGCTGCCTGCTAGCTTATCAGTAGCCCTTGATAAGCTAGCAGGCAGCTAGTGAAACCGGTCGGGCAATTTCAACGGCTAGTTTTTCTTGATTGGAAGCGGGATTATTTTATTATTATATATATATATATATATATATATATATATATATATATATATATATATATATATATATATGATATATATGATTATATTCTGACTATCGTCTCCAAGATAGCGGCATGTTTCACAAATACAGTTGCAGTTTTTTAAAAGCTGTTGCAGGTAAGTCTAATCACAACTCTAAGAAGGGCATAACTTCTATCTTTTTGGTCAGCATAGGTAGTGCTTGAGATGATTGCAAAGATTTGCACGTTGATATTAATTTATGATGAGATATCTGCCCAGGAAGGAGTTCACACATTCACTTGAATATGTCCTTCTAGTAAGTGAAATTCGCAAAAAGCTAAAAAAACAGATAAAAGTCACAGCATGCTAAATACACCTGAGCGAAAATCCGCCCACTGTCCCAATGACATCTGATTACCCTCTCAGTATCCTAAATACACCTGAGCGAGAACCTGCACACTATCCCATAGACACCTGATTTGCCCATAACCCGCTCTGTGGCCCAGTGACACCTGATTTGTCCATAACCGGCTCAGTATCCTAAATACACATGAGCGAAAATCCGCCCTGTGTCCCAATAACATCTGATTTGCTCACAACCCGCTCTGTGTCCCAATTACACCTGATTTGACCGGAAATTTCTTCCTGCATGGAATTGGAAGAATTCGACTCACCTTTTTCAGCTGGAGCGAGATCGGTGCTTTCCTCTTCCTCAGTTTCTGAAATAGAAGTTAGGCACTGAGACACAAGTCCGACACATATGAAGAAATAAGCTTCATCACCTTCGACTTCCTTGGCGGATTCTTCAGGTTCTTTCTCGTCAGAAGCTTCTTGTTCCTCTTGCTCAGGCTCTTTTTTCATGAGCTCTTTTTCTTCGGGCTCTGTTTCTGCGGGCTCTTTTTCTTCGGCCTCTTTTTCTTCGGCCTCTTTTTCTACAGGCTCTTTCTCTACCGCCTCTTCTACTTCGCTTGCGATGGCGTCATTGACTTCATTATCCGCCACCTGTGCTTTCTCTACAAATGAATCGATCATTCAATCCATGATAGTTTGACTTTGGAGATTCAATAATCTTTTTAATCTGCTCTAAATTTGTGAGGTGACATAGACTTTGTATTAGAAATTAGTAATGCCATAGATAGCTTGTCACACCGGTTTCTGCTAAATTCATTTTACTGATGCGCTTCTGCTGTATTAGCGAGGTATATTTTTGACCGGAAATTACTTCCATAGCCATAGATCGTAAATGATCTGTGCGACCAGAGCTACAGAGCGACCGGGAGTTGCAGTAGTAGATTGTTTTAAACATAGAAATTGACAACAATAAAACCTCTAGAATGGAAATTAAGCTTCATGCAATGTACAATAACGGCACATAAATCTCACGCATTTTCACTTAGATGCACCTGCCAACGACTGTATCATTGGGTTAGAATCAGTCACATGGGAAAAATCGAAGCCTTTCATTGGTGATTCATGCCCTAACTTAGTTCCCCCGATGTGCCGCGACCTTGAGTCAATTTCCATTCTAGCGAACTTCAGATAAACAGTTTATTTCTAGGTTTTTAAACGAGTGCTCTTCAATCAAAGTAGCATGACCAGCTGAATAGGAGCTACATTGTTTACGGCAGATAGACTCCAATTCAACTACAGCTGCATCAAGGTATTATGACGCTGACAATAACGCTGGGTCGATAAATTGTTTCCTCAACTGACATAACTATTTCTAAACCGATATCTCTATCGTAAATGACGTGCCACAAGCCATCGCTTATTCAAGTTGCCAAGCAGCACTGTAAAATTGTGAGTATTTTTAAGAAGACATTAATGCAGTACAAGAGTTCAGATATCTGAACCTCAATAATGCTGAAAGGTTAATGGTCGTCAGGCTCGAGGCCGTTACAAATTACGGCTCTGACATCTGAATCGTAATATCATTGTGTTAAGGTCATCTATGATTGAACCACAATATAACATTAACATGGAAATTAGTAGAGGATTTCTGAATATAAAAATTCAATCAAAAATCGTGGAGGCATCAGATGGCAGAGAACTCGCGTCTCGGTTGCAACAGACATGTCCAATTTACAGTATGTGAAATTGTTGAGTTGAGCCTCCGCCATGCGAAATATGTCCGCCTGGCAAGACTCGAGCTTCAACCAACAAGGTTATCTAGACACGTAGCTCTGAACAGCTAAGCTGACTAATTGTCGGGAAAGAAGTCTAATAGTCAGGCAGCCAGAACGAGTTTCTCCACGGAATGAGGCTGAAAATAAGCCTCGTTTCTATAATACTATGCCTACTGCGCATCTGCGCGTTTGCCGAATTCTAGTTAGTTCCTCTTCTTGTCAGACACGATCAAAGAAAACACACGTAAATCCAATGGGACTGAAATTTTCTATGTTTTCTCAGATCTAGGGAAAAGTACTAAACCCAGTGTTTTTGACATGGAATGTCTTCAAGTCATTTCCTATAATGCTCGTGCACAACAGTGTATGAAGATAAACACATTCAGATTTAGAAGGCCTCCTAATGTTGGCAAACACAAGCATTTTGAGCAATTTAATCCACATTTAACCACATTCTCGCATACATTGCGGATCAAACACTTGAGAATTACACATCATAGGAGCTGATCTGAAGACAACCAGTGGTACCCAAACTTTTTAAAGTCGCAAACCACTATTTATAACCCCAGTTTATGGCGACCGACTTAACTTTACTGGGCAAAAACATAAGTGAAAGAAACATATTTATTTCAACTTACTGCAACTGTTATCGGCTCGCTCAGTGTTGCGACAGTACGCTCTCTACGAATAGGAAAAAACAGATTTTCCCTTTTTACGTGCACGAATGAATATCTTGAGGGAATGACCAACTCTGATTGGTTAAGTTCGTGAAAACAACCTACTGCTTGATTGATTGATTGAGCAACCGGCCTGGCATTGAAAGTCTGAGTCTTTAACTATCTCGATAGACATCGGTCAATCGAAGCTAATGCGTAATTCTATAACTTTTCGCGACCCACTAAGATTCCGCTCTCGACCCATAGTTTGGGAACCACTGCTCTAGACTTAGTGCTTTTAATTTAATATGTAAAAACATAAAAAATTTCATTTTTGCCAAAAGCTTCAATCTGTGTCTCTTTGTATTTGCCTGTGTTTTTCTTTGATCTTGTCTGACAAGAAGAGGAACTAGGTAGAACTCGACAGGCATGCAGATTCGTAGTAGGCATATGGTGCATATCACTCTGTGAAAGACTCATTTTCGACCTCGTTCCGTACAGAAACTCGCTCTGGCTGCCGGACTATAAGGCCTCAGTCACACTGATACCCAGTCAAAGCAAACACGAACGTCCCGAGCAAACGTATGCCCGCAAACTATTAATCGGTCTGATTTGCTTTGCTCGTAGTGTGACAGATTATTGAACTATTGTAAATGATGACTTCATATTTACTGCAAAACGTTTCTTCGGAAACGCTTGGAAAAGCTGGCAATGTGGCTGAGGCCTAAGAAGACAGTCAATTGATGATCTCACCGTCCGCGGATTGACTCTCGGCCCATGTGCCGGAGAGGCACAGGGTTATCAGCAGCAGTCCCACAATAATCTTCATGGTTAAAGCTGACTGCCATTCCTTGATGATTATATAGTCAGAGGGTCACTATGGCTCCAATTACCAAGGAGATGAAAAAGTACATCATGACAGCCATTCGTTGCTTTCCAATCACGCTAGAGTTCGTTGGAGTGGAAAATCACGCCTTATCGTCACGGTCGATAGATTTGCTGTGTAGGAACACCCTCATAACCTTTCAATGAAGCAATAAAGTAGACAAAAGAGAAAGATTCGAATCACCGGACTGTGTGAAGTGGAAATCTCTCACCTCGCATTTGCTGTGAAACGAAATACTATGAACAAAAGGACTATCATCTTTCATGATGCAATGAGGTTACTTAGCAAGAATTTTGAAAGCAATCATCTTACAATTCATTCAAACAGGTTGCGTATTGAATGTCTTTCTCTTTAACCCATTAATGCCCGAATTATTTTACATCACAGAAATCTAATATATTTTGTGTTACGCATCCTTAGGGGTTACTTTGCGCATTTATGATTGAAATTATGCCGGTGCTTCTTTAGTTTTACATCTGCAGCCTGTGACCACATGGTCACGCTAGGACTTACGAGGTACATATTGCTTTTGAATATGGCAAGTAATTAACAAAACTACATTTCTTGATACAATGAATACAATTTACTATTCATCACGAAACTGATAAAATTCGAACAATGGTGATTATCAATAATCAACAAAAGGAACAGCAAATATAATTTTCTTTGTTACACAAAATTATTATCAGATCTATTCATTATCAAAATGTCAGCTTATCAAAGATTCAACACAATTCTGAATGTCATGGTTTATGATAATTTTCGAAGCAAGGAATGCACAAACCAACGCTACATTTAGTACATTCGGATCTAATTACTGAGGAATAATTATTTCCTTGGCATCGTCGACGTTTTGAACCAGTGGGAACTCGTACATAGTGTCCTACATTATCAAAACGTACATCCGCGGATAATCCTCTTTCCCGAAGTGGTGGTCGACCACCACCTGATGGTTTAACACCATTTAGGTTTAAAATAAAAAGCGCAATTCTCCGACGAACTCTAAAAGTGGGCAATTTCTGTGAATACCCCGATGAATAAAGCTACTTAAGTAGCCATGCATTTTGAATGGCCACATCAATTAACCATGAAAAAATAGGGAAATACCACTTTTTTTCCTTTGATATTTGTCCGATACAATAGAGACGTTTTGATCTATTCGATCAGTTCCACCCATCCATTGGTTGTATGATTTGATTACGTTTGGACATGAAACGGATATTTTCTGACCCGATTGACGACAATATCTACGACATTCCCCTATAGGGTGTATTGAGTGACAATTAGAACCTACTGTAGCAACCTTATTGTCCTTCCAATGTGCAATAACGATGTTTGTCTTACTATCTGAAGCAAAAGAAATTGTGCCTCTATCACACTTTGCCAAAGAATCTTTTGGGCGAATTGGACATGATTTCGGAATTCTGTTTTCTCTCTAAGTACCTGTACCACCGCATCCTCGATTAGAGAGCTCAACTAAGGTTTTCAGACTAGTGAAAAGGTTATCAAAGTATATAAGACACGGTAGCTTTTGAAAACGTTCCAGTTCGTCTAAGAATGAAAATAAAGGTGCTGTTGCTTTTCCAAAAGATTTCCCATATTGTTCTCCATCAATTTTCATTGTTTCCCCCTGATGCACCTCAAAAGACAGAAGATACCCACTACTAGAGTTGAGGGACCAACATTCATACCCAAACCGTATGGGTTTATTAGCGATAAACTGTTTGATTCCATGAGATCCGAAATATCTGATCATGGACTCATCATAGCTTAGATGCTGCTCGGGCACAAAATGTTCTCTAAATTTCCTGTTTAGATGTGTGATCAAAGGTCTCACTTTGAATAACTTATCATTCATATCGATAATGCTATTATCTGCGAAGTGAATTCGGGTCATCAAAGTTTCAAAACGATTTCGCCTCATCTTTTGGTATACCAAGGAGTTTCGGGTATCGTCCTGGTTCTCCCAAAACATCCTGCGATTTGGATAGGACCTGAGATAGTAACCTGAGAGAATCATTATTCCAATAAAAGTCTTAACTTCCGATTTCGAAAAATGTAGATGAGGCTCATTTTTCTGCATAATATATGTTTGTGTTTCAACACATATGTGATCAATGATCTCATCACCAAAAAAGAGTTCGAATAGCTCGATCGGAGAAAAATCTCTGTATCTATCATAACTGGGTTCTAGAATAGGGGGATATTATCTTTATTGTCCTTTCTACACCACTTCAGACTTTTCTATGTTGGAAAGTAGCTCGAAGTCGAATTCATATTTGTACCCTACGTCCTCGTCTTCAAGGCATGCTACATGCGCTTGTGCACGTAGCTGGTTTCCCGACAGACGATCCGCTTCATCACCCGAATCTTCGTCTGTTAAAACAGTTGCGGCAGGCGGCTCTATGAAAATGTCATTCTCGTCGATTTCATCTTGCTCCACCAAAGCGACAACGTCATCAACAGTGTACCTGCAAAGCAATATGACAGTCTAGGTAGATGATACCAAGCAGATGCGCGAGTGGCGCAGTGGTATCGATGTTAGATACACTATCCGTAAGGACACGGGTTCGATTCCCCAGCCAAACTTTTTTTAACATGAAAATATTGCCGGGTTGTAATTTTTAAACACGTCATTTATGCATATTCAATGCAAATTCTTAACTTTGCCTCTTAATTTTTTAAAACCAAGAGAAGTTTGGTATTGTAAACATGTTAAAATTAAATTTTGTTCAGAGATGTATGTATCTCGTAAGTCCTAGCGTGACCATATGGTCACATCATGATTACATAACTGGTTCTTAGGTAGATCATCCATCAAACGAAATTTCCTATATCCAATAACACCTTATAGGTCGTGATAGTAACATACACTGGGACTGTTGCTGTCACTGATTAGTTTTTCAGGTGTTCAGAATGCAATGAAAAAGCGTTACTTACGTTTTTCTCCTCTTGGACGATGTAGCCATGATATTTCACTTAGCGCAACCGAAACAAGAGATGACAGCCAATCGAAAATACTGTGAATTAAAACAACAGGGTATTCTGCTATATTATTAAAGCGAAAACAAGATAATTGTTCAAACATACAAAAAAATTGGATCAACTTTAATATAATAGTGTGGTTGTGGCCATATGGTCACGCTAGGACTTAATGGGTTAAATACGGTATAACTTATAATAGTCGCCCAATGAATCGCTTCTTTGACTTGTGAATAATTGCAATTAATTGGAATAATCGGCAACATATCCAATTAATTAATTTTTCATCCTCTTTTGCACGTACACATTAGACCGATGGCGATAAAATCGTGACGATCTTTTATTTTATCGTTGAACTCTGCTGGTCACATTGCAACTATTCATCTATGAGAAAATCGGGCTAATGTGAACAGCAGCTATGTGACACATACAGATCGATTTTATATCAGTTATCGCTATTGCTATCTGTCTAATGTGAAACTGGTCGGGTCAAACCTAAGACTTTTAAAATAGGTACACTCTGCATTCTTGCTAAACACTCAGCACGAAAAAAGAATGAGAGTGGTAAATGACAACTCGGCCACATGGAAGAAAGGCTCCGTGCCTAATGTGCTTCCGAGTACAAACAACGTTCATTTCATTCAAACTTTTAAAAGTTTTATGTCATGACTGTGACTCAATAGCACTAAATTTCAGGACTCTTTGAATGCTAGTATTTTAGCATCCGTTTAAGGCTAATCTCCGACTAATTTAGGACTCAATTCGAGCTCTTTACCTATCTTATTCAGTTTGCATGAATTTCATGATTGAAAAGCACTGCATGTTTAATGTTTGCATAGATCACCGCATAAGTCATCATATCAGATCAGTCACGCCAGTAAAAATCCGTTTTACAGATTTAGATTAGAAGTCTGCAAAGTTTCACTAATAGATTAGAAAAAATGTAATTGGCTTTAATTAAAAGGTTAGTGATTTATTTGGGAGGTAACACAAAACAGTATAGTAAAAGCAGAGAGAAATGCTGTATCGAAATTTTTCTCTACAAAATGCGTTTTTGAAAAATTCCAGTCTTATGAAATCTGACCCACCTGTGAAGGTGCTTTGGAATGTAGCAGCAGATAATCGCAAGTGAGAAGTTTTGTGTTTGTCATAGATAGTCTTTGTCCAACGATACATTTGTCATAGATCCATTTTCGAACATCATCTTTTAATTGGTGGTTGAGTATTTGTCGAACATTCAATAGCCATGCATGGTAGCATAAGCTGACATGCAAATTCTTGAATATTTTCTTAATTACTCGCTGTCGTCGGCATTTTTATCAGGGGTATCACACACAGTGACACACTAAATACGTCGATACGTGCAATATATCGGAGAGGTGCATTTATCACTCTAGAACGTGTGTTAAGCACTCGTGAGAAGAAGAAGTAGCTCACTGTCTGCCACGGATATAAATTTGCTTTGAAGGTGCACTACATGCACACATCGAAGTCATTGAATAGTAGGCAGAGTCATTATCTCGATATCACATTGAATTGTAGTCTATTCTATGGTTTAGTACATATTTCAATGCATTATTCTGGTAGAAGACAAGTATCTTCGACACTTGACAAGTATCTTCTTTGTTATATTTGATACACAGTCTCTGTCAACCAGCATGTCGTAATCTTTCAAGCTCACATTGACTATTGCTGTTATTTTTGCTGACCGGTGCACAGGTGGCTTGCCAAAGATAAATAAGCACACGATTATTTCAAACTAAATAATGTTTATCGTTGCCACGACAAACTGGTAATACTACAAAAATCTGTCGACATGAAACTGATCGATGTAAAACATTCTGTGGCTAATGTGTGGCTATGTGTTCCTAACTTGAATTTTCTCAAATATATCTCATGAAATTTCATGCGGATTCAAAAATTTTTCGCATAAAATATCTCATTAAGAAATTAGCAGGGTTGCCGTGGGTATGGGGATTCTGTGGGGATACCCATGGTACGGGGTGGGTATGGGTATTTAGGCCATCCTCACAGCTCCTATAGCGCTTCTATGCGGATTCTGTGGGGATTCTGAAGATTTCTGACATTCATTAGAAGCAATCAAAACTGACATCATATCACACAATCAACTTCGATGTTGAATTACAAAGTATCACACGGCCTACCCATCTCACCACTTAAAATGCATGAGATATCAGTGCTGATCATTTTCACATTAATAACACACGTTCAATAGTTTTGAATGACTTATAATGATAGTTCCAGGTGTGTCAAGGACGTCTGAAGTGGAAGAAATCTACAAGTTTCCTTTACTGCAGAGCCGAATGGAGACTTACAAATATTAGCTCTAATAGTATAAATAGATCAGATAAAATTATTTATGGTATAATTAAGCGTGCGTGATAAATGCGATTAATCATTATTAATCTAGATTTTAAACTAATTACATTATAGAAGACCTGTTGAGTCCAGCCCACAAAGCAAGACACATGAAAATGTTGAATGATTTTCGTCGGATACATAAACAGTGTGATAAAGATTTCTCACACAAAATCATTCAACTGCAAGCCATCTACTCGCATTGCAGTCATAGTTATAATGAAAGCTCAGATTTCTCACTTGTGCACGACTTGTGGGAAATTTCATTTTGATCTGATGGACATCCTCAGCTGCGCACTTAAGTGTATCTCAATACATGTAGATGGTTCATTGTACTTCATTTCATCACTATACACAAATGGGTCAACATCCTCCAAGTTCTTGTGCAATAATTCGGTGACATGAGTGGCTGAGAAAGATTTTCATTGAAGTCTATCTATAATAGTAGATTAGATTGATTCAAAGCTTTTTCCTTCACCATTAGAGTAGTCGATTTCTACTGCGAAACAATTCTAGACTTGAGATGCATAAAGGCCAAACTCGCCTTGATATTTTTACTTCTTTACAGGCATTGATGGAGATAGAATTGTCAATGATTGCAGCTCGTACAGTAATTCAATTAGCGAATATTAAACGGGAATATTCACACATATGAACGTGGCATGATCCACTGAGGAATAAACGATGGCTATCACACACATTGGTAGACCGCAAACATATAGTGAAGGCCTACATAGGAATTTTTGACAGGTGACTTTTTTGTGTGACAGAGTGACCATTTTGAAGTACTGGCAGTGTTGCAGCATATGAATATTTTTCATTCATGGTCAAACCTGTCTTTGCATGTTGATGGACTTCGTATTATTTGCAAATAACACCACTATAAGCAATTGAACGAATGAAAAATCCTCACATTAGGAACCCCAAATACCAACTTACAGAACATCTCAGGATTATATTCTCACAAATGGAAGACGTGAAATTTGTATATAACCTATCAAAACATCCAAATACATGCACTTAAAATTATTTGCAGTATAAATCGATTCTTCACGAAAAGCAGATGACTGAAAATATTGTGGGGACATTAAGGTCCTTCAGGACTTAAACTAACAGTTAAAATTTCAATAGATATATTGATAAATATTCATGCTTGCTTTTGTGAAACATGCTCTACTTAATCACGATTGTCTACAGCGAGAAGCTTAAGCATACTTCTTTTGAAATGAATGTGTGCACATTTCTTGAGAATGCTTCGTATAACATGTATACATGATGTAATGTAAGCCCATGTTTGATTTTACTTGATGTAGACTGGTTGCTTAGTGTTATAACAGCGAATTTCAAAGCAGCGAACGGAAAAAGGCGAATGAATATAAGAAGCATCGAAATTTTAAAATAGCGAAGCATAAAAATAGCTTACTATGTAATGCTCGAGTGTTGAGCAGAACTAAGTACATACTCGTATTAATATTTCATCTCAACATTTTAAAAAGGCCATGTTTCCTCTAGTCTACATGTAGTTGTTGAATTTTTATACAAATGTGTTTCCGTAAAGGGAACAGTAATGCAAAAATTGAACCCTAAAAATAATCCTGTAGCAAAATAAAGTAGGATCGACATGGCAAATAACTAGGTTTAGTGAACCAAAAATCCAAAGTGAGTAAAAGATGAAGTTTGAAAAACCCAAGTTGATCAATAACCGATTTGTTATAAAAGCGAATAAATAAAAACAATGTCGTCACACTATTAAAAAGAAACATTTTGAAATAGAATTACGTTTGCGGTAAACTACGTCATGGTAGTTTTATGGAAAAAGGGTGTCATATCTCATGAATCAATAAAGATTCATGAGCGGAATAAGAAGAACCCATGTAAACTGTACGTGTAAGCTGGCAGCAAAAGACAAGATCTTACGGATCAGTAGAGAAGATCTCAGTGAAGAGAATGCAGTTTATAAGCCTCAAAAGCTACCTACAACGATGCAGAACAACGAGATCAATATATTCAGATATCCATAATATTAGGTTGTTACTATAATTTTGTTCTACTGAATATTGGAGCTCAGCAATCCAAGTTTCTCTCAATAAAGCCAAAGCTAGTGTCATGATATGTGATCGAACAATTAGAACCTTATGATTTGAATTTTCAAACATGCATGTATGTTTCTAACCGGACTTCGACAATCAAATAATAATTAATAGCAGAATAAGTTGATTATGGATGGTTGCATGTGAGCGAATGTCTGCAATTAGAGTAATGTTAATTGTCAATGATTTTAGAAATTATATAATACCATGTCTTATAAAAACAACTGTTAACAAAAGAACACTGTCAACAATCCTCAGTTGCTAATCGTATCTGATGCATATTCAAAATTGATGCTTATATTGCATTGATCAAGAAACCGAAAGTCTATTGGGAAGTATAATAAATAACATTAATTTTTCATACAACATTTCTCGTCTCCGCTAAGTTATCATGTCTTTATGATCAGTTGCCTTCGTCACACCATCTCATTATTTTCGCGATCATCGTTTCAGACACATCTCATGATAATTTTATAATAGACAACGGCGAACGTGGTGGATTATTTTATCTCTAATTTTCATCATTCACCCATAGTCATTTTTCTCCTCACATCATTCATTTTGTAATATTTCATTCATTTATGTTTGTGCCCAGATGGATCAATAAATTTCTTGAGTTCTTATAATTTCTGACTTGCCTATTACCGTTCTATCCGGACAAAAAATTCTTGGTGTAATCATCAATCATAAGTTTACATGAGATTAACATGTCTTGAGTGTCTCAGCCAAATGTAACAGTCGATTTCTCGTTCTAAGAAAATTGAAGCAATCAGTGAGCTTCGAAGCCCTTCAACAAGTTTATTCTGGTCATATAAGATCAGTTATCGAGTATTCCCATCCTACATTTGTCCATTTTACAAGAAAACTAAAAAATAAACTTCAAAGAATAGACAATAGATGTTGATAAACTTTGAGCTGCAATGAAGATCCAAGACTCGACCAGTCCATCTCGACATGAGATGAGTAAAAAAGGCTTTTGATGAAAGCTGTCAAGTCAGTGACCCATCTTCGTCATAAATATGTGACTAGACATCTAAAGCATTCGATCCATTTCACCATGAAGCTCAAGAGAAATGAAAAAAGTAAATAATCTTTCTTCCTGCATATTGCTTCTGTAATAAGCAATAATTAAGTCACTTCGCTGATATATTTTCTAAATTTTGACTTTATGAACAGTGCCTTTTAATCTTGTGACGAAAATGCAGACTTCTCTCTCTTTCCTCATCAAGACTACTCGGCAGAAGTGATACTTAACGTACATTAACTTTCAAGGCAGCGACGACCAATGGAGTCGCTTGCATGAGCCATTGATCGGCGCAGACTCTTCTTCCCTTCTCTGACGGGAGGGCGAAGCGATGCCCGGTGACAGGGAGCCGGCGAGTGGCTGGGCGCCAATCATACGCTCCAGGTGGATGATCGATCCTACACATTTGGAGAGACATCAAAACTCCCTGCTGACGGACCAAACGCTCTCGCATCTCTCTCCCGCCTACAGTACGCACGATCTCTTGTTGGGAATCAACGACGCTGCTGCGACCCTTCGGCTCACGACCGCTGTCATTGCCAAGTTGACAACTGCACGTACACTCACATTCTCTGCGAACGCCAAATCGGCTCTCTTAAGGGCCACCACCTGCCTTGCACTTAATAAACACATTCACTCACAGGGATTTGGCCTTTTTTCTGTTCGTACCTTGGGGAGGTCGTAACAGAAAATTGGGGGCTCAGCCGGGATTGTTCCAAATTTCATCAAAGTTGTCTTATGCTACTTACGTTGGCATACTTTTCCCTTCAGCTACTTACGTTAGCGTTTTCGTCAGTTAACTACCGCTTAAATTATCAGTCTTCAATAGTTACATAGACATTTATACTCGCGTCTAGCATAGATTTATTAATCTATTCTGTTCAAAATGGCAGACAGTGAGGTTTTGACGTCTATTCCTTCTTACGAAGAAATTTTGAATTTCAAAAAGACTGAACTACTTGCTAGACACCTCAGCATTTCGTGCAGTCATAATTTAACAAAAGCGGATATCCGCTCTAACATTTTCGCGGCCCTTGGACGCGTTCCTTCTGATCATGGTTCTGTTAACGGCGCGATATTGAATCTGAGGATGAGGACACTTCTAAAATTAAAGCTTTGAAATTAAAATTGAAAATTGAGCAGGAGATTTCTAGACGAGAGAGATTACGTTATCTACAGGAATCAAAGCCGGTTTCTCCTTCTACTGACAGTTTTGACATTAACAAAGTAGTGAGGCTTGTGCCTCCGTTTAAAGAATCAGATGTGGACAGTTATTTCCTCCATTTTGAGAGGGTTGCTCAAATCATGAAATGGCCGAAAAACATATGGCCAATGTTGCTCCAGAGCGTTTTGGTAGGAAAAGCTCAGGAGGCTTACGTGACCCTGTCGCTAGAAGAGAGTTCGGATTATGAAATTGTCAAAAGTCGCATTTTGAGAGCATTTGAAAAGGTCCCTGAAGCATATCGCTATCGATTTCGCAGCCTAAAGAAATCCGAGTCTATGACCTACTCTGATCTTGCCCATTCGAAAGAAGTCGCATTTGACCGTTGGTGCAGATCCATGATGGTAGATAATTTTGAGCAATTAAGAGAATTAATCCTCATCGAGGAATTCAAACAGTGTCTCCCTGAAGACATGAAGACATTTATCGAGGACAAAGATCCTGACGATTACAAAGCTTGGATTATGTTATCCGAGGAATATGCAATTTCTCGTAAGCGCTCTAATAAAGAGAGGAAAAGCACATTTAATGATGATAATGCGTTTATTGAAATGAATGGAAATCATGCAGAGACAAAGAAAATTACAAGGTACTATTATACAGCTTGGTACAAAAAGGAACGAAAGAAAGGGCACGACGTTGAGTTCTACACAGAGGCATTTCAAGATGCCGTGAGTAAGAAAGCCGACGAGGAACGAGTTCGTGTAAAACGTTATCAGGGTTGAACATTTCAGAGAAAGTCTTTAGGGTTTTCCGTTGTCTACGAGTTTCTAGATCTTCGAGGCAAGCGTTATGGCAATCATTCCCGCAAATGACCCGATGACAAAGCCTTTGAAGTTTGACCAGACGTTGACTACACTTTTTGTTAATACCGATAAACACTGGAGAATTAAACTCTATAATTGAGCGGATGTAGGCATTGTACACAGCAATTAGCCCCCATTTAGAAATGCCACAGGCTTTCAACCGCCGAAGAGCGTAGACCCTTTTAGAAGCACGCTTGTAGATATCATATACATGATCGTTCCAATCAAACAATTGATTAAAAATAATACCCAAAAATTTCAGCTGGGAGCAAGACTTAATATGAAGCGAGCTACTCTGATAGCTGAAGCGGGAGCAACGCCAAATAAACATGCTTTTAGTTTTAGCCTTATTAAGGATCAGTCCGTGGGATAGGCACCAGGAGTTCACATTCTCCTATTCCATTGATATGTAATGATCAACATCGGAAATACTTGTAATGGGAATCATGACTAAGATGTCGTCAGCGTACTTGATTAATCTAACAGAGTCAGATTTCGGTTGAAGGGATCCCATATGAGCCGCAAATAACAGAGGGGCGATTATTGATCCTTGCGGTACGCCAGACGATACATCCCGAAGGGAGCTGTACACGATGTCTTGAAGGCTAACACGGTACTTTCTGTCTTGAAGAAATGATACGAGCCACCTTAAAAATCCATTAGGAAAATTACCGGAGACGAGAGTCTGGATGACAGCTCTGTGCGGCAGGGAATCGAACGCACTTTGGAGATCGAACGAAAGTATAACAAGACCAACAAGGTCTGTAGAGTCCAGAACAGAGGTAGCGAAATCATGGACTTGAATATGAGCATGCAGTGTTCCAGTTTTAGGCTTATAGGCAAATTGGTTTGAACCAAACAACTTGATAAGATCGGATGAAATTGATCGAGCGACAAATCTTTCCAGCATTTTAGAAAGGATAGGCAGTACGGAGATCGGACGAAAACATTCGCTGTTAAATTTACCAGATTTAGGAATCGGCACAATATTGGCGGTCTTCCAAATAGAAGGTACATACCCTAAAGAAATAGATTCACAGAACAAATGCGTCACAGGTTCACACAAAACATGAGCAGATGCTTTAATCAGAGTGGAACATAATGAGTCAATACCAGGAGCCTTCGATTTCAGATTGAGCATATCACGGAAAACCATCTCCGACGATATATCAACTAACCAGGGAGTTTCATTTGAATCTGGAAGATGGAAGTTTGACCAGTCGGCATTCGACGTAAATTGAGATCTGACCTTTCGAGAGAAGGATTCCGCTGCATGCGCTGGACTGGGATGACCATTTACCATTGCGTCAAAAAAGGAACAAGACCTAGACTTGAGGTTGCACATTTTACGCACAATCGTCCATATACTCTTATCCGTGTTGGCACAATTAGAGCATTTTGAGACCCAGCGTTTCTTTGCTTTTGCAATTTCTGCTTTGATTTTGTCCCTGTAGTGCACGTATAAGGGCATGTTGCCTTCCCTGTATGCCTTGTACCTGAGATTGATTAATTGTTTAAGGATGGGTGTGATCCAAGGCTTGTCTTTGGATGACATCTCGACGTAGTGCAGAGGAATTTCTTGAAGTGCCACATCAAAGAAGGAATAGAAAAGAGAGCATTTATCTTCTAAAGTAAAATCAGAGTTGTACATGTGATGCCACGGGGCTTGTTGTAAACAGGAGACAAAATTGTCGACGTAGTTCTTGCGGAAATCATAGATCTTTCGTATGTGTGAAACTTGAACAGAGAAATTACATGGGTTCATTAAAACAGAATTGTGATCAGACAACCCAAATGGTGGACATGAAATCACGTTTGAGTACTTAGTACTTAGAACAGGATCAACAAAAATTTTGTCCAAGGTAGCGGTCCCTCGAGTGGGAAAATCAACAACTTGTTTGAGACCAAATTGACTTTCGACATCATTACAAGGAAAATTGTTGAAATCACCAACTAGCATAACATGGGTGGTTGGGTATGCATCAAAAACACTTTGTAAACTGAGAAGGAGAAAGTCAGAAATACTGTGTAACTCATTTATGGACAGGTTCGGTGGTATATACGTGCACATAACACAAATCAAAGGATCTTTTATCATGATACACACACATTCAATAGACTTAAGGAAATCTGACAGATCAAACCTACACGAAGTGAAGATGTCATTGACAAAGATACAAACACCCCCGCCCTTCTTACCGTTACTTCTATCACACCGGTAAGGCTGAGAATAACCATTCAAAAGAATTTCATCATTAGACACATTATCACTGAGCCAGCTCTCGGTAATAGCGATGACATCAGGTTTAGAGGCTTGAGTAAAAACGAGAAGCTCGTCTATTTTCGGCCTCAGCGAGCGAATGTTAGAGAGTAGAAGAGAGGGAAAAGAAGTCTTAAAATTCCTTAATGAAAATTTTCATACGTAGGAGCCGAATTGCTAACTGCATTTTTGGGACAAATTTGACCTTTCCTGATCACGTATGAAGCATTCCCCTCTTCATTTAGACGTCTCAACTGTGATCTCATAATTTTGTCATTCTCCTGCTGCGCTTTCGTTAGGTCATTGCTGATTTGTACCGCAGTTTCTTGGAATTTTTGATGATATACAATTTCTCCTGAAAGGAACTACATTTGACCAACAAAAGTCTGACACCTTGCCGATTTGGGCGGCCAATCCTCTTAACAGATACTGGCGAGAAGTCGTCATTAGCAGGCCCTGTGATGACGTCCACAATAAGTTGCACCTGAGACATGTCATGCGATTGACGTTCCTCAACCGTACCATCAGTTGCCTCAGGAACACCGTGAAAAATGAGATTTTCACGCCTGGACAATCTATTGACCATTTCATTATACATAGCCTCAGAATTTACTTTCATTTCATTCTTAAGATACTCATTTTCTGATTTCAAGCCATCGCACAACAAGGACAGATTATTGCACGTGACTGTCAGCTGATCTAGTCTGCTTAACACAGGCTTTAACATGCAATCGATCTTCTCTGACACTTATCTAGCAACTGTAACTGACACGCTTTCCACGTGCAACGGGTCATTGTCTTTGGTCGATTGCTTCACGTGAATCAGGGCATTGATCAGTGATTGCTTTGTGATGCTACCCTTTCTCTGTTCAAGTTCAGGACTTGATAACTGAAGTATATCATCCACATTCATTTTCTGGAATTGAGTTGTGTTCATTAGATTTGCAGGGCGATGAGGGTTGCACTGTCTATGCAAAATCGCAAAATTTTACAAGGACAGAAAATACAACAGCTTGAAGCGCCACCTATGAACACGGACCGTAGGTTAGTGCAGAGACAAAGTTGTGACGTCAAAACAGACGTGACTTGAATGGGCCAACCAGAATAGGATAAACACGATGAATACGGACGCAGGATGAAGAACGACGCAATAAGTCCAGAGGTAAGGATAACTTGGGAACCAGACGACGGATAACGATGAAACCAACGTAGAACCACTCAGATGCCGACGAGAATTGGGATGAAGCCAAAATTCACAAAAATTGGAGCACAGGAACCGGAGAACGAGGCATCAGGAACCAAACACAGACACACCGATCAGAGAGACACAACCGTCGCGCACCACGTTTGCTGTGATCACGTGGATCAAGGCGCCTCCAAAATGAAACAGTCTGATAACAGACCAGTTCGAAACCCTTTGAACGGCTCCACCAGACCGGTAACTTGTCACTACTGCAAGAAAACTGGTCACACAATCTCTGAGTGTTTCAAACTCAAAAGAAAGAAAGAGGAAGAGAAAAATTCCGTAAATACAGTCGACTCCCAAGATGTCTTAGCCTCACCGAAAGAGATTTTCTCCCGTTCACATTCGAGGGCACAGTCTCGTTGGACAATAAAAATGAGGTCCCTGTCACCATTTTGCGTGACACCGGAGCTATTCGATCTTTCATCTTATCAAATGTGTTGCCATTGTCAGAAAATATCCGCTACCGGAGACATCATTGACACAGAAGGATTTTGGGGAACCGGAACAGTGAAGTTACACAAAATCAACATTAACTGCGAGCTCGTTTCCGGACCAGTAGTTGTCGGAGTGACCGATCACATACCAGCTCGGGGAATTACTCTCCTGTTGGGAAATGATCTTGCTGGTTCGAAGATAAGAAAAGGTGTATCAGTTGATATCAACGATTCGCCCATATCTGAGGAGAAAAGGAAAAATGTTCCTTGTGGTGTGATAACACGCTCACAGGCGCTTAAAAGGACTGAAGATGCAGATAATGATATTCCAAATTCTGAAGGCTCCGAGTCTATCAATACAAATGAATTGATAGCGGCTCAAGAACGGGATAATGAAATCAAAAAGTTATTTGAGATTGCTGTTTCTGAGCAAGAAATCAAAACAGTACCCCGTGGCTATTATTTCCAGGAATCTGGCTTGTTAATGAGAAAATGGCGGGACCCTAGAGTCCCTGCAAATGAAGAGTGGTCCGTATTCCACCAAATCGTAGTCCCGAAGAAGTTTAGGGGCGAGATTCTGAGACTAGGCCATGAAGTTCCCATGGCAGGTCATCTAGGCATAAGGAAGACTTTTGATAAACTGACTCGACATTTCTACTGGCCTGGGATAAGATCAGACATTACTGCCTTTTGCAGACGATGTCATATTTGCCAAGTATCCGGAAAGCCAAACCAAGTGATTCCTAAATCGCCACTTCGACCGCTTCCAATAGTCGAAAGTGCATTTTCGAGGATAATTATTGATTGTGTTGGCCCTCTCCCAAAAACTCGAGCAGGAAATCAGTATTTGCTAACTATTATGTGCGCATCTACACGCTTTCCGGAGGCCATCCCGTTAAAAAGAATTACGGCCGTCCAAATTGCAGACAGCCTGCTGAAGTTCTTCACGTTTGTTGGGCTCCCTAAGGAAATACAATCAGACCAGGGCTCAAATTTCATGTCGGGCTTGTTTCAGCAAGTCGTAAACCTGATTGGTGCCAAACAAGTGCGATCATCAGCCTACCACCCTCAGTCACAAGGAGTATTGGAAAGATTCCACTCTACGCTGAAGACCATGTTGCGGTCCTTCTGTATTGAACACGAAAAAGACTGGGATAAAGGTGTCAATTTTGCGATATTTGCAGCCAGAGAAGCCACTCAAGAGTCATTAGGCTTCAGTCCTTTCGAACTAGTGTTCGGCCACGCAGTCCGAGGCCCGTTAGGTTTGCTGAAAGAAAGTCTCTTAAATGAAAATCTACAACAGAAAGATTTGCTGTCATATGTTTCAGATTTCCGTGAAAAGTTAGTGAATGCTACCGAACTGGCACATAAGAACCTTAGAACAGCACAAATATCCATGAAAGAACTATACGATCAGAAATCAAAAGTTCGAAGTTTTAGCGTTGGGGACAAAGTCCTCGTACTCTTGCCGATTGTGAGCAATCCGATGAAAGCTCGCTATCAGGGCCCATATGTCATTTCGAGTAAGATAGATGAGTTAAATTACATCGTGAGCACACCAGATCGAAAGAAAAATACACAATTATGTCATGCTAACATGATAAAGGAATATTATGCAAGATCAATTGAGTCCGATTCGGTTCTTAGTGTGCAAGATATTGATTTTGAAATTAAAAATGACAATCAAAACGCGAGATTAGCGAATTCTGATATAATGAAAGATATGAAATCACTAACAAATCATCTGCCATCAGACGAAGGAAATTCACTCGAAAACTTGATAGTAGAATTCAAGAGCATCTTTGGCGATGTACCGTCTCGTACGGATGTTATTGAGCACGACGTCTGTCTAACGAGTGATATCACTCCGATCAAATCACACCCGTATCGAGTAGGCCCAGACAAAAAGAAAATGATTCAAGAAGAGGTCGATTATATGTTAAAACATAAAATTATCGAACCTAGCAATAGTCATTGGGCATCTCCTTGTGTAGTTGTCAAGAAAGCCGATAATTCATATCGATTTTGCACAGATTATAGAAAATTAAATGCAGTGACTAAAAGCGATTCTTTCCCCTTGGCCAGAATCGATGATTGTATAGATCGCATTGGGAAAGCCAGATATATTTCAAAATGTGATGTTTTTAAAGGTTATTGGGGCATCCCTCTGACCGAAAGAGCTAGGGAGATATCAGCATTTGTCACGCCAGATGGACTGTATCAGTACCGAGTAATGCCCTATGACATGAAGAATTCTCAAGCTACATTTCAAAGACTAATGACAAGTTTACTGAGAGGTATGAAGAATGTCACAGCCCATGTTGATGACATTGTTGTACATAATGATAGCTGGGAGGAGCATCAGAAATCTCTGCGCGAACTGTTTGTCAGGTTGCAAGAAGCAAACTTGACCGTTAATTTCAGCAAAAGTGTGTTCTGTAGAGCCGACGTCACATACTTAGGACATGTAGTGGGGCATGGAAAAGTTAAGCCAGTAGATGGACATGTTGAAAAAATGAAAAACTTTCCTCCACCAACTGACAAAAAAGGTGTAATGAGATTCCTCGGCATATTAGGTTACTATAGGCGATTTTTGCCAAACTTCTCGACGGTTGCATTTTCTCTGACCGATTTAATAAAAAAGACCTCAAAGTTTATTTGGACTACTCCTTGTCAGGAAGCATTCGAGTCATTAAAAACTATGATGTGTGATACGCCGATTCTAAATGCTCCAGACTGGAACAAACCATTCGAACTCATGACTGACGCGAGCGACGTAGGCATAGGTGCAGTGTTGACACAGAATATTGAAGGTGAAAGATTTCCAGTTGCATATTTCTCGCAAAAGTTAAATAAGCACCAAAAGAATTACTCTACAATAGAGAAAGAGGCCTTCGCCTTACTCAGTGCAGTTAAACATTTTGAGATTTATATTGCCTCTTCAGTGGGTTCAGTAAAAGTTCACACAGATCATGATCCGTTGATTTTTCCCAATAAAATGAGGTTCAAGAATCGTAGATTACTCGCTTGGTGTTTAGCTCTTCAGGAGTTTAACCTTATTGTCTGTCATATAAAGGGAAAAGACAACATTTGGGCTGATGCCTTATCCCGCACCGGTTCCCAGTTTTCTGACAGATCTACCCAGGATCCGTTTCAGAGACCAAACAAATCCTGAGTGAATTAAAAGGTTGTGATGAACATTTTTGTGGTGATTGGAGAACATTTCTTCGCGTTTCAAGTCATCGCAATGCTCCGATTATCAACGCTCTTTTATGCCGGGGGATGTGACGAAAATGCAGACTTCTCTCTCTTTCCTCATCAAGACTACTCGGCAGAAGTGATACTTAACGTACATTAACTTTCAAGGCAGCGACGACCAATGGAGTCGCTTGCATGAGCCATTGATCGGCGCAGACTCTTCTTCCCTTCTCTGACGGGAGGGCGAAGCGATGCCCGGTGACAGGGAGCCGGCGAGTGGCTGGGCGCCAATCATACGCTCCAGGTGGATGATCGATCCTACACATTTGGAGAGACATCAAAACTCCCTGCTGACGGACCAAACGCTCTCGCATCCCTCTTCCGCCTACAGTACGCACGATCTCTTGTTGGGAATCAACGACGCTGCTGCGACCCTTCGGCTCACGACCGCTGTCATTGCCAAGTTGACAACTGCACGTACACTCACATTCTCTGCGAACGCCAAATCGGCTCTCTTAAGGGCCACCACCTGCCTTGCACTTAATAAACACATTCACTCACAGGGATTTGGCCTTTTTTCTGTTCGTACCTTGGGGAGGTCGTAACAATCTCTTGTGAAATTAAACCACTGTATTTATGATTATCATTTCCTTGGAAAATATGCACTTCACTCATTCAAAATGCATTCATAATGCATTCTTTCATTAATGTCATCTATAAATGAATGCTATTTATTGTGCAAGTCTATACGTCTTTTACAGATCGTTTTGCTGCTTGATTAGATTCATAAGCTATTATAATACAGAATTGATTTATCAAAATGGTCTTACATTGATTCAATTGTTGACGAAAGTGCAGCTATCAAACGGAGGCCAAATTGTTGCAAAGTGAGGAAATATGCCTTGACTCCCCATAATTGAAAAAAGAGTTGGAAAAAGTCACGTTATTTAATATTATAAAAAACAATATGTTGTTAATCAATACATTCCAGTTATTTATACCAACGCCAATTTCTTGACAACAGTTATGCAGTAAATAGCGAAAATATATCAATTTTTGTCCCAATATGTAATAATAGATAACTTGACTTTTTCCAAGCCTATTTTCATGGTTTCAAACATTGTTCTTTACTATCTGAAATATCTTTTAGTTCAACTTGCATGCCTGTCCATGAATCGTTCGAACATGATTTATGCTCAGAATTAGATGGTTTTCTCAATAGACATTAGTGATCGATCTGATTATTGCGGTGCGTGATGTTTGAATTCTTAAAATTTGAAGATAACAAAGCGATAAAATTGTTTCAAATAATAGTGATGTATTTCCAAACAAGATATTGGAAGGTAACTGTTGCATCAAGTGTTGATTAAGAATTTCCGATTCATCTAGACAGTCTGGTTGTAACTGTGATTCACTCAAATCTGGAAAGAAATTGAAAGTTTATTGCACTCAATAGTACTATTGGATAATGTGTTGTAAATCGGGAAATTTTCGCATTTCTTTTGAATTCAAGAACTTTCCGAATTTCATCCAATTAGCAAAAGTTCCCGTTTGTTTTTATTCAACCACTCTGTATGGGACCATACTTAGAACACAATTAATACAGTGCATATATATTTGAAAGAAATGTCATATTTTCGCAATACTTCTCACAAAATATTCTGCATCTTGTAGATTGTAGATTGTAAGATTATGTTGATTACAAAACTGTGATAAGGCTCTGGTAAAAATATCATCAGCAAGATATAACGTGGACACCAGCACCGGCATGCACATGTAGCTTAATGCACAATTACCCTATTCTCGCAAACAATTCCTGAATGATAGACGATGGAGAAATCGTGATGCACCCCAATCATGTGGTAATTATGTGTTCAATTGTTTATTTTCTGTTCCACTTTTCCATGCAAAGCAGCATGCTATGCCGCTACAGAGCAAAACTTACAGCTTTACCGGTATTTTCTCATTATCTATGTATATGCATGTTGAAATGAATCCCAAAATTTTTAGTTTAAATATGCTTCATAATTATAAAATTGCAACAGTCCTTTTGGCCATGCTTTTGTCACAAGACATAATTTTCCTCCACAAGTGCAAATTTGTCTTGTACTCGCACGTTTGAGCAAATTCGTTAGCATGTGTAAAGCGAAAATTTCCCGGTTTACAGTACGATTACAATGTTGACACTTACTTCACAAGGAAAACTTTTATAATACGAAGTGCTCAAATATTTGTACGGTGTCCATATTGTGACGATTTGACTTCAGTGATCAGTTGATGCATCTTAAGAAGGAGGAAAAGTATAATTAAACATGATCGAACTTATTTAAACGTATAATAGACAAACAATGCAAATGTAAACCGGTATACAAAATATCAATCAATCACTAGCATGCACAAGAATAGATAGTAGAGCTGCGGCATTTTATCAAAGTTGATAAAATGTAAAAGTAAAATAATTGATAAAAGTATCAAAGGGTGTGAAGTTAGCGGAACCACCCTGTGGAATCAGTTTTATCTTTGATCTCTCGATAACAGCTGCAAATTAGTGGAATCTAAGCCCAGGGATCATGATCATGAGGCTGAAATTGATACAGTAAAAGCTGTTTCAAGTTGAATCAATCTGTAATTGAAAATGGTTCCGTTGTGCAGTTCCGCTAACTTCATGAACGTACATGAACACGTTCTGATGTAGTCGCTTTCAACTGCATTGTTGTGAAAAATGAGGCATGCAAATCTTATCAGCGCACCAAATTGGATCAGGCAGGTACATAATAAAGTTGATTTTCTGCACCTACCAGCGAAAATAAGAAATTGGTTCCGCTAACGAAACACTTTTATCTTTAAACTCGAATTTCTCACAAAAGACTGTGAATTTGCTGAATCATATCCCAGATTCGTGATCAGGAGGCTGGAATTAATAAAATAGAAGTTGTCTGGAAAAGTATCGCGCTGTAATAAAAAAATGGTTCCGCTGGGTAGCTCCGCCAACTTCACATACGTAGAATAAATAACAATTTTGTCTCATGGCTTCATGTGTTCGTCTGTCTTCGGTGAGATCCAACAGTGCCGTTTGAGCATCAGATAGCCATGAGTAGCATGGGTAAGGTAATCCAACACCACATTTGTTAATGAAGAAAACTAATGTCCAAATGTATTTCATGGGTCTTTGTAGGTCTTGTTCCAATGATTGAAGTGACATTGAAAGTTACAGAACGATAAGGCAATTTTTATAGAAAAACGTACAATTTTGACAATTTTACCACGCAAATCATCGTGAATTGTGTATTTACTGAACCCAACAGCCTGTCCGAGGCGAATTTCAATGATCCATGCAGGTTTTCATTCACTGGACAAACTGGTATTAGTCCAATTGTTTTCAAAAAAGTGAAAATGTGGGAAGTTGAATTGGGCAAGCTTTCGAGAGTTTGTGAATTGATAATTGAATGTGTCTTCATACAGGAGTGAACAATTCATAAATCAAGTGATAATCTATCTATTCATGATTGAGTTAGGCTTCTCATATCTATAGATTTTTGCAATATATGGATTTCTACATAGATTTTTACATATTTAGGGCTTGTTTCTAGCTGCGTCTTTCTTTATTACTCTAAACTATAGATCCTCTTTTTTAAGAAATGTCACAGGAAGAAAGCGAGGTTTTCGACTCAACGCCTCGATTGCCTTGAACGAGAGCGACAAAATGTCATTTATGCCAATAACTCAAAATGATTGCAAGATGATATACATAAGACATCACACAATATATGTTACTAGATAAGAAAGACTGTAAACAAGAAGCAGAATAAAAGGAAAACGAACGCTTCTCAAGCAAGCTAAGATATATGAAGCAATAAAACTTCCCCAATGCAGCCATTTACTAAATTTAAAGTGTTCACATTGTAAAAATATATCAAAGTAAAGCAGATTTTCTTGATTTCAAAGCAATCATCCTTGACTAATTTTTTTTTACTAACTAAAGTATAGTAAATATTATTTAACACAATATCTATAGAATAACAGTATTTATTTGAATGACCAGTGTTAAAAGCTTGATGTGTCTGCCGCTCCGTCGTCTAATTCAGTCATTCGTGCATGATTAAGCTACATAGCGAAACGTCGCATTGAATAAAAGTTGTTTGCAGCAGCCGAAGAAATTTTCAACATAATTTATATTTCTCCCAATAATGGAACCGGGTACGAGGAGAATTCGGCCCCTGAGCCATTTCAAAACTGGAGCAATGTAATGAAAACTTACAATAACAAAAGTATAATGAAATAAAAAAATAACAAGAATAGTAGAATTGTCAATGCAATAAAAAAGGAAGAAAACTATTTATTGCTTATCTCACCGAAATGAAAGCTGAGCCCAGTTGTCTTTGTAGTTTGACAAGATTAGTGTCCTGGCAGAGAGTTGAAGAGGTATATTGGTCTAATTATAAGACTTTACGTATTTCATGGTGTGGAGGTGAGCAAGCGCTTTGAGGATGAGCGTCTGGCAAACATTTTAGTGGAAATGAGCATTCACTATTTTTTGGCTTTTGTTCAACTGGAAGTGTGCAGTTCAAAAAAGTGATACTTAAAACAGCACTTTTAAGGGTTTTTGAAGCAAGTTGGGCGGTTTGTAAATATTTCCTTCAGAAAAATTGCATTTTAAATCACTAAAATTTCAAAACTCTTTGATAGTTCAGCAATTGTTATTTTAATCGAATTAGAAGACATTAACCCTTTGACGCCTAAGCCGTACCTGGTACGTCCTGTTGAAGGGCTCTAAGCCGTACCTGGTACGTCCTTTTTACAAACTCTCTGTCAAAGCAAGATTTCTCGTCAGTTATACTATACAATCGTTGAAGCGATGGTTAGAGCTCTCTGCCGTGCAAGTTTCCTCATTCCTGATCGACCAATCAGATCGCAGAACTCAAACAATGACGCGACAACGTTGCCGCAATCAGGTGTCTTACCGAATGCTAGTTGTAATGGTTAACTGTAAAATGTGCCAGTAGCCAAAATTCGAAAAACTGCCAGTACCCATAACTTTTTTGGATTTCAATATTTTTCAAAGATTTTTTCAGAAAACGGATAATTCTAGATGTTCTAAATACTCGTAGGCTTAAAATTTCAAAATATACAGACAATTATTGACAATTCCTACATTAGTGAAAAAAAGGCCAAGAAGCAACGATGCCGGTAGCCATAACTTCGTTAAAACATTGTAAATCCAGACGCAGTAGCCACAGTGGCATAATGAAGATGCAAGATACTAGTACACCATAAAAAGTCTTCACAAATCACACAATACACCTTGTACTTATCAAAAAACCACGGAATTTAGCGGTTAACTGTAAAATGTGCCAGTAGCCAAAATTCGAAAAACTGCCAGTACCCATAACTTTTTTGGATTTCAATATTTTTCAAAGATTTTTTCAGAAAACGGATAATTCTAGATGTTCTAAATACTCGTAGGCTTAAAATTTCAAAATATACAGACAATTATTGACAATTCCTACATTAGTGAAAAAAAGGCCAAGAAGCAACGATGCCGGTAGCCATAACTTCGTTAAAACATCGTAAATCCAGACGCAGTAGCCACAGTTGAATAATGAAGATGCAAGATACTAATACACCATAAAGAGTCTTCACAAATCACATAATCCACCTTGTACTTATCAAAAAACCACGGAATTTAGCTTGGTTAACTGTAAAATGTGCCAGTAGCCAAAATTCGAAAAACTGCCAGTACCCATAACTTTTTTGGATTTCAATATTTTTCAAAGATTTTTTCAGAAAACGGATAATTCTAGATGTTCTAAATACTCGTAGGCTTAAAATTTCAAAATATACAGACAATTATTGACAATTCCTACATTAGTGAAAAAAAGGCCAAGAAGCAACGATGCCGGTAGCCATAACTTCGTTAAAACATCGTAAATCCAGACGCAGTAGCC
>CAJQUW010004301.1:0-14312 GCA_907163375.1 Prostheceraeus crozeri | reverse complement strand
AGAAGTTTCGTGATAATGGGGTCCCTCCTGGAAAATGTTCCGTTGTTTCAAACGGCTGTTTTAAAATAACGTGTATGTCGACGTCGCAAAAAGTTGAAACTTGCACCGTGGTGCATTCGTTTCCAACGGCATGAACTTCACGTAATCCAACCGGCTGACATCCATCCTATATATATCCAGCAGTAAATCCCATATATAGGCCCTACAGTATTGCAAAACGAAAATTCTACGTTCGACGAAATGCAAAAATCTAACAAAAACCGTTCAATTCAAAATCACTTTACAATTTTATCCAGCCAATGCGGGAGGCAATCCATTAACCAAAGAGTCCAATGTTATAAAGATAGATAACTGCAAACAATATGACACAGAGCAACTGACTATTTGAATACGCACTTTGACACATTGACAGAAATGTCAAGCGAACTCAAGCTAGCATAATTCTAAATCCATATTCCACCCCAGATAATACTTAGCTTACGTTGAGATTGAACTCAAACATAGGGGAAGCTAGGACTATCGAAGGTTCAAAAAGCACCTGAAAAAAGTTTATCGAATTATTGTCACAACAAAATAATCTCTCACGACTTTACTACAATGCGTCAGGTATTCTCTTATTTTTTCTCCTCTCGTAACCTAGAAATCATCTCGTAATTCTCCAATGTATGTTTTCGACAAGAATTCCGAAAAACAAGGCTTCCATTCAATCACTGAGCAGTTTACATGAAAGTAATAAGGTTTTGCACATAATATTGTTTCGAAGCATGCATGAATATTTGAAATTCCAATTGAATTTCCTTGAATGGATTATTTCTCTCAAAATGAAATTTGAATCATCGAGATACAAACAATAACAGAAGCACAACGCAATAACGCTCAAACCCGCAATCAACAGCAAAGTTCGAACTTTCAGACTACAGACTGGATCGTCTTACCAGATACTCGTTAAATAAACATTGGTTTCTTTGCGACACATCGCATTAAAATTGCCAGAAGAATAAATAGTACAGAACTTTTGTCATTGTTGCTATTGTTTCTTTTGCGTACGAACACAAACTTAGAATGTTTCCCACACATTTAGTTTTTACTGGACTGGAATCGATGGTTCTGCAGTCACGTATTGAAGTGTCACTATAGTTTGTAGCGCCCTATAGCACATTGACCATTTACAGTTTAACATTTATATCAAAAATAAGTTCATAAAATTGTTAACCATTGAAAAGAAAGCGGAAGCATGCGAATATCGTAATTATCTAGACTGAAATGTGCCACAGACCCTATTACACACTTTAAGTGGGAAATAAATGAAGAATCTCCGCTCCAAAAACTATCAGCTCAACGCATTCATAATCTCTTCCACAACAGACTTTCCACTTAATAATATCCGTGTATACCTAAGTGGAATTAGTGCCAGTTAATATACCCGGGTATTATTAACTAGTTGCCAAACTTATCATATGTCTTTGTAGCATTCAACAATTTTCTGAAATAGCATTTCTGCTGATCTTTTGTACACAGGACTCATCTTGGTACATTATCTCATGTGATCACTTTGGCAGAAGATTAGGCGAAGGAAGAAGTCTAATATCTTTTTATAAGGGTTTTCAAAATCCCGACTTTTTTCTGATCCCAGATTAAGCAAGCTAATTCATTTACCGATAGTATGCTTAGGATAGCGTAGGCTGAATAATACTAGGCATTGTTTTAAATTCTTTGACGAATATTTTGAACTATAAACTGTACAATACAACTAATGATGTCAGATAGACATTTTCACATGCAGACATAAGCTATAACAATAAGTAAGTAGTGAAAACTGTGCCCTACTTGAGAGGGATAGGTACATGGATAGGTACATGTAAAATTAGTGTTATCATAGGAAACATGGATATGGGGGGGGTAACCTGTAAATTAGTTATCGATAGGTCATGGATAGGACATGTAAAATTTCTTATCGATAGGCACATGGATAGTACAATGTATAATCGGTGTTAGAATTGGAACTTGTATGAGATCTGTTTTACTGATAGTACATGTGTTGGTACACTCAGTTGATACACTTTTTTCGAACGTCTATGATCGAACTTTGTGTGGTATTGGATCTGAGCACATGGGGTACGTACCGATAGACGTCCGTGTTTGATTTTGATGGGTTTGCTCAATTGCCGACTATTGTGACAATTGCAACCATTGAAACAGATTACCCAATTGATTCCTTTACGTAGCCCAACTATGCTATACAATAGGAGTTAGTTTTTTGATGACATACCAAATGAGACTAGTATCCCAACGTCGTGGGTTGTCGCAAGAGACCTTGGATATTCCGTTCAGAGCCATAAGAAAACTGTAACAAATCTCAGTGCAAATATCCAACGCCTGGTGATTTAGTTGATCGACTACTGGATCTCTATGAGCATGCCATGAATCACAATTTGGATCGTAGGTGTAAGAGGGAGTTTCTCCCATCTACACGCAATGATAGTGAAAATAAAGATCAAATGGAACGATATGGAAAGAAGGAGACATCTGACAGTGTTTTAATAAAGTTCTCACAATAAAAGTGACTTCAGAAGAAATTAGAACAAGAGACATTTAAATTATTATGTGACACGGAACTGCGTTAAATGTTTTAAACAGGACGATCCCTTCTCTTATTGCCATGTTCTCAATAGCGTTATTTGTTCTACATGTTTAGGTCCCTTACCCCTTTGAAACTTCATCTTGACCCCTTTGTAATGAAAATACTTCAACAGTCACTGTATATCGTGCATGATAGAGTCAACATGCAGGACCTGTGATTGGTCCCTATAGTGTCTTTGTGTGACTTTTCAATATAAGGAGACATTTGTACCGTTCAATTTCAAGCATAATTTGAGGCTAATAACCATAGTCAATTCAGCATGTCGTTCACTACCAACATTCCATTTCAATAATTACCGCAGGTCAACTCGTCACTTGCAATATATTTTATCATGCTCCGTGAATATAACGTGGCTAATAAAGTGCGGATTTGGTGGATCTGAGGAGGAAATAGAGAAAGTATTTCCGCTGCGGAGAGACGTTGTGTGCAGAGAATGCTAATGAAGTCGTGAACAACGCTCCTTAACACGAGTTGCAAGAATTTTTGGCTCAATGAAGTATTTCGCCCACTAGCTCAAACGAGATGTACCGAATACTCCTCGCTGTTGGCTGCACCATTATCAACGGAAACTCAACACATGTCTCCATGACTTATCACCTCCAGCTACTATGACGAGAATGGAACAAATGCAAACTTGACATGTCAGCTGGACCGCCATCAGTAAGTCATCCAATGTGGCTCTCAAGGACATTCTGAGGTAATCAGTTTGCGGGCATACTTATCCAATATTTTAAAAGACATTCTCATTCAAAGCCCTGCTGTATGTGCTGTCCAATTTCAAAAACATCTAAAGAAAGACATTGAGCCAGCTCATAACAGCTACAAAATCAGACTCTAGCCGATGTGATGTATGTCAGTTTCCCTCTACAACTTGTTTAAGTGTTTTATGTAATTTTTATAAGTACCAGCAACAAACTCTGTGTGAATGCTTGTAAACTTTTGTATATAATGTTGTAAGTACTAAGCAAAAATTTTAAATTGTATTATCTAATTTCCATATTAAATAAAAATGTCTGTAAAATGGAAGGCACTTCTCGTCAATACGGAACGGTCCTTCAAACCATCAAGACAGTTTAAAAGGCGTTGCGAAAGTTAAACAGGATACATGATAATATGAAGAAGTGTACATTGGATTCAAAATTCAAGTGATGATTTCATTCGTGATTAGCTTTTGCAATACACTAATGGTCCCCTACCTATTTACAAGCCTCTGTGAATGCTGCTCTTTGAAATAGCATACAAAAGTTTTTATCTTTTCTTAATTGTTTTTTTAGTACCTCTTTGTTTTATTTTATATTTTTTATGTTGTTTTATTTTTAAAATTATCTCTTGAATTTTTTTCTCATTATTTTTCCATCGTTTTTATTGTTCACTTTTTCTTTCTGCACTTTAATTTTGTCCTTTTTACACTTTTCTGTAACTTTATTTAAAGTGTTCTTTTATTATCAAATCCAAGGAGTAGTGATAAGAAAAGCGAAACTTAATTCAGCGCCGGTGTTGGTGGGTTTTTCTACGAATTTTAAATGATATGGAAACAAATTAATGGTGTAATCAATAGTCCGCTTGGAAGGATTGCAGCAACCGCTGAAATGTTAATTTAAGGTTACGAATCATAAAGTGACACGTCATCACTTGATTGATGATTCCATATATAAAGGTGTAATATAAGTGAATGACGCTTTAATGAAATTTTACTTTGAAGCTGGGACATTTCCATAACGACGTCTACAAGTTTCATTATTTTAATAAACTTATAGTTAATAAGACTTAAGGTTTTGTCCTGTAAGAAGACAGGTGGTGCGTTCACCACCGGCAGAACATAAACTTCAAAGGCGCGTCAAACTTTTGACTATCTAGGACTACAATTAGAGCCAAACTTGACGAGAATACGGTGTGAGTACCTTCCCACTAGTCCATTTCTCAATCAGCGCTTCTAAAGCGGGGCTGGACCTTACCCCTAATGGTCCTCTGACTTGAGATCCTCGACAAATGCATGAATGCATGAAGGTCTTTAAGCACAAAGACTTGACGGATCTGATTACGTGCCGGGCGGACCTACCCGGGGGTCCATAACATAGCGCTATACGGGCTGGACTTCACCCTTAAGTGTACGAGATCGTGATACAGAGGCCGTCTTAACAAGTGATGTGATCTCTTGGTCAAAGGTTTCAGGGGCTATTCGCTTGTGATTAGTGACACTATATTTCAATAGACACTTTGTAATCCACAATTGTCAACCCCCATGAGAGACCAGTAACCGACTACAGTCCTTCTATCACACTAGGGCCTTAGGGTTTTAGCGATTAAAAAAACAAAAAGTTTTTTTAATTATATTTTTTTTAATTTTCTTTATAAAACAAATAAAACAATAGCCAGTCGTCAAGCACACGAGGGTACCCGCCTGGTTGCGTTTCATGGCCCTCTACCTGATACGCTCAAGCCCTGGTCGGGCGGTGGGGGGAGGGCCCAGGCCCCGGCATTAAAACTTATATTGCGGCTGGCATTCTAAAATCAAACAGTAATGATTATGTCTGTAATAATAAAGTAATATGATTTGTAATAGGTAAAAATAAAAACAAAAACAAATAGACAACGCAACACCAAAAGAACGGAGGAATACATTCAAAAGACAAACTATTAACCAATATTATACAAAAAAAAAATTTTTTTTTATTTTATATGTGTGAAATACTTGAAGAAATGTATAAACCAATAAAAAAAATGTTTTCTTAAGAAAACATAGTCGTTAATTACATTGTTTATTAAGTATGCGCACTGCCGATGTCAAGCCTGCCTGGCTGTGAAATATCCAAACTTGGCTAGAAAAGGAAAAATTGTTTTGACCGTTATAGGAATTTTCCAGTTCCATGCCTTCATTTTAGACTTACAATATCCTCTGCTTGCTTCTTCACTAAAATGGTGTCATATTTCTAATTCGTTTAATTAGATCTTCAAGGGAAATGTGAGAGATGCGACAATAACGTAAAACCTGGCGGCAAAATACATTAAATTCCCGATGTTATTAAGGTATTGCACTGTCTGGAAATGTCACAGAACAAAGGGACATCAAAATCTTTCCACTTTATGCTATATTGAGGTTCCGAAGACCGTTCCACTACTAGATTGGACTGTCTACAAACGATGTAAACCCACGGCTTTGTCATTGCCTCCGATTTCTATCTG
Organism: Prostheceraeus crozeri; assembly: GCA_907163375.1. Classification (NCBI taxonomy): domain Eukaryota; kingdom Metazoa; phylum Platyhelminthes; order Polycladida; family Euryleptidae; genus Prostheceraeus; species Prostheceraeus crozeri. The sequence goes on along the minus strand of CAJQUW010004301.1, from coordinate 8,488 downwards.
CAAAGAAGCTCATTTGGAGTAAATTTTCGGAATTAAGTAATGAAATGTTGTAATTTAATACTCATATATCGTCTATATAACTCGGAATTGTTTTGACAATAATTTAGCTAGTCTCAAACTTTTTATTTTTTAACCAATTGTTTCATAAAAGCAAATCGCAATTTAACAGAAACAAGTCGGCCAAGTATAGGACTGCAATTCCCCTCCCATTGTACTCCTCTGATTTGTCTGAACACGTAACCGGAAAAAGAAATGTAGAAACTTCAACACTATAAAAATCAATAGCCTTCTAAAAAGAGTCCACGTCATAACAAGAATACCCCTTATATTTATTTTGGAGAAAAACGACTTCTCAATATCCTACACACAATTAATCTACGAATTAGTGGCAATTGGAATGTGAGCTCAGGATGGAAAAAAAATAATTATTCTATGATAGCACCTTGATCTAAGTTTTGTAATAAAGAGTAGAGAAGTCAAAAACTAGCAAAGAAGTCACTTTGCATTTACCACTTATTCAAGTGACAATTTCATTTGCCTGGTTGTAAAGCTCCGAATTAGTACTTGTTGAAACAGTGACCAGAAAAATTATACAACAGAGAGGAAGTTGACGCTTTTGAGCAAGATCGCTTGAAGCATCCGTCCGTACACGAAAGGTGCAAGGGATTGGAAATACGTTCTACTTTCAAACCTTGAATTAAGTGGATGATGGCTTTTATCTTCAAGTATCCATTCTTCCACAGTAATGGTATGTCTACATCAGGGTATAATCAATATGGAGACAAATGCGAGTGACATTTCCAAAATGGCTACAGTGATTCTTAAAACTATTGACTCTTTCGCGAAAGAATGTATTGAGCTTCCTGAAAGTTCTCACCACTCATTGGAAGAAAGGCATTAGAAGGAAAGAGTTGGATATAAGGAATTGCCCGGAATTCGATAATCACTGTTTTTTAAATCAATCGATCATTTTCAACATTCGATCTCTTTACAAACGCGATGGAAGTAGGTATCTCAAACGGGGGCCGCTATATGGGCTTAGTGACACGATACCGGACTTTATATTGTTCACAATGGTTCGACTTTTTGAAAAGTCGCATCTTACAAATGAAGGGTTCTCATCTAGTCTATAACTCACTACCAATTGATAAATGTTAATTAACATGATAAGACGTCTTCAAGTGATGGGAAGGAAGAGAGTAAAAAGCGAGGTCGGAAATCAACGATGGAATCCTAATTGAAGGTTGAAGCGCCAAGTTGCCAACTTGACAACTTTCCTATAATCCTAATTGGATTAGGAATCACAAATTTTTTTAATTTGTAAATGATTTAATTTGTAAATGTAACTTGATAGTTTCTATTCTGAATGTAAATAAACCTTGTATATCTGGAAACATATGTCTTTTTTGTTGCGTTCTAAATCAAAAATAGCGGAATGATGAGTTTAATGTTAACGGAATTATAAGATGACAGATTTTCGTCTATCCACTGATCGCAACAATGTGTGTCGCTAGGACCAAGTCAGGTCCGTTAAAAACTAACTACACTTGTAACTGAATTGCTACAATATAGAAATGAAGAATGTTTAACAAGGAAATTAAGATAGTCAAATGTTAATTATGGATATAAATTCAACACACACTACATACTGCCACTTCGCCAGAAAGGTTAAGGTGAAGCCAGGGTTGCCGATCAACTGAGGATATCAAAACAGGTGACTTACTAGTATAAAGATCTATTACGAGAAAGCAAATCTCAAAGTATGTAACTGAAATGTTTCCATTCAAACTGCACATCATAGGAACTTTTATTATCTACATCACCCAAAACATCTTCGATGGAGGAAAAGAGCAAAGAACTAAAGTTGAATACACATTATTTGCAATAGTTAAAAATCCAGAGTTAGCATCAGTAAATCGTCTCATAACAGACATTACCTCAACAGGAACCTAAAGTAACTTTAAAAATATATACGAATGAAAGCAAAGAAACACATGGAATATCTATTTATTGATCTAACCCATGAATGTCCGTAACGACTTCGAATTTCGATACAAATTATCAAACCTAATTCCGCTGCAACCAATGACAGTTTCTTCTCGTTCCCACAAGTTAGTTTTAAGCAATGTAAACTTTGTTGCCTTATTATTTTCAACATGTCGTATCAAAAAGATTGGGGTAAAAGGTCATTTTTCCTCAAGAAGGAGTATGTTTTAACATTGACTACATTTACAAAGTGCACAGAGAAATCAAAAAATATAGATTCAACCTATTTACGGAATCAACTTAAGAACTAACACAAAAGGATAATGGAAATTCAGAAGATTAAGGATCCCTATCGACGAATGCAGTTATGCAGCTGAACAACATTGACGAGAGGCGACAGATTTCGGTGACAATTTGCAACGATTTATAACCCTTGTCAACACCTCGACCAATCGTGTGCGCGGCTTCTGACGATTTATTGGACTTCATTGATCCACAGGTTGGAAAAGTTCAATGAGAAGAGGGGAGAAAATAATTGATGACAACATGGTGATGTTATTAGAAATAGTCACATAGATGACCTTCTACAATATGCTGACAGAGATGTAAGGCGAATACTAGGTGCCACCACCAAGTAGTGGTCATATTTTCCCAGAAAATTTTATATCTGATCAAAATGTACCTCACAATATTATTGGATAGGACCTGACATGTGGATTATGAATTGGATAAGGGTACACTTACAAAGACTGGAATCAAAGAGTAAAACACCCACGAATGGCGGTCAAGCGAGAGCTTGCAGATCCTGATGATCTGCAGCCAAAAAGAAGCTACTTAGGCGCTCAATGGCGTGTGATGCGAAGGAGTATAGTACCAATATTAAGCAAATATGGAATTAAGTCCTTCTCTCTCATTCATGTCCGTTACAAAAAATTTTGCTGTTTGTTTTGAAAGCTGTCGCTCTGAAGGCACGGTGAAGCTGAAGAGGTGCACTAGAAGAGTTGATATCAATTGTGTTAGCAGTTGCTTGTGCGAGTAATACGCGTGCAAATCAGAACAAAGAGACGATGAGTACAGCAAGTGAACTCAAAAGGATTTATTAAACGACTTAAAATCATCCCGCAAGTTTCAGTTCCGTGACCGGAGTGTTCTTGCTCGTGCATGCAGGTGTGGAATAGAGAAAGTCAAGAACGTGTGTTGAGGAGTCAACCCGACGTTACACTTCTTCACAAAAATGCGAGAAAGCGGTTTCCAACAAGAAAATATGTGTGTTAACAATATAAGCTAGTCAATGGCAAGCGGAATTGGCTGACATGCAACAGATATCACAGTACAATGATGGCTATAAATACATCTTAACCGTAATAGATACTTTTATCTCGCTATGCTTGGGAACACGTGCGCTGAAATCTAAACGAGGACCAGAAGTTGAAGCGGCTTTATTTCAGAGCATTTTCGATATGAGGGTCGTGTTCCGCAAAGAATACAGACACGATCAAGGGAAAGGAATTCGAAAGACTCTCATGTTCGAAGTCTCCTTAAAAGTCATAATGTTGGAATTGTTTAGTGTCAAAAGTGCTTATTAAAGCTGCCATGGTTGAGTAGTTCTAATCGCACACTGAAGACAAATAAATATGGCGCTATATCACTGCAAAAAATACACATGTGTTTGGGTAGGTGAGCTGCAGAAATTTGTTAAGAAATTACAAAGAAAGCTACCATCGAATCATTAAGATGAACACCAGTTGATGTTACCCCAGATAATGCGATGGATGTATGGCTTATTCGATTGTATGATAAGAAAGCGAAAAACATTTCCAATGAAAAGAAAAATTAATGCTTGGTGATAGAGTTTTCGGAATTTCAAAGGTTAAGTCTACATATTGACGAAGGGGTAATCTACCTAATTGGACTGAAGAAGAGTTTTTTGTGGCTGAAGTAAATACAAAATTTTCATTTTCTTTTTTATTTTGTGTTTCTTTTTTTTTATTTTCTTATTTTTTTTTATTTTTTTTTATAATGTTTTTTGTTTTTTTTTTTTTTTTTTTAGACCCAACATGTATAAATTAATAGATTACCGATGGCTATCCTATTGCAAGGAACAATTTTACTCTTATGAATTGCAAGTAGTAGACAGAAGTGAAGAGGTGTATATGATTGATAAAAATAAATTAGGAGGAGAAGGTCATGGCAATCAAAGGAAATATCTAGTTAAATGGAAAGGATATCCTGATTCATTCAATAGCTGGATAACGCACCAGGAATCTACAAAATGTTGGAGATGGGAGACACTTCGGTAACTTTTAAGCTAATAAGCATGTGACTTCTTCCATATATGACTTTAACATGTCTACTAACTTCAATATCATTCTTCCAAGCAATAGCAACCCCAAGAGATTCCCCAAGTAACAAACCATCTCTATACTCTGTTGAATTCGCTAATCCAATTACTCTGCATGGAGCCCCATGAAGTTGCTCTAACTGAAATTAACTTTTTACAAACCGAGATATCAGTCATTGCTATAAAAGAACAACTATTTTTGAATTACATAAAGAAGTGCGAGAGAAAGGATGATTGCTTTCGCATATTTCAAAATAGTCTACATGGTACATGGGCTTTTTCATCATCTAACTTTACATACTTTTTCAACATCTTTACCATCTGTCCAAAACATAGATTAAAATTCAAAAGAGCATTTGCAAACGTCAACTTTTGATTCAAGGGTTCCCATCAAAGAGCTTGCAAATACAAGAAAAGGAAAAATCGGTAGAAATGTTTTGAAACGAATAAATGACTCTCAATCAAGCTGACTTTGAATAAATTTATACGAAACCAGTCATAAAGGGGTGTCAACAAAATTGAATGAAGGAAGTAGGAAGCATGTTCTTCTTTCTGTGTATTAGGTAAGGATTTGAGTCATACTTTGGGTTTATTCAGAACAACTTTCTCATCAAGGTAATGGTACAATGGACGTGGGGTGGAGATTCGTAGAGGAAAGTCACTGATTTTAATGTAGAATTGTGCCATTGTAATGCATTACAAAAAAGGAGCATCCGAATAAAAAATAAATTTGAGGATCATAAGAAGTGTTGACAGACTTTGCAAGAAAGTTTCAAGGATCATGACCAGAAACGTTAATGACTTGTGGAAATAAGCAAAGAGAAAGTAACTTTATTTACTGTTGAATGAATTCGGAGGCAGAATTTATTGTTTTTACTTAAAAAGACACCATTGGAAAAGTCTGAGTTCCGCTGTTATTGAACTTTGGATCTGAAATGATTGGGAGGTTTAAGGCCTTGAAAGCGCACCTTGTTGACCAGATATTAAATGATAACATTCATATGGTTCCAAAATTGTCCTCTCTAAACTCAAAGCATCAACAAATTGCTGTCACATTGGGATATCCACGTATACAGCGGAAGACATCTCGGGTGATGAATTGTCTACTTCCAGTGAACTTGTAAAAAGAGTTAATTTGAACATATGAATGAAAGCTTGAAAACGCCATCATTGAATTGTTGTACAAAGTTAAACTGAGTTTTGGTGTAGATTACCTTGATGCAGATGAATTATCACTTTTTTATGACACCACAAAGAAACGCAATGAATTCTAAAAGGTTAGGGACGAACTCTCTTATCAAGCCTGGATAGCGTGTTTAACGACCACATTGGGATTCTCAAAATCAATCTATTTATGAAGGTACATCAATAGGCGATACAGCCCAATCACTAGAGCGTGATATAAGAAACTTATACGTCTATTGTAACCATTATTGAATATACAAGGGTTGGCGACATTGAGGCCCCACTTCTGCGCACATTTCCTCTCTCTATCCGCTAAGGAAGCAACTAATCAGATCGAGAATTTTCTTAACACAATGTATCTACATGTGGTGTGTTTTGTTTGTTTTGATTTTGGGGGGTTTTTGGGGTTTGTGTTTGGGGGGTGTTTTGTATTTGGTGTTTTGTTTTTTGTTTTCCTGGGGGGGGGGGGGACCAATCAGCCGAAATTTCATCAATAGAATTGACATAATCAATTCATGATGACGCAGGAAGGAAGTAGTTACCGTTCAGTGGTAGGTGTTTACTGTTTTGACCCTACATATTAGGTCACGAGAATAAGGCTTTTAACCTATTGTGACTTCCATAGTTATTCAATAGCTCATAATGGACAGCATTTACAGTAAGACCATCATACAGAGCGGTTATCCCGTGTTTGTTGGAGGTAAGACGACAAGTTGGAGGAGGGCATATTTGGTTGCACTAAGACGTATGGTTCTTTCCAACACTCAAAAGTATGGGGGGGGGGCGTACCATATCATGAAGCTGTTGGACAGCAGGGGCTTTAGATTTTGGTGCAAATGTTGGCAGCTGATGCGCTTCAAGGTGTAGGAATATCGGTGAACTCTAATGTAAAATGCGGTGCGTGCACAATCTGCATAGACGCATTAGATGATTTAAACAACAGCACGAGACGTACAGTTTCGGAGAAAGACGTAGGAAGTCCAAGACAAGTTGGATCAGGCCGAGTTTACTAAGCAAAGACGCAGAAGGAAAAGTGAAAAAGCCGATAAGAGCAGGCACGTTCGAAATCTAGACGTTACGGATAGAAAAAACAGAGAAAGTCGCAAACGAAATTCCACAGCTATTTCTAGGAACAAGTCAAAACGAAAGGAAGACACACATATTAGTAGAGCTAAATACGATGCAGAGAATCAATTCGGCTTTGTGTTTCTTTTCTCGATTCTCCCCTCAATACAGACAGACATTCAATCACCGTCAACAATTGTAACAAAGTCCCCACAACAAATATCAGATGTAACCTCAGCCTATTTCAGTTTGATATACCTGCCAATCCTCAAGATTTATATTGACTGTCAACCATTGACTTAGAGAGTTCGGTGGTATACAAATTAAGAAGACTGATGGTACAAATATCCGATTTCACCAAGGATAAAGTGGGATTAGCAAATCTTCCTATTGCCAGTCTGTTCTCAGATGTGTATCTAAAATTGAATGACAAACAGATTGAAGGAGGGGATCGAGCATATCCATATGAGCATATATACATACAATGACTCAATTTCAAAAGCAAGCAAAACAGTCACACCTTGCAAGTTTCTGGGTGTATGAAATATCAGCAAGGGAAATTTGATGATGTCTGCCAAATACAGGGATGAAAAGAACGAATGGATTTAACAAGCGGATTCAAAGGAAAATATACTGCAAGGACCCGTCCTATCTTGGATTTCCTCGTCAATCTAGATATCTGCAATCTACAGTTAAAATTGCAAATAAAATGTAATCGAGCATAATCCTGAGTTTCGCGTTAATGGCTTTTGAGCTACAAACAATCAAGTCAACATAAGTAATGCGTCTCATGTAAGGCTAGTGAACAATGAACCCGTCAGTCATCAACGAGCATGCGACAGGATTGAGGAAAAACAATGCAATATATCCAGTTAATCACAGTGTGTTGACAAACTTCACAATTGGTGCGGGATCATCCTCACATGCCTACCCAAATCTTTTTCCCACTGCAATGCCAAAGGCGGTGTATATCACATTTGTGGAAAATGAGGCATTCATTGGTGCTTTTGAAAAGAATCCATTCAATTTCCAACACTTTAATGTTAGCAAACTAGCACTCTATCAGGATGGGAAATTTGTATCTTGCAAAGCATATGAGCCTAATTTCAAAGATGGCAAATTCGCACGTGAATATGGTTCTATTTTCACCGCCCACAACATGTTTAATACAGACGATTCAAATGGAATTACAATGGATATGTACAAGAATGGCTACTTCTTCATTATGTACAACCTCACAGCAGATGCAGATCTAGGTGGTGAAAGCGTAGGAGTTACAAAGCCTGGAAATCTACGACTGGAGGTATCATTTGAGTCACCTTTGAAGAAAACAATTACTTGTCTCATTTATGCTATCTATGATAGCAAAGTTGAGATAACAAGAATGAGAGACGTGACTGTCAGCTATCAGAGATGAGTAACTTAAGCAACATAGAAATCTTGAGGAAAATGAGGAAAGCTCATCCCTACTCAAAGACAACATTTCTCAATGTCTTTTCTAGAGATAATTTACCTGATTCAATTCCTTTCTATCCTTGTTCACTTATCATCAATACGGATACCAACAATCTTCCCGGAAAACATTGGATTGCTATATACATCAATCGTTATAAAGTTGCCGAATATTTTGACTCTCTTAATCAACCTCGTTTACATGATATCGCATTATGGATGAACAGGTTCTCCTGGACTGTTAGGAAAGTGACATCGTTCCCACTTCAAAGTAATACATCTCTAATGTGCGGTGGCTATGTACTCTATTTTGTCAACGAGAGACCATTGAAAAATAACTGTAAAAGTGCTTTAGAACTATTTTCAAAAAACTGTGATAAAAATGATGTAATTCTTACTAAATATGTTGAAACAGTTTTGAAATAAAGTTTTATGTTGTATCATTAACTTGCTCTCTTT